>CM053515.1:52807762-53041228 GCA_028627145.1 Eidolon dupreanum
TAATTAGTTTAGTGGCTTCTTGGTTCAGCAGGAATGGCTGTGGCAGAGGCAGCAGCTTCCTTGACCATTGATTTCTACAGTGTGCATTTCATATTCATTCCAAGAAACTCAGTCTGGAATCCCTTTCTTTGGTCTGTTTCATTAGCTGAAGCAGACCCTCCTGTCTGTACCTATAAGCCCTGACCTATCAGTAGAGAAAATTTTCATGAAAGGATATAGAACACATGATAAAGAATGGCTATAAAATTAAAAAAAAATTTGCAGAAAGAAGGGAAAGGAGTGGGGTAGACAAAACAGTGGCATGTGGAATCTAGCACAGTATTGGGAAAAAGAAAGTGGACAGCAGCTGTGGGAGGGAAAGAGGAAAGAGGAGAGAGAGAGAGACAGAGGGAGAGAAGGAGAGATGGAGAGAGGGATGGGGGAGAGAAGGGAGAGAGAGAGAGAGAAATATATGCATTTCTGTTTTAGTTGTGCCATAACCTTGCTGATAGGCAAGAGAGTCAAAAGTATTGTTAAGTACCAGACTCTTCAGGTGGGGCACTGAAGACGTGTGAAATAAACCTGTGTTTAAAGAAGGATAAGAGAAGCTGTCCAGTTTGTCAAGACTATGACCTCCATGAGGACAGTAGAGTTTCTGTTTTTTGCTTTCCACAGACCTCTCTGGGAGTCTGGTGAACCAATGCTTTGAATGTAGGAAATAAAATACAGAGAATTACAAAGGAAACCAATAATACTGAAAAAATTCTATCCATGGACCCCTTAATGGGATTTATGGAACATTAAAAAAAAAAAAGACTGAAATAACTTTTGTTTTTACAAAGCCATATAACCATTCTTACATGTCCTACCTCATCTCTATTTCCTTCGGAAATTCCTGCTTCTTTTGCTCTTGGTCTAGTGGCTGCTAAAACCTGCTCCAGTTCATCCTTCTCAAATAAATTAGGCACTTCACCTGAGTTTAAGATGTTATTTATATCTTCTAGGAACTCTTCCACTACAATCTGTAGAAGAAAACAGAGTGATCATTATAACCCACTCGACCATTTTACAATTATTACATATAAATTATAAAGCAAATATGATCAAAATTCACATTGAGTAAGTTTTATATTTAAGAGAGGATAATCTTGAAACTTTGATGGAATCTTAATATTCTAATATAATAAGTATATTGATTTTTCATTTTTCCTCCCCGTTTTGTTTCATGAGAACCACCCATTTTTTATATGATTCAGTCATATGTGCAAGCATTTTATATTTTTCTCCTTTCAGCTAATATTTTATAAATATTAATACATATTTCTGCAGAATACTCATCATATTTAAAACCACTCATGAGAGCATAACACACCATTGAGCCAATGTGCCATACATTTATGTAGACTTAGATGGTTTATAGTTCTTACATTATAAGAACTATATTCAGGCTTATAGCTTTTCTCCCCAGCTGGATTATTTCCTGGGGATAAATTCCAAGGAGTGAGAATAGCAATTAAAGTACATGAATATTTCTTGATATTCAAGATTTAAAAATTTCCCATTCAATTCAACTATGACTTCATTAACCTTTAACATTTTTGTTAATTTGTGTAGTGTAAACCATTCCTTTGGCAGAATTTAATTGACATTTGTTTGATTATTAGCAATAGCAAATATTCAACATTTATTAATTTCCATGAAAAAATCTGTTTGAACTCTGTAACTATTTATATACAGATGGTCCCTGACTTACAAAGATTAGATTTACCATTTTTCAACTTTATAATAGTGTGAAAGCAGTATGCATAATAAATTACATGAGATATTCAACACTTTATTACAAAATAGGCTTTGTGTTAGATCATTTTGCCTAACTTCAGGCTAATGTTCAGTAGGTTAGATATATTAAGTGTGTTTTTGATTTATGATATTTTCAGCTTATGTCGGTTTTTTTGGAACAACTGTATTGTAAGTCGAGGAGCATCTGTATTTCAGTTTTACTTTTAAATTTGAGTACATGATTTTCATGTTACGAAATAAAACTTTTGTCTCTAATAATTGTTACAGATGTTTTTAAAAAATATCATTTATCCTTTTGTTTCAGTTAACTTTTTAGTTTTATAAAAGTTTGAGTCCTGTATATATTTCACCATGACAAAGTATCTGTTATTTTATTTTCTTCAATTTTAGTCATCTGTTTTTTTTTTGAATCAAATAGACATAATTTGTCTATTAATTTTCCCCAAGAACAAATGCTGGTTTTTTTGTCCTAATTTATTTCTGCTTTTATCTTATTGTTTCCTTTATTTGTCTTAGTGCTTCCTTGTGACCTTTATTTTCCTAGTGTTTTCAGTCAATTCACATGAATAATTTCTAATTTTTGATTCAAATCTATAAATTTAACCCTGAGAACTGTTTGGTATATTAAATTCATTTCCCCTATTCTCTAAATAAAGATTTCAATTTTGATATTCTTTACTCAGGAATTCTTTATATGAATATTTTAAAGTTCTGAGCCACATTCTTAATTTCTCTTTTGACCAAAACATGGGCAAAGAATGTTATCAGTACACTTTATGCTTTTTTTTGAATTTATGAAAAATTTCTTTAATTTTTCTAAACTTCGATCAGTTTTACTAAACTTTAATAGTATTAGAAACTATTTTCTTTCTCCATAAAATATAAAATGTGTTATATAGCCATCAATTCCAGCTCAGAAGTCATATTCTTCATATTACCTAAGCATATTCATTTATACTTTGTATTTGCTAGACATAGCAAATTGAAGTCCATTTTAACATCTTTTTCTTCTCAACCTCTCAAAATAATAATAGTTTTATATGATAATAGTTTTATATATATATACATATACACACACATATATATGCACATGCACCCATGAATTTTTGTTACTATGGTTATGCTTACTCTTCATTAACACAGAACATTTAAAATTGATTAGGTCTTTTGACAGAGTATAATAGCTTTTTGTTTGTTTAAGGTGGAGCAGGACAATCTTACTTGATATTTGGAGCTTTAACACTTAGAGTCTTTTTATACAACTGGCTTATTTTTTAAAAGCAACATTAAAATTCTATAATAAATGTTTTAATTAATATAGAACATTTGAAAATTAGATAATTAAAACATAAATAAACAAAGCTAAGAAAATAAAAAATTGTTCACAACCCCAAGACCCAGAAATTTTGTAATTGTATGTATGTCATATCTGTTTAGATATACATTAAATCCAAGAACCCATAGAGTAGATGATTGATATACATGTTATGATATAACAACACATCATAAACATTTTTTACATTAATTAATGTGTATATTTTTACAAAATAATTTTTAATTTTTTACAAGTGGTCAATTATATAATTATACCACAGTATACTTATGCAACTCTCTCTCATTGGATATTGAGGCTATTTCAAATGAACTATTATTTAAAATTATTGCAAGATCCCTTTACCCACTTCACTCACCCCCTATCCTCCTATATTTGACCCCCTTTACCCTGTCTATCTCTACCCCGCTAATAACCTTTACCTACAGTCCTATGGTAACCACAGGTCTATAGTCCATGTCCATGAGTCTCTGTTTGTTTGTCCTACTTGCTTGTTGCTTTTAGGTTTATATAAGTGATATCATGTGATTTTCAGCTTTTTCTGTTTGGCTTATTTCACTTAGCTTGATTATCTAGAGGTCCATCCATATTGTCGCAGATGGCAGTATTTCATCTCTTCTTACGGCTGAGTCATATTCCATTGTATATATGTACCAAAACTTCTTTAGCCAATCATCTATCATAGGACACTTCGGTTGCTTCCATGTCCTGGCCACTGTGAATAATGCTGCTATGAACATTGGTGTGCAAATATCTTTACAGGTATGAGTTTTCAAGTCTTTGGGATAAATACTCAGTAGAGGGATTGCTGGATCATATATGGTAGATCAATTCTTAGTTTTCTGAGGAACCACCATACTGTTTTCCATAGTAGCTGTACCAATTTGCAGTCCCACCAGCAGTGTATGAGGGTTCCTATTTCTCCACATCCTCTCCAACATTTGTTGTTACTTGTCTTGTTGATTATAGCCATATTAACAGGTGTGAGATGATATCTTATTGTGGTTTTGATTTGCATTTCCCTAATAGCTAACGATATTGAGCATCTTTTCATATATTTGTTGGCCATTTGTATGTCCTCTAGGGAATAGTGTCTGTTCAGATCCTCCGTCCATTTTTTGATTGGATCATTGGGTTTTTTGTTGTTATTGAGTTGTATGAGTTCTTTGTATATTTTGGATATTAGGCCCTTATCAGAGGTGTTGCTTGCAAATACATTTTCCCATTTGGATGGTTGTCTCTTTACCTTGTTGACAGTTCCTTCTGCTAAACAGAAATTTTTTAATTTGATATAGTCCCATTCATTTATTTTTGCATTTACTTCCCTTGCCTTTGAGGTCAAATTCATAAAATCCTCTTTAAGTCCAAAGTTCTTGAGTTCAGTTCCTATGCTTTCTTCTATGCATTTTATTGTTTCAGGGCTTATATTCAAGTCCTTAATCCATTTCGAGTTAATGTTGGTGTGTGGTAATAGACAACAGTCTAGTTTCATTCTTTTGCAGGTGGCTTTCCAGTTTTCCCAGCACCATTTATTGAAGAGGTTTTCCTTTCTCCACTGCATGTTTTTTGCTTTTTTGTCAAAAATTATTTGTCCATGTAAATATGGGTTTACTTCTGGACTCCTTGGATTTGTTCCACTGGTCTGTGTATCTGTTTTCCTGCTAATACCATGCTGTTTGGATTACTGTCACTTTGTAGTATAATTTGAAGTCAAGCAGAGTGATGCCTCTTGATGTTCTTTTTTCTCAGGATGGCTTTGGCCATCCTGATGCTAAATGAGATTTTGATGGGTATTGCATTAATCTGTATAATGCTTTAGATAATATGGTCATTTTAACTATGTTGATTCTTGCAATCCAAGAACATGGAATATTTTTCCATTTCTTTGTATATTCTTTGATTTCTTTTGGTAGAGTCTTATAGTTTTCATTATATAGGTCCTTCACATGTTTTGTTAAATTTATTCCTAGGTATTTTATTTGTTTCGTTGCAATTGCACAAGGAATTATTTGTTCCACTTCTTTTTCTGACACTTCGTTATTAGAGTATAGGAACGCTATGGATATTTGAACATTGATTTTGTATCCAGGGACTTTACTGTATTTGCTTATTGTTTCTAGTAGTGTTCTTATGGAGTCTTTGGGTTTTCTATATAGAGAATCATGTCATCTGCAAATAGTGACAGTTTGACTTCTTCATTTCTTATTTGGATGCCTTTTATATCTTTCTCTTGTCTGATTGCACTTGCTGGGACCTCCAATATTGAATAACCAGTGGCAACAGTGGACAGCCTTGCCTTGGTCCTGATCTTAGAGGGAAGGTTTTTAGTTTTTCACGATTAAATATAATGTTGGCTGAGAGTTTGTCATATATGGCCTTTATTATGTTAAGGTACTTTCCTTCAATATCAATTTTGTGAAGTGTTTTGATCATAAATGGATGCTGTATCTTGTCCAAGTAATTTTCTGCATCTATTGATATGATTTTTTTATGTTTATGTGGTGTATCACATTAATCGATTTGTGTATGTTGAACCATTCTTGTGCCTTGGGATAAAGCTAAGTCAATCATGGTGTATAATCTTTTTAATATGTTGCTGTATTCGGTTTGCTATTATCTTATTTAGGATATTTGCATCTGTGTTCATGAGAGATACTGATCTATAGTTTTCTTTTTTTGTGTTATCCTTACCAGGTTTTGGTATCAGAGTAATATTGGCCTCATAAAATGAGTTGTAAAGTATTGCCTCCTCTTTGATTTTTTTGGAAGAGTTTGAGGAAAATAGGTATTAAATCTTCTTTGAATGTTAGGTAGAATTCACTGGTGAAGCCATCTGGTCCTGGACTTTTACTTTTTGTAGGTCTTTGATAATTGTTTCAATTTCTATACTGCTGACCAGTCTATTTAGATTTTCCAGTTCTTCTTGATGCAGTGTAGGAAGGTTGTATTTTTATAAGTACTGGTCTATTTCTTCTAGGTTATTGAATTTGGTATGACATATTTTTTTCATAGTATTCTTTGTATTTCTGCAATGTCTGTCATAATTTCTTTGTTCATCCCTGATTTTGTTTATTTGTGTCCTTTTTCTTTTTCTTTAGTGGGTCTAGCCAGTGGTGTGTCAATTTTATTAATCTTCTCAAAGAGCCAGCTCTTTGTTGCATTTATTTTTTCTATTTTTTTTTGTTTTGTTTTCAATTTCACTTATTTCTGTTCTAATATTAGTGATTTCTTTCCTTCTGCTGACTTTAGGCTTCATTTGTTCTTCCTTGTCTAGTTTTTTAAGATAAATTTTTAGGTTGTTTATTTGAGCTTGTTTTTGTTTTTGGAGATAGGCCTGTAATGATATGAACTTTCTTCTTATGACAGCTTTTGCTGTGTCCCAAAAGTTTTGATATGTTGTACTATCATTATCATTCGTTTCTCTGTATCTATCTCTTAATCTCTCTTTTTATTTCTTCTCTGACCCAGTTATTCTTCAGTAGCATGTTGTTTAATCTCCATGTATTTGTGATTCCTCCCACTTTCTTTTTACAGTTGATCTCTAGTTTTAAAGCATAATGATCAGAGAATATGGTTGGTATGATTTCAACCCTCTTATATTTGTGTCCTAGTATGTGGTCAATCCTTGAGAATGTTCCATGTGCACTAGAGAAGAATATATAAGCAGCTGTTTGGGGATGAAAAGCTCTGGAAATGTCAATTATGTCCATTGGTCTAATGTATCATTAAGGATGTTATTTCCTTAATGATTTTCTGTTTGGAAGATCTGTTCACACCTGACAGTGGGGTATTTGGGTCCCCTACTATGATAGTGTTTTGGTCTGTTTCTCTCTTTAGTTCTGTTAGTGATTGCTTTACATATTTCGGGGCTCCCTGATTGGGAGCATAGATATTAGTAAGTGTTATGTCTTCTTGGTGGCTGATTCCCTTTATCATTATGAAGTGTCCCTCAGTATCTTTCTTTACCTTTTTGATTTTGAAGTATATTTTGTCTGATATTAGTACTGCTACTCCCACTTGTCTCTGAATACTATTTGCTTGAAATATCATTTTCCACCCTTTCACTTTGAGTCTATATTTGACTTTGGAACTGAGATGTGTCTCCTGGAGGCAGCATATGGTTAGGTTTTGTTTTTTGATCCAATCTGCAACTCTGTGCCTTTTTATTGGTGAGTTCAGTCCATTTCCATTTAGGGTGATTATTGAAATATGAGGTCTCCTTGTAGTCATTTTATCTTTTGCTTTCTGGTAGCTCGGTGTTTCCATTGCTTCCTTGTCCTTGTGTTTCTGTTTTCTTTATTTGAGTTGGCTTTTGTGGGTTTTCTCTCTGGTTCTTCTTGTTTCATGTTATATACTTCAGTCTGAATTTTTGGTCTGTGGTTCCCATTATGAATATGTAAAGGATAGTTATATGTATGTGTGTGTGTGTGTGTGTGTGTGTGTATACACACACATATACATACATACATACATACATACATACATACATACATACAGTTGTCTATTTTCTTCTGCATGTGCCTTATTCTCCATTCCCCTTTGAGAATTTGGATCTTTGCATCCTCCCCTTTTCAGTCATTGTTATCTCAATTTGTCCCTATGTATGCTGAATGTTCCATTACTATCTTGCTATAGCAAATCTCTTCTTATTTTAAGGGTTGCACTTCTCAGCTTTTATCAGCCTGCTATTCACCTTACTCCTAATTATGTATTTATTTTTTTGTCATTTTGTTTTAGGTGAGCCGACCCCTTTAGTATTTCCTGTAGTGCAGGCCTCATAGTGGAGAACTTCCTCAATTTTTGAATGTCTGGAAAGGTCTTAATTTCTCCTTCATATCTAAAGAAAAGCTTAGTTGGATACGTTATTCTAAGCTGGTAGTTCCTTTCACTTAATAGTTTGAATATTTGATTCCATTCCTTTCTGGCTTGTAAGATTTGCTCTGAGAAGTCTGATGAGAATCTAATGGGTTTTCCTTTATAAGTTACCATTTTCTTCTCCCTGCCTGCCTTAAGAATTCTGTCTTTGTCGTTGATTTCTCATAATTTTAACACAATGTGTCTTGGTGAAGGCCTTTTTGGGTTGAGATAATTGGATGTTCTGTTGACATCTTGAATTCCAAGCTCCAGCTCATTTCTTAGATTTGGGAAATTCTCGTCCACCGTTTGTCTGAAAATGCTTTCTAGTCCCTGCTCCTTTTCTTCACCTTTGGTAATGCCCATTATTCTTATGTTTCACCTCCTGATGGTATCAGCTAGTTCTTATATTTCTCTTTCATTATTTTTCACTCTTCGGTTTCTCTCTTCTTTTTATTTCTAGATTTCTGTCTTTAATATCACTGATCCTTTCCTCCATTTGGTTGACTCTATTTCCCAAGCTTGTTATTTCATTTTTAACTCTTACAGTGTGTATGTGTGTGTGAGTGTGTGTGTGTGTGTGTGTGTGTGTGTGTGTGTATCTCCAGAAGATCTATTCTGTTCTTTTTGAGGGTTTCAAATCCTTGCCCTGCTCCTCTAGGTGTTTTTTCAATTCCTGAAATCATTGATTTCAGTTGTTTTGGATTTCATTGAGTTTTTTCAGAAGTACCACCCTGAAGTCTCTGTCATTTAAGTCACATATTTCTATGTCTGTAAACTTATTTTCTGGAGATTTTTCTCTTTCTTTATGAGATAATTTGTCACCTTGGTTGTTCATGGTGTTTAATGGACTATTTCTCTGCCTGGGTATTAATGGAAGTGTGTTCTGCTTTTTTTTTTTTTTCCAGAAGGAAGATTTATTGTATAAAGTTCTCTCATTAGCCTGCTGCAAAGAAGGTGCTTTTCTTTTAGTTTCCAGTAGGTGGCATCTAAGCCTCTTGGATCCCTGCTTTATATAAAACTTTAAAATTGCCTTTTTATTATCTTATAGATATTTAATCACACTTGCTACCCTCAGTTTCAGTCCCTGTCAATGTTAGCAACAGTTTTGTAGTGTTTGTTCAGATTCCCCTGGGGCTCCATGGTGTTGTTTTTGGAGGATATGGGGGAGGGGCTATTTGAGTTGGGGAATGGGAGCTGCGGCTCAGCCTCAGTTTTGCAACCGTGACCAGTAAAAATCAACTGTTGTTTTTCTGCTGTCCCAGTTCTCTGCTTTCTGCCTTGATGACTGGGCCCTGCTGCTGGCTGTGTGGAACTCACAACTCTCCCAGGCAGGGTTGTCAGGGAAGTCACTGGACCTTTTCCCCTCTTTCTTCTCCTACAGGAGCTCCAGCGGCTGCAAGAGGAGGCTTCTTTATTTCTCCCAGTCCACTGTCAGACACCCAGGGTTCTGACCTGTTGTAGCTCTTATGAGCAGATCTCATATTCAGACATGCTGGTGTGCAGTTTTAGTGTTTTTTGTTGAGTTTTAGATGTTCAGCTTATTGTTGTTTCAAGCGGAGAGATCTGGGGATATCTCTTGCTCCATCATGTTTCCCAAAACTCAAGATTTCATTTTTTTTAAATGACCAAGTGAGATTCAATTGTATATATGTAGCACAACTTCTATATCCAACCATCTAAAAAGGGCACATAGGTTGCTTCCATATCTTGACTATTGTAAATAGCATTGATATGAACTCAGGGATGCATATATCTTTTTGACTTAGTGTTTTAGATTTCTTTGAATAAATACTCAGGAGTAGGATTGCTGGGTAATAAGGTAGTTCTGATTATTGTCTCTTTATAGTATAATTTGAAGTCAGGCAGTGTGATAGCTTCAGCCTTGTTCTTTTTCCTAAGGATTGCTTTGGCTATTGAGGGTCTTTTGTGCTTCCATACAAATATGGGTCCAAGTCCAGAAGGTCTCTGTTTGTGGTCTTGACTCGAGCTAATTCACACCCTAAGTTTCCTGGCTGAACTGTGCTACTAGCTTTGCTCTGTGGCAATCAGCTCAGCCTGCTATATTCTTCACTCAGGCATTTCTGGGATACATAAATTTTCAAGTTTCCAGCCAGACTTTTCAGATTGGGCAGAGAAAGGACTTACATTCAGCCGTGGGCAGGGCTATGACTCAATTCCCCTGCCTAGGGGGGCAGACCAAGCTTCAGGGGCAGAAAGACTTTTTGTTTGAGGACCTCCAATCAGATACTTGTGCCCTACTGAGTTTCCTGGTCAGACTGCCACTACCTCGGCTCTGCAGATGAGCAAAGCTGCTGGTTGGGGCGCTGAGGGCAAGAACTCAGTCTGCCAAGATCCCAGAGATTGTTGCAAGTCCCCCACCCCTATCACATTTCCAATGGTCAAGCCCCACAGATTGCCCCATGATCCCCATGATATGAGACTGGAGTGAGACTCCCAAGAAGTGACCCACAATGCTGGGTGATCTAGATGCCCACCCTGGATTCTCTTTTTCCCACTGGAAAAACTATAGGCCCAGGGATACCTCTTGATATTATGCTGTACTAGCCTGGGGGAGAGGCAGTGTGGTCAGCATGTAGCTAGCCACTCCTCTTACCCTTCTAACACAATCTATCTTGGTCTCTGTGGCTAGGGGCCAGGGCAGACATTGGCTGTCACCAGAGCCAGTGGTGTGCACACATTCAACTATGGGTCCTTTTTCATTTGTAAAAAATATTTATGTACTCAGATATAAACTCATTGCATGTCACAGATGTTAATTTTGTAATTATACTTATCCCATTTATAGTACGCTTTAAAAAGTAAAATGAATTTTAAAATATTTGTGCATCAGATCTATGATATTTTTATACTCTGGCTAATTTCTATGAAGGTTTATTTTTCTTAATGTTAAAATACCCAAATGTAGTCAATATAGAAAATCCTCTACTATAGAGTAGATTGAAAAACAGTTAAAATGGTTGTTGTAGATATAGTTGTAAATCTTATTTTAGTTAATTTAATCCTAAAACATAGCTGTTACTTTTTCCTTTTCTTGAGTAAACCCAATTTCCCTAACTGATTTTACTGGAGGAATTACTTATATTAACCTCACAGAAATAGTTTACTACCTTCTGCTATCCTCATCTTTCCCTCAAAGAAAAGTTAAAACCTTTCTCACCCCATAACCTTAGATCATATTATTTACTTAGAATTTGAAGGGGGAAACAGTAGTCAGTAAAATAAAATGTGTTATAAAAGTCTTTTACAAGTCCAAGAAATCTGTTATTAGCATGAACAAGTCCATGAACTATATCATACAAACTATTAAAGCACAGACGTGATTGTAATACTCATACTTTTCTTGTTCTTACACTTTGGTTACTGAAATATGTACCTGTGTGTCCGTGAAGAGGAAAACCATATTCTTGTCGTCTACACCAGCTAGTTTGTACAACTTCCTTAGGTCTTCATGAAAAGTATCATAATTATATCCCCGACTCAGTTCAATCTGTAAACATTTGTAACCACATATGTGAGCTGCAAGTCTTGTAAGAGACTGCTTGCCAGTTCCTCCTACTCCGACGAGCAGGGCGTTGCCTCTTTCCTGACGAATCATGCGGGCAATTCTGCAGGAAGCAGAGCAGAGAAAGATTTATTTCAAGTGTACAGATGTGGCTTCTGCTCAGAGGGCCTGCTACAGTATGGAAGGCTGGTGGCCAGTGGAGTGTCATCCCTGAGCACAAGACCACAGGAAAGAATAGGGTATGTCCGAGGTTCATGTTTGGGAGGGAAGTACTTCTAAGCTTTTCCTTATATCCATCTCTCCCCATATATAACTCTTTCCTAAAAGCTATTAGACTTGATCATGCAAATTTAGAGTAAAGTAAAATCTCTTTTCCTGTCTTCAAGTGTGAAGGATTTTGTCAGGAATCCTGGCTGATCTAGGTCACTACTATGCTAGTCATTATATTGGCAAGCCTAGATCTCCATTTATAAGGATGAGCAAGCAGAAAAATCATTGGACCTAGGAAAAGACATTGCAGTTAAGAAGGAGAGATTAATAGAAAAAATTGAAAATGAATTTACTGCAAGATATCAATAAATTTTAGAAAATTTCTGATTCATGTTAACAATAAGAATTTAAAAAGCATTGTAATCATGATATTAAAGTAAGCATGCAGAAAGGGAAAAAAAGGGAAAAAAATCAGTTTGGGAAAAATTGAATGGAGAGAGAAAAATCTAACTACCAAATCGAAAACCTCAGGGAAAGGTGAACCTTGCAAATAAGATACTGAAGGAAATTGAATAAGTGAAGTACAAGATAAACTTACCTTACCTAGGACTCAGTGAAAAAAGATAATACCATTAAAATGCCAAGAGAAAATGGAAGATAAGGAGGACAAATCTGGGAGAAACAAATGGGATTCCAGAAGCCACACAATGGGAATTGTAGGAGAGACAAGAAGAGATAGAATTGATAACAGTGACTGAAATAATGGAAAAAACCCCTCAGAACTACTGAGCCCACAGATCTGAAGACATCACTGAGGGTCAGGAAAAAACAAAAACAAAAACAAAAACAAAGATGAGAGGTAAAATTAAATATTTTCTAGGAGATATAGAAATAAAAATAAAATGTGTATGTAGGTATATGTATGTATGCGTATATGTATGTGTGCATATATGTATCTATTTCATACAGGTAGACATATATGAAGTAGAAATCTATATTTTAGACATAGCTGAAAAGTCTGTGAACATCTAAAAAGCAGACGTAATTGATTACTCCCAAAGGGACAAACCTAACTTTAGGCTGGCCTCAGGCATCCATTTTACCAAATAACATTCCATAAGATAGTGGTTTCAGAAGGAAAACTATCATGTTATTTCCCAGAGAAAAAGCCATCTGCCAACCCTTCCTAAAAGATTCCTTGACGATATATAAAATATAAATAAATGTAAAAAACTTAGGAAGGGGAGAAGAATGTCGGTATAAAAATGAGTAGTATGTATGAGACTCAAGTCCATATACTATTGTTAAGCTGAAAAAAGGTAATGAGAATGTCAATAAATTATCCTTAAAAAGAAGATACAAATGCAAAAATAATTTTTAAAAATTATCATCACCATTATCTAAAATGTCAGATTGGGTCATGAGAAAGGAGGAAACTATCAGAGAAATGTAAAAGTAGGTTTTATTTCTCTTTCTCTCTTTCTCTCTCCCTCCCTCACACAGGAAGTTTATCTATTTAGCTATTTAGTTATCTTCTACCAATCATCTAATCTATCTATCTATCTATCTATCTATCTATCTATCTATCATCTATCTATCTATCTATCTATCTATCTATCTATCTATCATCTACCTATCTAGTTTTATTCATGATGCTGATAATTGGAGAAAACAAGGTTTGAATATTTGAAAAGGATAATGGCTTTATTATTTTTTTAATTATGAAAGTAAAACAGTCATTGTAACTGATAAGAGAAAAACCTTTAGGGGAGGATTTGGCAAAAGATATGAGGGAAAAGAGTTGAGAACTTTCTTTTGACTGCTTCTAAGCCTCATCACATGTAAGCTCCATCATAAGGGCCTGGATGTTGTCCTGCTCTCTATGGGAAGAATGCATATAGCACATAATAGGGGCTTTGTACATCTTTGTTAAATAAATTTATGTCTGTTGAGTTATATGTGTGTGTTTACAAAATGGAATTAAACTCTACATGATTGCTTTGCTAAATAATGCACTGTGGACATTCTCATGCTAGTAAATACATCGATGGAAAGGGTTCATTATGAACATGAGTTATGAGGCAGTTACTAAATATTCAAGAATTTAGCAGATATACCATTTTTATTTGTTGATGATTTAGATTTTTTTTTCCAGAGTGTTACTGGATAAAATTTTTCCCAATTGAGAAATCTTTATTTATTTATTATTACTATTATTATTATTTTATTTAAGGTCTGTGCTTTTAAAGGGCAGTTTGCACAGGGCAGTTTACCCATTACATGCCCCCAAAGTTGTCACACTGTAAGGATGGTAGAATAGATCTCTTGTTAAAATATAAGCCACAACTTAGAAGAGCCATCTCCTCCTACTACAGTAGAGAAAACATAACTTTGGAAGATTCTTAAATGGAGGGAGATCCCTAGCCTGCCACTTGTTAGTTAGAAGACTTTGGACAATCTACCTAGTCTCTCTGCGGCACATGGTTTTGTCCAAATATGGCTGCAACAATGTTTCTGGTCCTACTTGCTCTTTGATTCTGTCAAGAGGATAAAGTCTCTGACCTTTCCTTGTGAAACTGGGTGAGTCTGTAGGATTCCATTGACTGACAGAATATGGTAGAAGTGATGCAATATGACTTCCCAGGCTAAGTCGTGGAAGGCCATTTGACTTCTTCCTGGCTCTTTCTCTCAGGGCACAAACCTTTGGAGCCCTGAGTCAGCATGTCAGAAGCTTGGACAAGCTCATGCTGCCCATGCTGGAGAGATATGTGGAGTCCACATGGAGACAGAGATGCTCCGGGTGCTACCTGACTGCAACTGTGTGAGAGACCTCAGGAGAGAATCACAGAGAGCCATGAGAGGTAATGAAAAAATGAAGCCACTACATATTACAGGCTTAATATATAGCAACAGGTTACGGAACATTGTCTGAGATTTATTAATATGTTATGCTATTGAGCCATACAGAGGTGTTATGACAGTTAAATGAGATATTCCATATCATAGTTTTATATTCACACTGAGTGTCATTATTATTACTGCTCCATGGGGTGGAACTGGTATCAGAGGTCACAAGGAACAGATTTTGACTTAAGCTCGAAGGGTCATTTTGACACGGAATTGTCTAACGGGACACAGTCACTTCAAATAGTAGCGTATGCTCCAAGGACTGCAGACTCTCAGGCTGATTATCTAGGTGTCAGGGATGTCCCTCAAGGATATTTGCAATGGGTAAGAGTGAGACTCGTAAACAGATGGAATCTATGATCCTTGCTTCAATTTGTTTTGCTATAATCTTGAATCCTCTCTTTCTTTAGGCAAGTCTTGTTATAATCAGCTTTGCTATGCTGTGCATATATCTCTGTGAACACCTTAGATCCTTTTTTGTAATGACCCAAGAAGTTTAAAACAAACAAAAACAATCTATTAAGGTTTAGGAAAAATAATAATCACTAAGAGTCCAAAGAAAGTTAGTGCATGAATATTTAAAATATATATAAAAAAATAACTTACATTATAGCAAGAACTTCATTCATCTAGCAACTTTTTAAAAGAGTTTTACACAACTTAATCCTTAACCTTTTAATACAAAGCAAATTAGTTCAATGTATTATTGGGTACCTTATAAAACTATACCTTGAAACATGTTCTATAGCGTCCTGGAAGAACACCAATTTTACTTCTTTGGGATTTGTAAGGTTATAATCATCAAGATAGTCTTGTAGTACATTTGAGATTTTCTCCATATCGGGCATGTCATCATAAATCCGATCACTCTTATCTGCTCCAAACTATAAGATGATTTGTAAGAGAAGAAACATTTGGATCAGTTCTGATATAGAAATATATATAACATACATGACCTTAGGAGGAAAGATTATTTTATCTATGCTACTATTTAATTATTTGCATATATATATATATGCAAATACATATATATATATATATATGCTAGGAGGGCTTTCAAATCAAGTTAATAGGACTAAAGAAACTCAGATTTTTGTGGCTAACTGAAAATCCATCTCATTTAACTTCTTCAAGTGGTACATTGGAATTTCAGTTTTATTTGCAATAAAATTCACACAGGAGCTCAGAAATAAGTTTTAAATTTTTCTCACTATACCTTACTCTGGTTTCATTATTTTGTGCTTAGGCTGTTGACATCAGAAAAGCTAAATGGGTTAAAATTGTGTATGGCAGACTGTCATGGTTATAAAAAAATCATGCCAGAACTATATGTAGTTTTTACACAGTCATCATCTAATTAAATAAATCACTGAGAATAAAAACTATAGGGAATTGGGGTCTATAGGTGTAGACTACAGGGAATTGAGGTCTTGTTTGGACCTAATTATGATGTCTTTTCTTTGCTGTAACAACTTCCCTGGGGACATTTTCATTTGGAACCTTTGACTAAAATACATGTAGGCAATGCAAGAAGAGTCCAACTGTTCTTTTCCTTTCCTTTATTCCCCCATTTGATAATAACATTACTGGAAATACACAGCAAATATAATCACCGCCTGAAAACAAATTTTGGACTTTGTGTTTGATAATACATTTAAATAGATATATTTCACACAAATAAATTATTATTATTTTATTTGATAGGAGTCACCAGAGTGGCGAGGTATTGCATACATAAAGATAAGTTTATTCATTTGTTTAACTAGCATTGATTGAGAGCCTGCTATATACCTAGTTCTGTGCAAGAAGCTGGGATGTAGGGTAAACGAAACAGATGTGGCCTTTCCCTCTGGCAGACTCTAGGAACACTGAACCCAACAAGAGTCAACTTGTAAAACAAGATGGCTGCCTGTCAACAAAGGCAGGGTTGTGTGATGGAAAACTTATTCTAGGTAGGTCTAGATAGTAAAATTAGGGTCCATGTGTGGAGGTTACTGGGGGTGGGATGAAGACTTGAGGAACTTAATACAAGGAAAATTTTATTACTAATTAGAGATATCCTGAAATGAGAGAACAGCATTGCTAATTAATGCGCTTCTCATTACTGGGAGCATTTGAGCAGAAGCTGCACAGGTACAAATGGTATAGTAAGGGGGAGTCCAGTTCTGAGTTAAGAGACTAAATCTCCTTACAAATCGAATATCTGATATGTCTCGATTCAAACTATTATCAACACAAATCTAACTAAATCAGGAGTTAGCAAAATTTTTCTCTAACGGGCCAGGTTATAAATATTTTAGGCTTTACAGGCCATATAGGCTCTGTTACTGCTACTCTACTCTGCCTTCTAATGTAAAAGCAAACACATAAATAATACACAGTCAAATGGAATGAGTATAGCTATGTTCCTATAGAACTTTATTTACAAAAATGGGCAATGGGCAGATTTGGCTTAAGGGCCAAAGTTTTCTGACCTGTCATCTATGTCTTTAATTTTTACAAGTACAAGTTTCTTGTATAATATAAACCTGAACTTTATAATCTTCACATTATAAAGTTTATAATTATAATATTCATGTAATTATAATCTTCAAATGTAGTCAAGTCATCTCAACATACTTGCCTTAATGAAATCTCCAAATATGATGGGCTTACTCAAAAAATATTCCAGGCCAATTGCAATCCCAAAATGTTTGTCTAGTCAAAAAACGAAGCCAATTTTAATACAATGATAAGATTGAATGAAATATTTTAATAATAAATATACAGAATACTATCAGCTATTACTTTACTTAGAAGACTTAGTATCAATGAAGCTGAGAGAAAGCCATGTTAACATTATACAGCTTGAGTTTGGTTGATAATCTTCTAGATTTAAGATTAAGAATACTTAATATTAATAAACATTTTATTAAGTAATAGATATTGAATACATATTAAATAATTAAGATGTACTTTAGAAATACCCTGGCTTATCAAACAAAATGCTGTTTCCCCTACTTTCCCTCCTCTAATTAAAATTTTAGACTGAATTTGAAATATTAACAACTCTTGAATTTCAAGAAACGATTTTTATAATATTTATATATTTTTGTATATTTGAGTTGATGTAAAAACTTTTACTCATGAATGGCTGAAATTCATTTTGTTTTACACTCTATATAAGTTCATTTTAATTTTCCTTTATAGAAACCAAATTGCTTTTCTACTAAAAAAAAAGAGCAGCTAAATAAATATTGATATTTACTGGCCATTTCTGTCAAAATAGCATGGAAATAGTGCTTATCTTCATTGTTAATCAGACGATCATGGAAGACTCTTTGACATTCATGGCAAAAGAGTCTAAATATCTGTATTTGTTCTCTTATTGTTCCTGGATCACACTGGAGGATACCTGTTTTAAAAAAAGAAAAATAAAAGAAAAATTCTACTTTCGTGGAATACATAGTATTAGTTAAATTAATTAGAAGTTCCTTAAGTCTAACTTTATCTCCACACTACCAGAAATGGGTGCTTCCCCAGTGGATATATACATATAACAAAAGTGACCCCTTTTTTGAAAGCAAAACAGGGACACATTATCTGACAAAATATTTTTTCTTGTTTTGTGATGTTTCTTTAACTGAACATATGAAGTCGTCAGACTTCACAGTGTAAGCAATGTTCATCTCTTTTTACATTACCTTGCAGTATGTTATGTAAGGAGTGTCCTCTTTTATATATTTTCATCTACCAACTCTCCTCCTCACCCAACCTTTACACAGTTTTCAAAATGTCTGTTTGCTCTCTTATCTTTCCCAATGCTCGGTCCTCATCAAAATGTCCCTGGTCCTTCTGGCTTCTACTTGAATTATCCTGCATACTCTTTGTATTAATATAAATTGTAATTGCAAACACAGTTCTAATAATTTCAAGTTACAGCAAAAGCAATGATGCAGAGCAGTCCAGGAAGTGTTCATTCTCCATGGGGACCCTTTACATGGGACTCCACAGAGTGTGCAGAGGGAGATGGGTGAATCTCTTCTACGCACACAGGTACACACAACAGACAGGGTACACTGCATCTATGTAGGTGCTTTATGCTGCTTTGGGATAATAGGGGATTTCTATAGATAATAATGTTACGTGTTTATTTTTGCAGCTCGCTTTCTGTGTGTGTGTGATATGTTTCTTGAAATGCTTAAAGATTTAATTGTTTTCAGCTAATATTTATAGAAATAAGGGCATTTCCATGATATTTAATAAAATGTGGAGACAAGGAGAAATATTCAAACATTAGAATTTTCTAGATACTTTATAATGCATCGTTGTTGGAGATAAAATGTATCCTGAATTTGGAGGCTCAGAAATTATCTAAAAAGTACGAATAGAAAGATGGTGGAGGAAGGATGATAAATAAACGACTAGATTAGACAGTGTCTGAGGACAAGGAAATGAGTCCAAAGCAGTTCACTAAAGGAACAAAACCATGTTTCAATGTTTTCTAGGAAAAAAGAGTTCATGAATCCCAGGACTAAGCTGCTAATACAGGAGAGTAAAATTTTTCTGGAGGAGGAATACAAGTTATTGTGTTATCCTGTGGCAAGGATGGTGTTCTAGCTTCAGGAGTCCCCAGGCTCTTGAAGGAGAAAGGCAGGCTATAGGATAGGAGAAAGAAAGGAGAGTTGCTGAGGCACAGAGTTGAGGTTGGAAATATAAGGGACCTGTGGTGAGAATTGTGAGAACTGAGCATCAGGGAGGGGCAATTTAAGGAGGGTCAGGGTTCTTAAACCAAGTCTCATCTCCTATCAACAGCCTTATCTCCTAGTTCATTCCGTGCCTTGTTAATATACTACAGGTATCATCTGTGTTTTCTAAGGACTTAGATTTTGATGAGAACAGAAAAGGGAGCTGGATTTCAGAGAGCTTAGTCATTGCTTTACTCGGAACTGCTCAATAGTTTTCACTACCTTACTTCATAGATATTTAAAACATGCTTAAATACTTTAGTTTGTGTGAATCTTTTGTTGAGAATAAAATACTAAGAGCGGTTTAGAACCAAGAAAACTAGATGGAGAGTCAGCACAGGATGGGAACAGAGCAGATAACTGAGCAACTAAGAGTTGGTGTCCCTGTGTACAAAATAACGTGAGAACTTAGTGTAAGAATTTAAAAGATTTCTTTTAGTTCTGACATTTTATGACATTCATTCATTTGTTCATTCAGTGTGAGGCATGATTCTAGGCACTGGGGATGCCTTATTTCAGGGGCAGCAAGGGGATGGCAGCTGTGGGGAGGAAAATGGTAGGCAACAAAGGCAGGATAAGCGGCTGTGTCCTGATCTCACAGAGCCTCAGTCCCAGGCAGGTGGTAGGGAAGCAGCTTCGGTAGTGTCTGAACCGGGGATACCTCTGGCTGCCATGCAGAGGTCAGAGCTGGCTTTACGATAAGGTAAGTGGGCAGCCTGGAAGCGGGAGACCAGAGATAGAGAGGAAGCTCTTACTATTAGAAATCCTTGGGAGACATAACAGTAGTTTGGGCTAGAGTGGTCGAGAATGGAGTGGTGAGCAATGGTTAGATTTGGGATATATTTTGAAGGTAAATCCATCAAGGTTGTTGATGGATTGGATAGAAATCATCAAGAAATGAGAATAATCAAGGACACTCCAGGGCTCATGGCCAGAGCAACTAATGGTAGTCCCCTTACCTGGGTTGGGGTACACATGGCTTGAAGGAGCATAAAGCAAGAATTCAGGTATGCCAAGTTTAAGGACTCCAACTGGATATCTAAGTGAGGTCTGTGAGAGGGGAGTTGGATACACAAATCAGACACTTAGAGGAGAGGGGAAGCTGGAGGTAGACATTCAAGCGTCATTTCTGAATAGATGTATTTAACATCATGGAATCAACTGAGATAACCTAGGGAGTATGAGTAGATAAAAAAGAGGACTGAGACAGAGCTTTGGGGCACTCTAACATTTAGAGGTAGGGAAGAAGGGCATCACTTATCAAAAAAGACTGAGCAGCAGCAGCAAGTAAGAGAAAAGGGGACCCAGGAGAGTACGTGCCCTGGCAGATCAGAGAGAAGGGGTTTAAGAGAGAGGGCCGGGGTGTTGTGCCTCACACTGCTGAGAGGCAAAGGTCCAGACTGGGAAATGACCAATGGATTTGGCATGATAGAGAGGTGGGGAGGAGTAGCTTAGTGCAGTGTCAAGTATAAAAGCTTAATTGGAATATATTAAAGAGAAAACTGGAAAAAGTAAGGCGACGAGACCATTCTTTCAATGGTCTTTTTAAAAAGAGCAGAGAAAATGCAGGGGATATGGGGTTGAAAGAGCATTATTTTTTAATATGGGAAGAATTGTAGCAGGTTTTTATGTTGTTAGGAGTGATCTAATAGAAGAGGAAGCATTGATGATAGCAGGAATTATAAGAGCAAAATCCCTGACTAGGTAGGAGGGGCTGGGACTCAGTGCCAGAGGGCTTACTGACAGGAGAAGAGACGGCTCAGCCACTGTAGTAGGAGAGAAGGGGGATGCAGGTTGTCTGAGAGAGCTGGAAGATAAGGCAGTTCTGGTGTGACTGCTTCTACTTTTTTCAGTGAAATAAGAAGACAGGTCATCAGCTGAGAGTGAGAAATGGGAGGGGATGTTGGCAGTTTGAGGGTAGCTGTGAAAAAGTCTGAGGTGGCGGCTAGACAGTGACTTGAATAAGGACATGTAATGAGATTTCCAGACACCTGTGTATATACAATTCTACTGAGATTTGAGGTGAATGGAAATGAAGGTAGGGTGAAGGTTAGAGAATGAGGGGTTCATACACTACCTTGCACACATTTGGATAAATCTCTCAAGTTAAAGACATAATGAGACTTGGCTGGTGTTGGCAGAAGGTCAATACTCATTCTATGATAAATCTCTACTGAAGCTTCAACAATGTTGGACGCCGTTTGCTTGACAGCTGGTGGGAAGTCATTCAGGAAGCCATTTAAGATGGCCTAGAACCAGAAACATAGTAAGAAAGGGTTAGATTTTTTTTCTCCACCAACAACTTATCTTTCAAATGTTCCAGATTTGATGATACTTTTTCTAATAATAACTAGGAGGCTGAATTCCAAAGTAAGGACATCTGGCTGTTAAACTCTTCCATTCATTTAAGAATAGATTCTCAAGAATGGGCTCATTCCTGTCTTCTGTGATTGTCTGGCAATGCCTGGGCAGGATTCATATCTGACCAGCACTAGAATAAACTTACTCTCAGGTAATTTAGACTGCTGCTCACGGTGGGTCAAGAGTCTTCAGAGAGTACCCAGACTTCATGGAAACTGAAGTCCTTTCTGATTTTTATGGGCCAATGACCAATAAGTCCACAGACTTTCTTCTTCTTATATATTTAAAGTACAACTTCTTCATAACACAGACTCCCTACCCTTTAGCTTCTCCATCTCAGTATACGGCCCCACCCTCTGCTCAGATTAGGAATTTGGTAGTCTCTTTTGACACCTGCTACTCTCTATCCCCACAATCAATTTTGAACACATTTCTTGAATCTGTTTCCCCTGACATTACCCCATTCCAACCCTGAATAATACTGTCACTAAATTATATGGAATTCTTAATTATAAATCTATAACAGCAGTAATTGAAAACTATGATCAATCTGGGCTTCTTCACTCCCTTCGTCTGCCATTGGCCTCTTCATTTCCACTCTTGTCTCCCTTCTGTTATCTTTAACCATGCAAATCAGGCACTGCACCCCACTGTTGGTCCATACTGTGCCCCTACCCAGCATCCTCACTCTACCCTCTTCTACCCATACTCACTGTGTCCAGCCACACTGGCCTTACCACCCACGCTGGCCTTACCACCCACGCTCTCTCCTCCATCAGGGTCCCTGCATACGGTTCCTCCTTCCAGTTCCACCCCTACATGGCTGTCTGCTTAGGAGGGACTTTCTCATTCTTCATGTTTCAGGTTACATGTCATCTCTTCAGAGAGTGCTTCCCTGACTACCCCATTTAAAGTAAGCTCCTCCCTGTCCCCCAATCAGTCTCTTATGGCTCTCTGATCTTCTCGTATATAACTTGTCAAAATCTAAAAGTACATATTATTAGCTAGCCCTCTATCTCCAGTTGCTTGGGAAAATCATTATAGATTTTTGAACAGATAAATTCTTCTCACTATTCACCTTGGAGTTACTCATGGGAGAAGCCACCAGAATACATATTAATGCTTGCAAGTCAGTTCTTGTGACTTTAGATTTGGGGCTCATATATGAGATACTTTGGAAAAACCAAAGTATTTGTTTTCAGTGAGCCCCCTGTTAGACATTAGCTTTAGCAGCTTACGAGGACTAGCTATCTTTTTGAGGTAACTGGCCTCCTGGGGACCCTAACATGAGTTTAACATTCTCCACATGGCCCGCATTTTGAGTAGGACCATTTCAACATACACAAAATAAAACATTTATTATATATAGCATATATACATTATATATGAAAAAATCCAGTTTGTATTCTCTATCACAAAAATACAGTTATATGTAACTAATATATAATATGTATGTTTTATGTTAATATACATATGTAATACATATATCGAGTTTTATTTATACATAACTATTATATAATATATTAATTCATTCATCTGTTAATTATCTTTTTCCATGGTGGAAGCTCCATGAGGACAAAAATGAAATCTGTTTTATTTAAGATGATATGCCAATGTCTGGCACACAGTAGGTGCTCAGTAAATACTCCTTTAAGGAATGAATTAAGAATTACTCAACTGATATTCATAAGTTACAATGAGCATGTTATGGTAGATTTGCTGAGGACCATAGCTTATCATTTTGTTCAAATGTCTGGCTTGCATGATGATGTGTTTGGCAACTTTAGAAAGGGTCTCTTAAGAATATACATACGAGATAGAGCCAGAATCCCCAGAATTTTGGGGAAGGATGCTTTGTCATGAGGACATTATTAGTATTTATGGAATTGATCATGGTTTTAAATTACAGTTGTTATAACTTTATAATTAAGGATTACATCTAATTTAGTGAAAATATTATCAATTTAGTTTGTTGTGTGTAGTTTAGTTTACTATTAGAGTGCATCATGATGCATATTTTTGGCATACAAATTTCCAATAAGTAAACACTAAGATGTGTATGGAGTGTGGTTTGATACACTCAAAACCATACGTAATCCAAATCTGTGCAAACGGTAAACCATAATTATTGATGTGTTCCCTGCACATCTGTGATGTTTATCTTGCAACAGACTGTGCTATTACTGATAGTTTTAGAACTAATACATGATTAAAAACATTATATATATATGTATATATATATATATATATATATCATAAACATATTGTATATGTACACTTTTTAGACATCTAGGCTTCTTTTACATAGCCAAAAAAAATCAATTTGTACATGTTGTTAACAACATATTTACTTTAACTTGTTCATTTTCTTTTTCTTTAATTCTTGGTTATCCCCCCAGTTCTTTCTCCTCCACACAATGACAAAGGGCAGAGAAGGTTGGCAATGAACAGCTGATGAGCCCTGCTTGGAAGAGCTGTGATTTAAAATGTAGTTTGGAATCCATGGATTGAGCAAGTCCTTTTCTTGTACACGTTAAATATCCTGTCGTTATAATGAAAACATCCTTCCCCACCTGATTCCAGTGCAACCCAGTGGCCCCCGGATCTCTCGGCTTTGCCGCAGTTCATTTCCATCATCACCCACAACTAGTGCGAGTTTTAAGTATATGCCTCTGTGTTGCAGTGGGAAGAAGCAGTTTCTGCCTGTTTTCAGCTGTGATATGCTTGCTGGATGATATTCCTTTGAGTGACACATTCCTTTAGACATGACAATCCCACAGGCAGAGGGAGGAGGCTGAGATTGGGGACAATTTCTTTTCTAGGATCCCAGATTCTACTTTTTCTTTCTATCCAGTTAAGCATTTTAGAATGATTAACAATAAAATTTTTGTTGAAATAACCTAGAATTTGCTTTGACTTATTAACATATGAAATTATTTGCAAATTCAGCACTTTATCATGAAGCATAAGTTACTTGGGACGCCCCTTGCCACTGATCACATCACAAAGTGTGTAAGGAGAGCATGGGTGGGAATCATTCATTTCACACTCCAAAAAATACACATAAAGTTTCTCAAAAAAAGATAGGACTTAAAAAAAGTCTTCTAATACCTGTGTTGGTCTCCCCATTATCCATTTTATGTCTTGTTCTACACCTGGTGCTTATAGAAGATAAGTTCCCATCCTTTCATATTCTAAAGAACTCTTCAAAAGTTTTTCAAACTGTGGAAATTTTTACACATTATTTTGGGATTAGCTCCTAAACAACTTATTGGAACTACTTCAAATTTATTAAAAATTTCCTGTGGATGTAAGCTACTTTAATATGAATATCACTTGCCACATGCTGGCTCTGCTCCTCTCTCTCCACTAAGGGGTCCATTAGCAGGAGAGGCCCCTGATGTAAATGCAGAGGCTCACTTATGCCTGCACCACAACCCTCTTTGGCTCCTAGGTGATTACCACCAAAGTCAGCTTCTCTGGACCAGTTACCTGTCTGTCTGCTTCATTCTACCTATATGCCAATTTCACCATTTCCTGCCTCTGTGACTAGTCACCCATGTACTTTCTGTCCCCAGGGTCTGTCCGTCCCTGTCCATTCCCATCTTCTAGTACTCAGCTCACCGTTTATATTCTCTAAGCAATCTTTGCTGGTTGATTATGGCATGCTTGCTCTAGTCACACTGCTTCATTCTTGCATCATTCTATTAGAAAGAATGCCTCATATTGATTGAACGCTTCCACTGGGCACTTACAGGGCAGGCATGGATCTTCTCCCCATTAAAGAATGTGAAAATGGCCTTTAGGGAAATTTATAGAGATAGGAGAAATGCGTGGTTGTTTCTATCGGATGAAATGGTGGCAGTGGAGGTGATGAATTCTGAATTGTGTTGAACTTGAGCTTGTGGAGTGGGTACTGGGGGGCAGGTGGTAGGCATGTGGACACACAGACCTTGCGGTCAGATGAGCACAGAGGTGGGGGCTGGGCAGTGGATGAGAACTGAGAACTGTGTGTATAATGGGGCAAGGGCTCAGGGTACTGCCTTTCTTAAAAGTAGAGACTGTGTTTTGACAATCTTTCTGCTTTCCTAAAACTATCTCTGAGACCACAAATACAGAAGGCAGTGATGTAAATGCCTATCAGCTACCACCCAGATGCTCTGTGTTTAACCTGGTTTCTGCTGAGGACAGAGATGACGGGCTCTCTAAAAAAACCAACAGACTGTCTTGATTTTGGGGATCTTGGAACAAATATGTTTTCTTTTTTCATTTTGCCTAAGTTTAAATCAACATTTACCTGAAAAATTTGTTTCAGACTGTGCTCCGAGGGCATTGGGAGACACAGCATGCTGAAGTGTCGGATGAAGCGGGGAGTCACAGGGTTGCGGCCACCGCCTGGAGGTGCACACGCTGATACAATTGTTACATCCTGTTGGGGGAGAAATCCACTAGGGTTACCCAGCAAAGAAAGAGATGAGATTGTCTATCCCATTCAGGGCTCAGAACCAACAGTTTTTGAAGACCTACCCTTTGCCAGCATTGCATTACGTTTTCCTACATTTTATGACTTAACCTTCATGACAACTCCAGGAGATCACTATATTTACTCCCATTTTGTAGGTGAAAAAAAATCAAGGCCCTGTATGGTTAAGTAGCTCAAGGTCCCTCCGCTAACTCATCTTCCTTATGTAACTACTTCTACATAAAAATTTAATCTTAAAAAATTGTAAGAATTTGAAAAATAGATTAAATATGGCAGCGTGAGAGATATTCCCAGATCTCTCACCTTGAAACAATAATAAGCTGAACACCTGAAACTCAACAAAAAACATCCAAACTGCACACCAGCGCGTCTGAGCATGGGATCTGTGCATAAGAGCTACCACAGGTCAGAAACCCAGATGTCGGGTGGTGGACTGGGAGAAACAAAGAAGCTGCCTCTCACAGCTGGAGCTCTCTGTAGGATGAGGGGGAGGGGAGAAGGAGTGGTAAGTTCCTTGAATAGCCCTGTCTGAGAGAGCTGTGAGATCCACCCAGCCGGTGGCAGTGCCCAGTCATCAAGGCAGAAGGTAGAGAAACAGTGATGGCAGAAAAGCATGGACGGCAGAGAAACAACAGCTGATTTTTACCAGCCTCAGTTGCAAAACTGAGGTTGAGCCATAGCCTCCAACTCCCAATGCAGAGGGCCCTCCCCGCATACCCTCCCGACAGAACGCTGTGGAGACACAGGGGAATCTGAGCAAATGCTACCGAAACTGTCACTAATACTAACAGGAGCTGAGATTGAGGGTAGTGAGCATGATTAAACATCTATGAGGAAAAAAAAAGACATTATTAACACTTTATGTAAAGCAGAGATTCAAGAAGCTTAGACACCACCTACTAGAAACCAAAAGAAAAACACCTTATTTGCAACAGGCTAGAGACCATTATATAATAAATCTACCTTGTGAAAAAAAAAAAAAGGCAGAACACACTTCCATTAATGCTCAGGCAGAGAAATAGTCCATTAAACACCATGAACAACCAAAGTGACAATGGAACTCAGAAAGAAAGAGAAAAATCTCCAGAAAATAAGCTTACAAACATAGAAATATGCAACTTAGAATTCAAGATGTCAACAGAACACCCAATTATTTCAACCCAAAAAGGCCTTCACCAGACACATTGTATTAAAATTATCAAAAATCAACAAAAAAGACAGAATTCATAGGACAGCCAGAGACAAGAAGACAGTAACCTATAAAGGAAAACCCATTAGATTATCATCGGACTTCTCAGCACAAACGTTACAAGCCAGAATGGAGTGGAATCAAATATTCAAACTATTAAATGAAAGGAACTACCAGCCAAGAATAATGTATCCACCTAAGCTCTCCTTTAGATATTGAAGGAGAAATTAAGACCTTTCCAGACATACTAAAATTGAGGTAATTCTCCACTATGAGGCCTGCATTACAGGAAATTCTGAAAGAGGTAAGCTCACCTAAAACAAAATGACAAAAAAAAAAAGAAGCATAATTAGGAGTAAAATGACTAGCAGGCTGATAAAAGCAGAGGAGTGCAACCCTTACTATGATCAGGGCATTATAAGCTTAAAATAAGAAGAGATTTGCTATAACAAGATAGTAATGAACATTTGGTATACATAGGGACAAACTGAGATAACAATGACTGAAAAGGGGAGGATTCAAAGTTCCAATTTTGCAAAGTGGAATGGAGATAAGGCACATGTAGAAGGAAAGGGATGACTGTATATATACAACTATCCTTTTCATATTTGTAATGGTAACCACAGGCCAAAGATTTAGATCGAAGTATATAACATGAAACAAGAAGAACCAGAGAGAAAACCCACAAAAGCCAACCCAAATAAAGAAAACAGAAACACAAGGACAAGGAAGCAATGGAAACACCGAGCTACCAGAAAGCAAAAGATAAAATGGCTACAAGGAGACCTCATATTTCAATAATCACCATAAATGGAAATGGACTGAACTCACCAATAAAAAGGCACAGAGTTGCAGATTGGATCAAAAAACAAAACCTAACCATATGCTGCCTCCAAGAGATACATCTCAGTTCCAAAGATAAATGTAGACCCAAAGTGAAAGGGTAGAAAATGATATTTCAAGCAGATGGTATTCAGAGAAAAGTGAGAGTAGCAGTACTAATATCGGACAAAATAGACTTCAAAGTCAAAAAGGTAAAGAAAGATACTGAGGGACACTTCATAATGATAAAGGGAATCAGCCACCAAGAAGACATAACACTTATTAATATCTATGCTCCCAATCAGGGAGCCCCAAAATATGTAAAGCAATCACTAACAGAACTAAAGAGAGAAACAGACAAAAATACTTTCATAGTAGGGGACCTAAATACCCCACTGTCAGGTGTGAACAGATCATCCAAACAGAAAATCATTAAGGAAATAACATCCTTAATGATACATTAGACCAATGGACATAATTGACATTTCCAGAGCTTTTCATCCCCAAACAGCTGCTTATATATTCTTCTCTAGTGCACATGGAACATTCTCAAGGATTGACCACATACTAGGACACAGAGATAGCCTCAACAAATATAAGAGGGTTGAAATCATACCAACCATATTCTCTGATCATTATGCTTTAAAACTAGAGATCAATTGTAAAAAGAAAGTGGGAGGAACCACAAATACACGGAGATTAAACAACATGCTACTGAAGAATAACTGGGTCAGAGAAGAAATAAAAAGAGAGATTAAGAGATAGATACAGAGAAACGAATGATAATGATAGTACAACATATCAAAACTTTTGGGACATGGCAAAAGTGGTCATAAGAAGAAAGTTCATATCATTACAGGCCTATCTCCAAAAACAAGAACAAGCCCAAATAAACAACCTAACAATTTATCTTAAAAAATTAGACAAGAAAGAACAAATGAAGCCTAAAGTCAGCAGAAGGAAAGAAATCATCAAAATTAGAGCAGAAATAAATGAAATTGAAAACAAAACAAAAAAAATAGAAAAAATAAATGCAACAAAGAGCTGGCTCTTTGAGAAGTTTAATAAAATTGACAAACTACTGGCTAGGCTCACTAAAGAAAAAAAAAGGACACAAATAAATGAAATCAGGGATGAACGAGGAAATTACAACAGACACTGCAGAAATATACAGAATACTTGAAAAAATATGTAACATCAAATTCAATAACCTAGAAGAAATGGACCAGTACTTAGAAAAATACAACCTTCCTACACTGCATCAAGAAGAACTGGAAAATCTAAATAGACTGATCAGCAGTATGGAAATTGAAACAATCATCAAAAACCTACCATAAAGTAAAAGTCCAGGATCAGATGGCTTCACCAGTGAATTCTACCTAACATTCAAAGAAGATTTAATACCTATTCTCCTCAAACTCTTCCAAAAAAATCAAAGAAGAGGCAATACTTTACAACTTATTTTATGAGGCCAATATTCTCTGATACCAAAACCTGATGAGGATAACACACAAAAAAGAAAACTATAGATCAATATCTCTCACGAACGCAGATGCAAAAATCCTAAATAAGATAATAGTGAACTGAATACAGCAACATATTAAGAAGATTATATACCATGATCACATGGGCTTCATCCCAGGGGCACAAGAATGGTTCAACATATGCAAATCGATTAAATTGATACACCACATGAACAAATTAAAAAATAAGAATCATATGTTCATATCAATATATGCAGAAAATGACTTTGATAAGATACAGCACCCATTTATGATCAAAACACTTCACAAAATTGGTATAGAAGGAAAGTAACTTAACATAATAAAGGCCATCTATGTGACAAGCCCTCAGCCAAGATTATACTTAATGGTGAAAAACTAAAAACCTTCCCTCTAAGATTAGGAACAAAGCAAGGCTGTCCACTATCGCCACTATTATTCAATATAACATTGGAGGTCCTAGTGAGTGCAATCAGACAAGAGAAAGATATAAAAGGCATCCAAATAGGAAATGAAGAAGTCAAACTGTCACTATTTGTGGATGACATGATTCTCTATATAGAAAACCCTAAAGACTCCACAAGAACACTGCTAGAAACAATAAGCAAATACAGTAAAGTCCCTGGATACAAAATCAATGTTCAAATATCCATAGCATTCCTATATTCTAATAACGAAGCATCAGAAAAAGAAGTGGCAAAAATAATTCCTTTTGCAATTGCAACAAAAAGAATAAAATACCTAGAGATAAATGTAATGAAACATGTAAAAGTTCTATATAATGAAAACTATAAGACTCTACTAAAAGAAATCAAAGAAGATACAAAGAAATTGAAAGATATTCCATGTTCTTGGATCAGAAGAATCAACATAGTTAAAATGACCATATTACCTAAAGCATTATGCAGATTTAATGCAATCCCCATCAAAATCTCATCGTCATTTTTTAAAGAAATAGAACAAAAAATCATGAGATTTGTATGGAAGCACAAAAGACCTTGAATTGCCAAAGCCATTCTGTGAAAAATGAATGAGGCTGGAGGCATAACTTTGCCCAACTCAAATTAAACTACAAAGCAACAGTAATCAAAACAGCATGGTATTGGCAGGAAAACAGATATGCAGACCAGCGGAACAGAATTGACAGTCAGAAATAAACCCATATTTATATGGGCAAATAATTTTTGACAAAAAAAGTGAAAAACATACAGTGGAGAAAGGAAAGCCTCTTCAATAAATGGTGCTGGGAAAACTGGAAAGCCCCCTGCAAAAGAATGAAACTAGACTGTTATCTATTACCACACACCAACATTAACTCGAAATGGATTAAGGACCTGAATATAAGACCTGAAACAATAAAATGCATAGAAGAAAACATAGGAAGTAAACTCGAGGACCTTGGACTTAAAGAGGATTTTATGAATTTGACCTCAAAGACAAGAGAAGTAAGAACAAAAATAAATGAATGGGACTGCATCAAATTAAAAAGCTTCTGCTCAGCAAAAAACCATCAAGAAGGTAAAGAGAGAACCATCCAAATGTGAAGATATATTTGCAAGCAACACCTCCGATAAGGGCCTAATATCCAAAATATACAAAGAACTCATATGACTCAATAACAACAAAAAAACCAATGATGTAATAACAAATGGGCAGAGGACCTGAATGGATACTTCTGTCTAGAAGACATACAAATGGCCAACAAATATATGAAAAGATACTCCATATCATTAGCTATTAGGGAAATGAAAATCAAAACCACAATAAAATACCATCTCAAACCTGTTAGAATGGCTATAATCAACAGGACAAGTAATAACAAATGTTGGAGAGGATGTGGAGAAATAGGAACCGTCAAGACTGCTGGTAGGACTGCAAATTGGTACAGGGACTATGGAAAGCAGTATGGAAATTCCTCAGAAAACTAAGAATTGATCTACTATATAATCCAGCAATCCTTCTACTGGGTATTTACCCCAAAGACTTGAAAATTCATACCTATAAAGATATTTACACACTGATGTTCATAGCAGCATTATTCACAGTGGCCAGGACATGGAAGCAACTGAAGTGTCCTATGATGATTGGCTAAAGAAGTTTTGGTACATATGTACAATGGAATATTACCCATCCTTAAGAAGAGATGAAATACTGCCATTTGCAACAACATGGATCGACCTTGAAATAATCATACTAAGCGAAATAAGCCAAACATAAAAAGTTGAAAATCACATGATATCGCATATGTGGGATATAAACCAAAAAGCAACAAATGAACAGTACAAAGAAACAGAGACTCATGGACATGGACAATGGACTAGTGGTTATGAGATGGGAGGGGGAAGGAGGAGGGGGAAAATAAAAAAATAAAATGTTAAAAAAATGGTAAGAATTTGTATCTTATATTAAAATATATTCATTCACCAAATACCAAGTATGTCAATGCTCATTGTTTGTGGTTGTTGTGTTCTATAAAATCATCAGGAGCCCTGCATTAATGCACAATGAACCATTTCCTCAGGGCAAGTACAAGGCTAGCTTCCCATGAACAGATGCTATTGTAATTGCCTTTGGTCTTATCTCCTCTCTAGCCCATCCCTCTCCTGCAGTCAAAGGAATCTTTCCATAACATTTCCTTCAGCGGCTCCCCATCACTTAGAGGATAAATCCATACTCCTCATCACTGGAACCATGGCCTGCTTGGCTGACCTCTGCGTTTCTTGCTGCTTTGGTGTATACATTCCACACCACTATGCTGCTCCAAATTCCTGCCTCTGAGCTGGAATGCATTGCTCTGCCATGCACTACCCACAAAACCCTGTTCCAACCTCACCTCCTCTGGGAAGGCTTCTTTCATCCTCAACCCAGTCCCACTCATGCCTTCTTCCTATCTCTCTCCATTCTTCAGTCTACCTTATAAATACATGTCCATCTACCCTCCAAAGCTGAGCCCTCTGGGAAGTGAGTGCTGTCTCATTTACCCATGAATCTCTTGAATCAAGCATGAGAACTCAATCTGGACTGATGAATTACACATAAGAAGCACTGAAGCCATATGTTATGGGCTAAATTGTGTCTTTCTCTCCCTCTCCCTGGTAAGTCATATGTTGAAGCCCTAATGCCCATTATCCCAGAATGTGACTGTATTTGGAGATAGAATCTTGAAAGAGGTAATTGTTAAAATGAGGTTATTAGGGGAGGCCTTAATCTAACATGACTGTTGTCCTTATAAGAAGAGGAGTTTTGAACACAGATGGGCACAGAGAGGAGACCATGAGAAGACACACAGAGAAGATGGCCATCTGTAAGCCAAGGAGAGAGGCCTCAGAAGCTGACCCTGCTAATATCTTGATCTCGAACTTCCAGCCTCTATCTAGTATTGTGAGAAAATAAATTTCTATTGTTTGAGTTACTTTGTTACGGCAACCCTAGCAAACTAATACATTACATTTCTTAACATTTAAATGTAAATATGCAAAGTAATTTAAAACCTAAACAACCTGTATGTCTTTCCAAAAGAGTTTGTTTCTGTCATAAAATCCACCAAAATCTTGATATTGCCGAAGTAATTCAATTGGAGGCTGAGAGCCATAGCGATCCAGTCTGGGCATGTTTAAATCGTCAACAAAAATCACAACGTGTTTGTTTCCCGGTGCTCCTGAGGAAATAAAATGAATTTAATAAAAATTATGATTGCCCTTGGAAAATGGAATACAAAGTTTAGGTAAGGCTTTGGACTCAATGAACAGCTCGTAGGTCATAATGAGCTCAGTTCTTCTCTCAGGAACGAGGAGGGCCCTGGTAGAATTCTGCTTTGAGGAGGAGAGACCTTCATCTGGCTCCATCCAAGCCCCTGTAGGTAGATGTGTACCTGGCCGGGATGTCCACATTGTCAGAGGGTCTCTCACCCTTACTCTCAAAGGTGCACGATGATGCCAACACTCTAGCTTCCTGACCTTTCTCAGTCCCAGCCACTCCTGTGCCTCTCACCCATTTTGTGGCCTGGGCATGGGGTCTGAAAGGTCATATTCTTTTCACAGTAGAAAACAAAAGAATTCAAAAAGCTTCCTTACATAAATGCCATCTCACTACTCCCCTACAGGAAAAACAGGGCTGGATATTCAAAAGCATCCTGGTCACATCAAAAGAAAACCCAGAACAGTGGAGCTGGGAAATGCCGTATTTAACTTAAAGAAAATCAATATACATGCTTGTCAAAAAAAAGAAAAAAAGAAAAAAAGAAAAAGAACAAGTGATCACAGAGAAAAGAGAACATCTTAAGCAGAGGAGGTGAGTCTACCCACGCTGGCATCCAGCACCTCACAATTCCAAGGTAACTGAGGCAAAATAAGTGTCCCACTCCGTCGTCCAGTCCCTGGAAATCAAAAAACATGGTAGGAGGTAGGGAAGGGTATTAAAATAATCATTCGTAAATATTTGGGCCCCCACTAAAAGACTGGCATCCATTGCCCTGTGCCTACCTGAGCAGGAAAAAGGGAACAGAGGGGGGCAGTGAAACAATTGGTACTTCCACAGCTTGGCATTGCATGGCCTATTAGATGATGGACAATGTGGAAGGCAGCTGAGCTTGAGCTCTGGTTGGTGTTCCAACCAGGAGGGCTGTGAGCTGGGCGAGTGAATCCCAGCAGCAAGGGGCTGCAGAATGTACCTCTGGGAGGTGGGACTGAGGGAGTTGAGACCCTGATTCCCAACATTAGGGAACTTTCCAATGGGAAGGCCAGTGCTTGACCTGTGCACAAATCTTTTGGGAGTCCCTCAGAGAGCCCGCTCCTAGAAGCCTGCCACACAGAAGGCAGGATAAGTCATTCATTGTCAGCCAGAGAAGCAAGGAGAATTAACACAGAAGCCAATCTAAACACCAGGTAGGAAAAAAACACTTGTCCTTTGCTTCTCCTTCCATGCCAACACAGCAGAGCCCCCTAGAGAGAGGGCGGGAAGGATAAAAGAGCACCCACGCCCCTCTCTACCTCCAGCACCTTTGACCACAAAGCTGACTTATGACAGAGGAGAGGAAAAGCTTAAAGTTGGGTTTTGGATTGAAGCTTTACATTGAACCAGGCTCAAAATAAGGAGTGAGGAGGGAGATCCAACAAAGCCTTGCTGAAAGCACTGACCGAAAAAAAAAAAAAACCAAAACAGTTTCATGCTTATTCCCTACTGAGTTCAGATAACTCAATGTAGCAGGTATAAAGAGGTTGTTTTGTTTGCTTTAAATAAAGGAAATTAATGTTTGAAAATGGGGCATGAGTGGAGAGGGAAAGAGCCATGGAGAGATAGAAGTTGAAGATGTGCATTGAACATGCTGATAGAAATAAATAACTTGCTTGCTAACAGTAAGATATTTAGATTTGTAGCACAGAAAAGAATATCATGAACTGAATCACCTTTACAATTAAATTAAGCAATGGAAATATCCAATTGTAATTTTATTACATGTACTGTTTTTGTGATTTATTAACCTAATAATTTGTGTGAGACAAATGAAAATGATAATTCTTACCTAGAATATTTTTTCTTTTCCTTTCCAGTTTTGATTCAATGATCTCTTGTGTTCTTGCAGATGAAGTTTGAGCAGAAAAATTTAGATAAACAGGAACATAGCCAGCTGATTCTTGAATTTTATTTAATAATCCTTTTGCAATAACAGACTTTAAATTTAGAAAAATATTAATTATTTCACCTTCATGATAACATCTTTCAATTGTCTTTGTCAGTAATAATCAAGTATAACAAGTAAGAAACAGGATAAAAGGAGAGAGATTAAAGCCAGAACAAAACATCTGTCTTTCTCTTCCTGGAGATTCTATTTACTTACCTTTATCAGAGCCAAAGAAATATTTTAATCAGCTCTATCTCGATAAAAAGTTTCTTAGTTTTATACCAAAATCCACCTTGGTTGCCATCTAAGTCAATTTAATAGCAAGAGTCATAGAAGAATCTAAACTTCTTTTAAAAATAATTTAGAGAGGAAACAGAAAATCTCTGTTTATATGGATTCTCCCAAATCAAGACGGTCAAACAATCAGCATTTCCTCCTATACTCTTCATTTTCTAAACACCATTGCTGTGTGAGGTAGAAAGAAATGGGCAGGAAGGGACAAACTGGCCTTCATCAGTAGTCCACTGAGGACACAAACTGCTTTGGCCAGGTCCCACCCTCACCTTTGCAGTGCCAGCCCCATAAATTCCAAGGGATACAACATAAAAGCCCCAAAACATCAAACATTAGTCCCCAGGGTCCTCTGGTTTATACAGTATCGACACTAGAGATTTATTCAGAAACTGGCAAACTCTGGAGCAATTCTCAAGGTCCATGTAGAATCAACATAGTTACATCCCTCCTGAAAAAATGAACAAAATTCAAAAGAATTTGCCTTGAGAAATAATGTGTTATTCGTAGAGCTTACAATTCCATGTCCCCCACGTCCTCATTTTTGGAGAGACATTCTGTTTGAAGTTTCCCTACCTTGCCAACTCCAGTTGTTCCAGTAAATAACACCGAATGCCTGACTGCCAATAGTTTTTCCATTAGATACCCAAAGCGGACTGTATCAGCTGTAGGGACAAGCATTTCGAAAAATGGAACATCTCGGCTATACTTGAAGGTGGGTATAATTCGTTCCCAAGGGTCCAGCCGTTTGGTGTCAAAGTCCATGTGAATACTCCACAGATCGCCAGAACTGGGAAGCTAAAGAATAAAATTAAGCACCACTTTCAATAGGTTTGACACATGGCAACAGAAACATTTATACAGAAACAAAAGCAGGCATAGAACATGAAAGGATTGGGATTGTTTTCACCTTTGTAGAGTAGTTGTTTCAGTATCTGAGTTTAATTCTTTAAACATAATTATGCAACACAATACATGAAAAAAAATCAAAATAATATATTGATTATATTAAAACCCCATATTATAATTGTAAATCATTTTCAATTCAGTTCCAAACTCAGGGGCTTACTTATGACAAATACTGTCTTAGTGCTGGGGACAAGCACTGAATGAGAGCCAGCCTCTGCCTTCAATGGTCTTGAAATTCACACGGAGGACACAAGGACATTATGGAGAAAAAACAGGTTCTAACAGATGTTAGTACATTCACAGAGGAGGGATGGCTCATTTCTACTTGCAGGAGAGTTGGGTGGTGGTGGAAAATTTGAGAAGCCTTCTAAGAGCTATGTAGTGATGCTACAGCTCCGACCTAAAGGGCAAGCAAGAGCCAGATGGGCAAAGAAGGGATGGGATGGGATGGGTAAGGAAGGATCTGGGTTCAGAGTAAGAAAACAGGTTGGGAAGCTGAAGTCATGGAAAGTGCCATACATGCTGGGAACTATGAGAGTACTGCACACTGCGAGAGATGAGTCAGGAAACACAGACACGGTCCAGGTTATGAAAAGCCACACTTGTTAAGCGTTTGGAGCAAGCATTTGGTGAAGGATTCTAAATAGGTGGGTGATATATTTAGATAGCATTTCAGAAGGTTCATTCTGGCAGCAGAACAGAGCAGTGGTGCTTCAAGACCGTTTGACAGCGACTCAATGAGAAATCCATTTGACAAGGTGACCTAGTACATACATATATATGTGTGTACAAGTATGCATATTATTTACCCCTACTATCTGCAATTTACTTTACTTTTTGTTCTAGTCTGTTTTTAAAAAAACTTTTGAGATATAATGTAACATCTTTCGCCTGATTTTCTGAATCCAGTTCAGAGTTTTCATCTCTGTAAATTTCAATGTAAGCCACTCCTGGATCACAATGTTGAACATATCTGACACCTCAGAAAGATCTTTTCTTCCCCTTCCCTGTCAATACCAGCTATACCTACATCCTCCTCTAAGGCAAGTCACTAGTCTGCCTGTCTGGTCTGCTTGTCAACCCTTGTTCTAATACCACACTCTCTGAATTATTGTTGCTTTATAGTCTTAAATTCTTTTTTCCAGCTTTATTGAAATATAATTGACATATAACATTGTATAAGTTTAAGGTATAAAATGTGGTGATTCTATACATGTAATACTGCAAAATGATTACCACAATAAGGTTAGTTAACACATCCATCACCTCACAGTTACATACAGTCTTGAATTCTTAAAGTCATGTAGTTTAAGTCCTCCAAATTTGTTGTCCTTTAAGACTCTCTTAGTTATTATAGGTTTTTTACATTTTCAATTAAGTTTTATAATGGGATTGCCAAGTTCCATAAAAATCTTTTGGGTTTTGTGATTAGAAATGTCTTGAATTTTCAGAATATACTGGGAGAACTGATATCTTAACAATACTGAATATTCTAATCTATGAACATAATATATCTCTTCATTTATTTAGATCTTTGAAAATTTCCTTTGGCAATGCTTTGTAGTTTGCAGTCAGTCTTTCATATCTTTCCTTAGATATATTCCTACCTTTTGATATTTTGTTACTATTGAAATAATATTGTTTTAAAATTTCATTTTTGAACTTTTTGTGGACTTGTATTCAATGACTTTACTAATTTATTTATTAATTCTAATCACTTGTAGAGTCTTTAGTATTTTCTACTATTCAGTTATGTTTTCTGAAAATATTGACAATTTTATTTGTTCCTTTCCATAGTTTAGGTTTTCTTTTCTTTTTTCTTTTCTTTTTTTTTTTTTTTTTTGCCTTATTGTGCTAGCTAGGATCTCCAGTATAGTGTTGACTAAAAGTTGTGATAGTGGCTATTTCAATTTTAAAGCCTGAATTGCAACTCTTTCAATAGATTTTATGACCAATTAATACACTGTAACCTGTAATTGAAAAAAAAAAAAACACCACTGGCATAGAGGCGAGTTAGATTGGACAAGGGAATAATTATAGGCTATTTTAACAACCCAGAAAAGAAAATATACTTGTTTCTTCTGACTGGCATGCTTTCCCCTAGCTAATTACTAGCTCATTGACCTTCTTCAGGACTCTGTACAAATATGACCTTATTGGCAAAGCTTTTCTGATTAACATATATAAAATAGCGCCCCACTGCACCCTAGCACTAACATTCTCATTCTGCCTTATTTTTCTTCATGGAACTTATCACCAGCTGATATATTTTACATTTGTCTATTCCTAAATATTTGATATTTTGACTCCCATCACTGTAATGTAAGATCTATGAGGCTAGGGATTTTGGTTATTTGCTTTAGCCACAGTAGTGAGAATGGTGTCTATCATGTAATAGGTTTTCAATAAATATTTGTTGACTAAATACTGAGTTCTTGCTCTGGGCCATCTCTTATTGCCCTTTGATGATCTCAGGTCACTTCCCTTGACTGAGAGGGGTCTGTCTCTTGGTCTCAAATTCCCTGTAGTCCTCAATTTGGTCCATCTTGTCCAACTATGATACAGTCATCTTGAGGAGCCAGCAAGGTTTCATATCTGCTAGAATGTCCTAATCCATAAGGCTCAGAATCTTGATTTAGGGAATTTTTTTTTTCTGGTAAGTTTTTATTTTGATATAATTTAAAACTTACACAAAAGTTAAAAGAAAAGTACAAAGAACTATCATATATTCTTTATTTAGATTAACTGATTATTAACATTTTGCCCCATTTGCTTTATTATTATTTTTCATACTGTGAGAGTTGGTTGTTTTTACTATTCCACCTTATCTTAAATATTTGAATGTGTATTTCCTAAAGAACAAGGACATTATAAACCACATTAAAATGATCAAAATCAGGAAATGGAATACTGATATATTGTTATGTACTTTACATTCCATATTCAAATATTGCCAATAGTTTTAAAAATGTCAGGTGTAGCTATATTTTTCCAAGTCTAGGATCCAGTCCAGGATAATGCATTGCATTTAGTTATATCTCTTTAGTCTTTTCATATGGAAAAGTTCTCCAGCTTTCTTTGTCTCTCATAACAGACATTTTTGAAGAATATAGGCTAGTTTATTTTATAGAATGCTCATCTGTTTGGGTAGTCCAGGTGTATCCTCATAAACAAATTCAAGTTATTCACTTTTGAAAGGAATACCTAAGAAGCAAGGTTGTATCTTTCTCAGTGCACCATAACAGGAAATATAGGTTTGTCCTAATATTGATATAGTAAATGGATAACTTAGTTAAGGTGGTGTGTACAAGGTTTTTTTTCTGCAAAGATATTATTTTTTTTCTTTACAATTAAGCAATGATTTCTAGGAGATACTTTGAAACTATGCGAATATTTTTTTCTCATCAAACCTTCACCCACTAGTTTTAATATACATTGATAATTCTTGCTATACTAATTATTACCATAATAGTTGCGAAGTAAGGACTTTCTGAATCCATTTTCTCCTGTACAGATTAATTGGTATTCTACTATAAGGAGGAGCTTCCTTCTCCCCATTTATTCATTATCAGTATGGACTCACAGTTTTTATTTCATTCAAAGGCTTATAATTCTGTACTATCATTGTTCATTTTGATGCTCAAATTTGCCTGGGTTTGGCCAGTAAAAACCCCTTTGAACTAGCTCCTGTGTTCTTTTGACATGTCCCATCATTCTCTGAACACCTCTTTACTATCTGACATAAGATGTTCTAGGCTCATTTTGCACTTTCCCTCCCCAGTCCTGGAATCAGCTGTTTCACTAAGGAGTCTTGGTTCCCTTTTGTGGGAACAGTATTTAGAAATGAGCATACTGGGTATGTTCATTGTTACTGATTTGTAATTGCTTCTATTTCCTTTAAGCATAAAGAACTAGGAAATTGATGTATCTATGAATACATATATATGGAATCCACAGGTACCAATATCTCCAATTTTAATCCAATAACACATTCAAATCTTCTTCCATATTTATAAATCCCTTCTCTAACAGTGAGAAACCCATTTGCCATCATCTTCAATATATTTGATAAATTTGCTCAGTCTTAGAATGTATAGAAAATAGTTTTGGAATTGCTAAACCATAACACTGTGAAGAATAAGTTTACTAAGTAGAATTCAATATTCATTTATAGTAGGAAGTTTTTATATAGTTATTTTTTAACCTTACTTTCTTCATATGGCCAGGAGAGGATGCCTACAAAAAATGTTTCTATGGTTAAAAAAGTGAGTAATTTTTAGAAACTCGCTTAGTGAAGAATTTATATTTGCAGTAGAACTAAGGCTTTTAAAGTTTTCATCTTGAAGTTTAGTTTACTGATTTAGAGTTAATATGTTAAAATTAAATTTATTTGGCTCTTACCCTTGCATCAGGATTATCATCGAATTGTGTTCTGATAAATGTATCGAACGAATCCCAGTAGTTTTCAGTTAGATTTCCACCCAAAGACCATAAATAACAGAATACAAAAGTCTGACATAGTATACTGTTCAGTTTTGTTTGTTCCTGAAAAAACAAAGAGAAATAATTTTAACATTTTATATTAACATAAAAAGAATCTTAAATCTCAAAGTCTAGAGGCTGTTTTCTTTTGTTTAGTCTCATGCATTTTTTAAAAAGCACAGTGTATGTTTCTTATACTTCATTTAATGGTTAATAAAGTGATGTTTTATAGTAGTACAAATTTAAATACTCTGATAAGAAAATGAATGGTGAGGTGCATGTAAAGAAATCTCAAGTTTGTTTTTCAACTGATTACAACTGTGCATGAGGGTGGTTAAGCAACTGTTAGACACAAATAAGAAATGTTTACAATGTAAGGGAATTTAAACATTGAATATAAGAGTAAACTATAGGCTCTCTAACATTTCTTCTAACTTTAGGATTCTATTAACCTATTCATAGTCATTAGTCCCCTGAAACATTAACTTGAAAATCTAATGATCATATTAGAGACAATCTGGAGTTATTTCTTTGCAAAGCATTTATACAATAATCTCATTTTTATAGCTTTATAGCAGTAATAAAATACTTCATACCATTGTCAAATTAACTCCATCTTTCCCAAGTATCAAAGACTCCAACAAGCAACAGAGTGTAGTAACTTTGCTAATGTCCACTTGTGGGATTGCTTGGCTGCATTTTTTATTGACAAAATGTAAACCATCATCAACGTAACGTTGAAAAAGGTTCAATATATATTCTTCAGTTTCCTCATTCAGCTGAAAATAAAACAAACAATATTTTAGCAAGAGCAGATAAAATATGTAATTAAGTTTAGAAATGGGTTGGTTCCTATCTTTAGATTGTAATATATTTTGTGACTTTTAGACTAAAAAGTATAAATATCACATAATAAATAAATAAATAAATAGATAGATAGATAGATAAATAAATAATAAAAACCTTCTATGATTTGGAAGGGACACATGGGGAGATTATGGGTAGCTGATAATGTCTTACTTCTTGATTGGTAATGGGTACACAGGTGTTTAGTTTATAATCATCTGTTAAACTGTTAATATGCATTTCATGCAGTCTTCTATATTGATGATATCTCTCACAATAAAGAACAATGAAAAAGGAGAACCACAAAAAAAAACACTTAAAAATATCTATGTAAGGTAGTAAGAATAATTTCCAAAAATTTTAAAAAGAACGCAGCCCCTCTCACCATTTCCTATTCAACATCATACTGGAAGTCCAAGCTAATACCATAGGACAATAAAACAAAATACAAGGCACAGAGATTGGGAAGAAAGAAATAAAATTGTCTTTGTTCACAGATGACATCATTGTCTATGTCAAAGATAATCCCAAAGAATTGACAGAAACAAAAAATCTCCTGGAACTAATAAGCACTTATAGCAAGGTTGCAGGATACAAGATTAATATACAGAAGCCAGCTGCTTCTGTATATATATTCCAGTAGTGAGCAATTGGAATTTTAAATTAAATATAAAACACCATTTATATTAACTCCCCAAAATGAAATACTTAGGTATAATTCTAATAAAATATATACAAGATGTATATGAGGAAAACTATAACACTCTGATGAAAGAAACCAAAGATCTAAATAAATGGAGAGATATTCCATGTGCATAGATAGGAAGACCCAACATTGATAAGATGTCAGTTTTTCCTAATTTGATCTACATAGAGTCAATGCAATCTGAATCAAAATCTCAGTAAATTATTTTATGGATATCAAAGTGATTATAAAGTTTATATGAAGAGGAAAAAGGCCCAGAATACATGATATTGAAGAACAAAATTGGAGAACTGACACTACTCAACTTTAAGACTTACTATAAAGCTACAGTAATCAAGACAGTGTGGGATTCGCAAAAGTAGAGACAAAGATCAATTGAACAAAATAGAGATCTCAGAAATAGACCCATATAGATATACCAATTACTCTTTAACAAAGGAATAAAGGCAATCCAATAGAGAAGGACTGGTGTTTTCAATAAATGGTGCTGGAACAACTGGACATCTACATGCAAAACAATGAATCTAGACAATAATCTTATACCTTTCACAAAACTAACAAGATGAATCATAGACCTAAATGTAAAACTATACAGCAAAACAAAGAAACTTCTGGAAAATAACAGAGAAGAAAATCTAGGTGACCTTAGGCTTAGAAATGAGTTTTTAGATACAGTGCCAAAAGCACAGTCCATAAAGAAAAATTAATGTTAGACTTCATTAAAACCAAAACTTGTGCTCTGTGAAAGATATTGTTAAGAGAATTAAAAGACAAGCCAGATTGGGAAAAAAAAAACCCTTGCAAAACACATATCTAATAAAGGACTTGTATCCAAAATAAAAAAAGAACTCTTAAAACTCAATGCTGATCTTAGAATAAACTGGAGGGGAGAGATTAGATTAAACATGGCAGAGTGAGAGACGTTCCTAGATCTCTCCCCTTGATACAACAGTAAGCTGAACATCTAAAACTTAACGAAAACACCCGAACTACACACCAGCACGTCTGAGCATGGGATCTGCGCATAAGAGCTACCATAGCTCAGAATCCTGGGTGTTGGGCTGTGGACTGGGAGGAACAAAGAAGTGCCTCTTGCACCGCTAAAGCTCCCTGTAGGAGGAGGGGGAAGGAAGGAGTGGTGAGTTCCCTGAACAGCCCTGCCTGGGAGTGCTGTGAGCTCCAAGCAGCTGATGGGAGTATCCAGTCATCAGGACAAAAGGCAGAGAAACGAGGGTGGCAAAGAAACAATAGTTGATTTTTACCATCCACTGTTGCAAAACTGAGGCTGAGCTGCAGCCCTCATCCCTCAACACAGAAGGCCTTTGACCCCATACCCTCTGAGACCAATCACCACGGAGCCCCAGGGGAATCAGAGCAAATGCTACTGAAACTGTCACTAAGACTGACAGGAACTGACACTGAGGGTAGCGAGCCTGCTTAAACATCTATAAAGAAAGAAAAGACATTATTAAAACTTCATAAAAGCCTTTGACAAGATAGAGCATCCATTTATGATCAAAACACTTCACAAAGTTGGTATTGAAGGAAAGTACCTTAATCTAATAAAGGCCACATATGACAAGCCCTCAGCCAAGATTATACTTAATGGTGAAAAACTAAAAACCTTCCTTCTAAGGTCAGGAACTAGGCAAGGCTGTCCACTGTAGCCATTCTTATTCAATATAACATTGACAGTCTTAGTGAGTGCAATCAGGCAAGAGAAAGATATAAAAGGCATCCAAATAGGCAATGAAGAAGTCAACTGTCACTCTTTGTGGATGACGTGATTCTCTATATAGAAAACCCTAAAGACTCCACAAGAACACTACTAGAAACAATAAGCAAATACAGTAAAGTCCCTGGATACAAAATCAATGTTCAAAAATCCATAGAGTATAGCATTCCTATACTCTAATAACAAAGTGTCAGAAAAAGAAGTGGAAAAAAATAACTCCATTTGCAATTGCAACAAAAAGAATAAAATATCTAGACATAAATCTAATGAAACATGTGAAGGACCCACACAATGAAAACTATAAGATCCTATTAAAAGAAATCGAAGAAGATACAAAGAAATGGAAAGATATTCTGTGTTCTTGGATCAGAAGAATCAACATAGTTAAAATGATCTTATTACCTAAAGCATTATACACATTGAATACAATCCCCATCAAAATCCCATTGGCATTTTTTAAATAGCACAAAAATCATGAGATTTGTATGGAAGTACAAAAGACACCAAATTGCCAAAGCTATCCTGAGAAAAAGAACAAGGCTGGAGGCATCACTCTGTCTGGCCTCAAATTATACTACAAAGCAACAGTAATCAAAATGGCATGGTATTGGCAGAAAAACAGACACACAAACTAGGGAACAGAATTGAGAGTCCAGAAGTAAACCCATACTTATATGGGTTTTTGACCAAGAAAAAGCCAAAAACATAGAGTGGAGAAAGCAAAGCCTCTTCAATAAATGGTGCTGGGAAAACTGGAAAGCCACCTGCAAAAGAATGAAACTAGATTGTTGTCTATCATCACACACCAAAATTAACTAAAAATGGATTAATGACCTGAATATAAGACCTGAAACAATAAAATGCATAGAAGAAAACTAAATTCAAGGACCTTGAACTTAAAGAGGATTTTATGAAATTGACCTCAAAGGCAAGGGAAGAAAAAGCAAAAATAAATATATGGGACTTCATCAAACTAAAAAGCTTCTGCTCATCAAAAGAAACTGTCAACAAGGTAATGAGTTAACCATCTGAATGGGAAAATGTATTAGCAAGCAACATCTCCAATAAGGGCCTAATATCCAAAATATACAAAGAACTCATATGACTCAATAACAACAAAAAAAAACAATTATCCAATCAAAAAATGGGCAGAGGACCTGAACAGACACTTCTGTCTAGAGGACATACAAATGGCCAACAAATATATGAAAAGATACTCAACATCGTTAGCTATTAGGGAAATGAAAATCAAAACCACAGTAAGATACCATCTCACACCTGTTAGAATGGCTATAATCAACAGGAAAAGTAATAACAAATGTTGGAGAGGATGTGGAGAAATAGGTACCTTCATACAATGCTGGTGGGATTGCAAATTGGTACAGCCACTATGGAAAGTGGCATGGAGGTTCTTCAAAAAATAAGAATTGACATACCGTATCATCCAGCAATCCCTCTACTGGGTATTTACCCCAAAGACTTGAAAACTCATATTCAAAAAGATATTTACACACTGATGTTCATAGCAGCATTATTCACAGTGGCCAGGACATGGAAGCAACTGAAGTGTCCTATGATAGATGATTGGCTAAAGAAGCTGTGGTACATATATACAATGGAATACTACTCAGCCATAAGAAGAGATGAAATACTGCCATTTGCAACAACATGGATCATTTCTGAAATAGTCGTACTAAGTGAAATAAGCCAGACAGAAAAGGTTGAAAATCACATGATATCACTTATATGTGGGATATAAACCTAAAAGTAACAAATGAACAGGACAAACAAACAGACTCATGGATATGGACAATGGACTAGTAGTTACCATGGGGGAGTGGGAAGGGGAAAAGAGGAAAAAAGTAAAAAATAAAATGTTAAAAAAATAATAATGGTAAGAAAACAAAAAAACCAATAAAAAATGTGTGAAAGACTTGAACAGAATCCTCACTAAGAAAGATATACATATAGTAAATTTGAAAAGATGCTCAATGTCATATGTTAGAGAATTGCATATTAAAACAATGAGATACCACTATATACTTATTAAACACCATTAAACACCTACTAAACACCAGCACCCTCATACACGGGTGAGGATGTGGAGCAACAGGAACTCTGATTCTTGCCTGGTGGGAATACTAAATGGCACAGCCAATTTGGAAAACAGCCTGGCAGTTTCTTTCAAAGCTAAACATAGTTTTACTGTATGATCCAGCAATCACCCTCCTATGTATTTACCCAAATGATCTGAAAACAAGTCCACACAAAAACTTGAACTTGGATGTTTATAGGAACTTTTTTTGTTCCCTCCCCTAGTATTACTGAGAAATAATTGATGTACATTACTGTATCAGTTTAAGGTATACAGCATGATGGTTTGATTTACATATACAGCTGACCCTTGAACAACATGAGATTTAGGGGTGCTGACCCCCACCCAGTTGAAGATCCCCATATAACTTTTGACTACATTCTGCCCTTTGCATCCATGAATTCTACCAACTGTAGATCAAAAACAGTATTTTCTATTGGTGGTTGGGAATCAATGGTTGGGATTGGGAAAATACATTTGTCGATCCACGTTTGGTTGAATCTGCCAGATGTCAAACTAACAGATACAAAGAGCCATATATTTATTGAAAAAAGATCTACATATAAGTGGACCTGCATAGTTCAAACCTGTGTTGTTCAAGGGTCAACTGTTTAATGATTTCCATAATAGGTTTAGTTAACATCTATAATTTCACATACATACAATAAAAAGAAAAGAAAAAAATTTTCTCCTTGTGATAAGAACTCTTAGTTTCCACTCTCTCAAGTTTTGTATATATATCATACAGCAGTGTAAACTATTGTCATTCATAATTGCCAAAACTTGGAAGCAATCAAGATGTCCTTCAGTAGGTGAATGGATAAACTTGGTCAATCTATACAATGTAATATTATTCCATGATAAAAAGAAATGAGCTTTCAAGCCAGAAAGACATGGAGGAAACTTAAACGCATATTACTAAGTGAAAAAAAAAACTATCTGAAAAAGCTATATACTGTATGATTCCAACTACATGATATTCTGGAAAAGGCAAAACTATAAAGACAGTAAGAGATCAGTGTTTGTCAGGGGTTGAGAGAGGATGGATGAATAAATAGGTGGGGTGCAGATTTTTTAAGGCAGTGAAACTATTCTGTTTGAAACCAGATGGTGGGTACATTATATTATGCATTTGCAAAACCCATAGAATTGTACAACACAGAGTAAACCCTAATGCAACCTATAGTCTTTAGTTAGTATATTGATAGATAATGTATCAATAATGTATCAATATCGACACATCAGTGATATATCAACAATATATCAATGTATAAATATCAATAATGCATCAATAATAATATTGTTTCATCAATTTTAACAAATGTACCCCAGCAGTGAGAGATGTTAATAACAGGAGACACTGTTTGGAGGAGAGGGAGAATATGAGAATTTTATTAAAATTTTCTGTAAACCTAAAACTGTTCTAAGTAATAAAGTCTATTAATTTTTGAAAAGTGTATTTAGGAAGGTTTAAAATCTTATGGTAGCCCATGATAAATTCTCAATCCCAAGAATTATTTTCTTTAATAAAGTACTCTGAAACTAGACCAAAACAATGAGAACATTGATGCCTAAGAATGAAGAAAACAATATTTTTCTGATTTATTTTTGGAGAGGGAGAGGCAGAAAAAAGACAGCTTTTTTTGGAGTGGGGGCTGGGATGGGGCAAAACACTTCAAAAGATGGCTTGAAATCCTATTTTGGAATGGACAGGGTACCGAAGTTAACATGGAACTGAGCTGTTCTGAATAAAAATGTAGTAGTTTCCCTTAACTTGGGGTGCAATAGCACTTAAGAGGTTAGATTGTGTCATAGACTTATGACTGGATGGGACATAAACTGGTTTTCTCTTTTTTCTGGCTCTCAGGGGTATTAGGATTTCCTACACTCTAAAAATGATGAAAGTAGTGCCTGGACCAAAATGTCTTTTTCTTCATTGTAATTCCTTCATTATCCAAAATCTTCTACAAAGTCTTTTTTACTGCCTCAGCCTGTTCTAGCTGTGGTTTGGGGGGACTCAAGTATGTGGTTTGTGTTTGTATTTGAGAGGAACCAGTCTGTGGAGAAGCCGGGCATACTAGGCAGAAAACAGTGACTATGCAGACTGGCAGGCTGAGACAACAAATAATGACAGAAATGGGGAATATATAAACATTTCTGGAGGATCCCAAGAATTATTAGGGAGAGGAAATAGGTGCAATCTTAGAATTCCCTCAATCAAGCACAATGAGGACTTATCATTACAATTTGTGCGCTTAAGGGAAATGTGAGCCCTGACAAATTGAGATATATGGTTGCATTTACTTTTCTTTTAATACGCTTCATCCAGGTTTTAACATAAGGCATCCATTTCAGTTCTTCAGGATCCACAAACACCATTCCACATCGACTGACTGTTGCAGGAGAGGCAACCTTTAGATCTTGTACCTAAAATTTAAAAAAAAGTTGAATAGGGAAAAGCTAATATGATACTTCCTTATTCATTAACCTTCAATGTTAATGAATCACCAGTTTAAGGTTTAAATTAACACTGACAGACTTTATGTGGAAGATAGTGGGAGAGCTATAAGTAATCAGAAATGGAAAAGTTATGTGAGCATAAGGTGAAAAAACCCCATAATTTTAGGAGGATACTGTTAAATCCTTATGGGAGGGATTGGGTAATATTTTCCTTTTCTTTTCTCTTCTTTCTTATTTCATTCTTGTATCCAACATGTAGCCTAATACCTAGCGTATAATAGATATTCAATCAATGTTTGATGAACGAAGACAGTAGGGGTGATTACCTTCTATAAAATTTTGTTGCTGTATTTAGTCCACAGTCCTCTTCCAAACCTCCCATAAAATAGTCATACCACACTGTGATAATTCATTTACTTTAAATACAACATTTTTTTTAACTTAGAAAGCATTTCAAATCACGTAAAGTCATCTATACATACTAAATACTTCCAAAGGAAAAGAAACAGATGCTGGAGAAGCTAGAATTTAATGTATTTCGTGTTTATAGGGAGATAGGAATGTTTGAGAGACCTTGGTTGTCAGGATGGACAGACAATATATTACAAATGGACAATTTAATAAGTAGTACATAAACAAAATACCATGGCAGGCCTTACAGATAGTAAAAGATACATTAGTGTGAGAAAAAAATTAAGATGGTATGCCAATTAATGAATATTTCTTTAATCTACAGTATGGCATTACATTTACCTCAAATAACATGTGGACTTGTGGTGTGAGTTTAATCCTCTCACTGTTAGCCAAGCAAAGCATCTTGTTATCATCCAACACTGTATTCATATTTTCAATCCAAAGAGCATCCACTGGCCCATCACTAATGATCCATTTATGGTCTTCTGAGGTATCATTCACAGCTGCTCGGACACTTAGTGCCATCAAACCATCTTTCCACTCCAAGGTTATGTTATTAACTTCGCCATATAATTCACCCATTGTAATTGATTTAGGATTAAGAACATATGTTTTAACTGGTTGGTAAAAGGGATTGTCTATACCAAGTTTTTGCAAATTCCCTAAAGTTTCTGCTAGTATTTGGTAAACTGTGGTCTTGCCACCTCCTGTTGGTCCGACTAACATAACACCATGCCTTACTAGCATAGTTTCATAGAACTGTATCACTTTTTTAACCATACATATCTCAGGCTGAAGATTTTGTCTATTCATGACATCTATAATTGTTGACTGCAATATACCGTAGTCGTGTTCTGGAATTTGGACTCCAGGAAAAAGATCAGATATAATTCCACTGAAATAACAAAAATAAAATCAATTAAGAATGGCTAGTCATTGAGTTTTCCCCATATTTGTTACAATTAGTTGACAAACACACGTCTTATTTTTCTCATTGATCTTTTCTTCTAAAAATGCACAGTACTAGCCTTTCCTATGTGTTATACTAGAATCTATCATTTCTCTGATATTGTGTTTGGTTTTGTTTGTTTCTTGCACAGTAGATCAACATTCTTAAGGATACTGGGAGCTTTTTGGGGTAAAAAATATCTATTATATTTTTGTATTGTCCACAGTACAGGGCATAGTATCAAACATACAGAAGATGATGAACTTATCACTTTATTTTAAAAATTATATTTCTAATTCAACTTTTCCCAAATGCATTTATGTGTGCTTGTAACTGTATGTAGATATTCAGAAAAATAAGATGGAAATAAAAATAGAAAACTAGTACTAGATAAAAAAGGAGCAAAGGGAAAATTGATTATTCTATGGGAAAGAGTTAATATGAGGTGTCTCTATGAGTAAAAAAGAAGTGTAATCTATATCTCACACTATATACACAAATGCTTTAGAGATACAGTAAAGACCTTAATATAAAATGACAACAAAGAACTAGATGAAAATATAAAAGATGAATTTTGCACCACTGTGGTAAAAAGGTCTTTCTAAGAAAGACAAGAAATGTATGACTGTAAAAAATGTTGATAAAGTGAAAAAATGATAACAAACAAAAAACAAACCTCTGAGATAAAAGCCTTTATAGATGAACTTAATGAATAATAGGCTTAGAGAAATATTTCCAATTTTTATACCAGATAAAATTTATGAGTTCCTACAAATAAATAAGTAAAGGAGCACAACAGAGAAATGCTCCAAGAAATAACACACAAGAGTAATAAATACACATGACTAATAACACTAATAATTAAAGAAATGCATACAATAAAATAATGCATGCATTAAAGACTTTTGGTCCCTCTTTAAAACATTTAAAAGGAAATGAGAATTTTTATAAAACCATTTAAATAAACATAAAATATCTTTGGACATCTTGATAGACTCTATCTAAATTAAAAATGTTCATATACTATGATCTAGTGAAATTACTTCCTAAAATCTCAATTCTAGAAATATCATAAGTGTGCAAAGATAACTATAGGAATTTTCATCATTGTGTCCTACCAAAAGGGAGTGGTCACATGTTCTGGGAAATAGAGGCACTGACAGAAGACAAAGGCAAAGAGAATCCCCAGCACAGTCACAAATGGACATCCCAGGATGATAGATGTGCATCAGGCGTAATGGACAACCAGTCCAGATTAGAGCAGGAAAGAGGGCTCCAAAGAGACCAATTCAATAGAATATTTTGTATGATTGAGTGAAGATTTTTTTTTGTTTGTCTTTAGGAGATTTACACTCTGGAAGAATTTGGAGACAAATTAATGGTAGATTTATAGAGAAGTAGGTAAATAATTAATTTATATAGTTATGATAATTATATTGCAATATAACTATACAGAGATGATGGGTTGAGGGGAAAGATGCATATGCATATCCTCATCTCTTTGTTAGTAACTTAATAGATAATATCTAAAACTGAAAAATGAAGAAATGGCAGAAACATGATATTAAAAAATATAGAGGGAAACAGTAAAATGAATGAATGAATGAATGGATCAATGGAAAAATGATTGCCTTTGGGAAGATGAAATTGGTGAAGGGCAAGGAACTGTTGATTTTCATGAGATTAATTTATGACACTAGTTTATTTTTAAAACTACTATATATATGACTTGGATAAACATAAAACTAAATAAAAGTAGATATACATAGATAAAATCAATCACATTTATTTTAAGCCCAAGTCTGATTTTTTGGGGTTAGAAATTTCTCTTAGATCAGGAACTTGTAAACAGTGTTAACTTGTACAGCACACAGCCTGGTGATCAATATTTTGAGGAAAAATGAATAATTGGATTGATGCTAAAACTTTAGTACCTTTATTTTAAAATAGTATTTTAAACTGCAATAAGTATCTCTAAAGAGATGAGAAAGTTAGTATATTGTTAGAGACACACAATTTGCAGATAAGACTGTTCTTTACCTCTACACAATAGCTATGCTTTCTTCTGTAACATCTAGAAATTTACCTGAACAGAAGAGCATCATCTGTTAGGAATTTTGGCAAGTTGGAGTCTCGTAAGGCTCTTATCAACACCACATCTTCATTTAGGTCTGGGTTCTCTCTTTTTAAAGACCTACGTTTGAAGAAATAATTCAGATGACATTGTGAGAGCATATTATTGAACGTGATTTTCCAAATCTGTGGGTCAGGGATTCCATTTGCAGAACGCCGTTGGGAGTGCCCCCCTGCAGGTTCCCCCTGGAAGCAGAGATTGTGTTCCCTTCATGCTGAGCACCCATCTCCATCAGAGCATGTGCACAAGCCAGGAAGTTACTATATATCCTTCAGCAGAAAGACAAGGACATTTTCTTAACCTCCTCCATCAATCCAGTCTTGAGCTTTCGTGCATCCCTGGATGCATCATGTTCACACCCCTGTGACTTTCTTTTCTCTCAGCCCGGGACACTCTGCTTTGCTCTTTTGTTCACTCTTATTTCCCATTCAGAACCTAGTCCAGTTACTCCCTCCTCTAAAATTTCCCCCATCCCTCTTCTCAGCAAACCTTGGATGCAGCCCTATGGTCGCTTTCACTACACTGAATCCTAGATGACTGCTCATTTGTCTGTCTTGCCAACTGGACTGTAGTTGTGTTCTTTGAGTGCAAGTGTATCTGAATGTCTTAGTATTCCTTCTCCGTAAGTGGCAATCCTGTGAAGAGGAGAAATACTGTATCTGGGAGGTTAGAAGAAAGAACAGAGGGTTCACAGGGCAGGAAAATTTGTGCGAAACCAGGGAAACTAAAGCCAGGCAGAAGGGGCTCTGGATGTGCAGAGTGCAGACCAGCAAGTCATGGCCTGAGAGGAAGGACTGGAGAGGTGACAGAGTTCCTCAGAGACTCAGGATCAGCTGGGGTCTCCAGAGGCAGGAGTTTTAAGAGGATGCAAAGAAAGACATTGGGGCCTGAAAAGAGAAAAAAGACTCATGCTTTACTAGAAATTAGAAAGAAGCTCTGTCCTGGACCACATTGTAAAGACAGAGGTGAAGTCTTAGACAAAAGCCTGGACTGAAGATAGAATGATGAAACTGATGTTTTCTGAATGCTTCAGGCCTTGTCAGGCAATATGCATGACTTAATTACTGTGTATGTGTAACAAACTATGCCCTTTAAATTTAGTCATCCATATTATGGTGGTAAAGGCTTTTATACAGTAAAACCCAATGAATGTGATAAGTTCAGCGGACATGAAAGTTACCTAAAGCCTAGTTGAGATTCAGATTCAGTCTGGGGGCAACCACATTGGGTCTCACAGTGAAGAAGTGTTGTGGGAGGAGGAGAGATGCCCCATTTTCCTGTGGGATGGGAGTGTCAAAAGAATGACAACAGCAGCAACTAACATTTATTAATCACTTACTATGTTGCTTTAAGAGCCATGTGTGACTTACTCATTTAACGCATTCGATTACATGGTTTGGAATTTCACACTTGACCACCTTGGTTTCTTACCCAGCCATGACCAGTACAGACTTTACAGCTCTCATGCCAAAGTCATAGTGGTCCTGCTGAGAGAGCTGTTCACTGCAAAGCTTATACATTTGAGTCATCTTTCTTGCTAATATTTTACTGGATTCGAATCCTTCAGAATATAGAATTACCTAGAAAAAGTAAAATGCAATGCTTATTATATGATATTGACAACAATATATTAACATAACACCAATGTATTCAAAATCCACTTTAGGCATTATACCTCTCCAAGTCGTTATGTCATTTAACAAAGAAATGTAAAGATTAAAGAAAAAAGGGTTTTCTGTGCCATAAGAACGTGGAAGGTGGGATATTATCTGGGGAGGCCTGAGCACTGATTCTGCTTTCTTTCTGTGATGAGGATGTGGCCTTAGTGACATTTGGTTCAAAGAGCAGAGAGCCCATCCGTTCTGGAGGTTGGATGGTGTTATAAGGTCTGAGTACAGAAGCAAGGCTTGAGCTTCTTGAATCTGACAGTGTCAGTGACAGCAGTGCGATCCCCTTTAGGCTCTCTGGGAATTCTTAGCTAGTACGAAGAAATAAAAACCAGTTTAAATAGAAAGATTTCTAAATAGACACAGAAAGAACAAATACAATATAAATAATTAATTTATTAATGATCACTATTTTTGACTAAGCTGATACAGACTTACAAACCAATCCCTACCCTCTATCATAGTGATTTTCATTGCTGCAACTCACATCCCTTGACTCTAATAAAAATAATACGCAAAGAGATGTGAGAATAATACAGTACTTTTTTAGAATGAATCCAGACATTTTAATTCTTAGAGATGAACTGATAAACTCCAATACATTGCTTAATTAAACTCATTGATTCATTCCAGTTTTAAGGACCTTCTATATTCCAGATACAATTCTGGGCATTGGGGATATAGTAGACACACGCATGTGCGTGTGCGCACTTGCACGCACACACACACACACATTGGGGATATAGTAGACACACGCATGTGCGTGTGCGCACTTGCACGCACACACACACACACACACACAGATACATTCTATGTGACAACAATCATCTCTATTCTTATGAGAAAATAATAATGTATAAACTTTGTCAGGGTGTATTATAAAAAAAATTCTACTTAAATAGAATCAATGGTAAATAAAAGAAATGAGTTTGAAAATTTCCTGCTTTATAATATGAAACTCACCTCTGCAATCAAGGCATAATTTGGAACCATCATTGCAAAGGGTCTAAACAGAGCTTTCAGATTATCTGGCAATTCTGTTCTGCCTGCATATCCAGGATTCATTGTGATGAAGGCTGCACAAGTCATAACCAACTTTATTTCCCGGCCCTCAAACATGAATCTAGAGAGCTGTTTAAAGAAAAGAGCAAGTATAAGTTAACACTTGACATTTGTAAATCCTTTCACATAATTAACTACTGTAGTCAAAACTTGTGTAATGGAGCATTCAAGCAATGACTACTGAAACATAACCACTAGACCACCAGGTTCAAACAATGACTACTGAATGATGCTGTTGGACAAGAGGAAACATGTCTCTCCTGACTCCATTCTACTGACTCCCACTCTCTTTAGGGCTCAGTGTGTCCTGCTCTCTGTTTCTCTGCTCCTGATCTGCCTTGCCCAATTTGTTTCTTCCTGCCTGGCCCATTCCTGCAGTCTTCTAGGCCTCAGCATCTTTTGTTGAGTTTCCTCAATTCGACTTAGACTTAATGGCCACTAAACCTTCCCCACACCCACTCTTTGGTATCCCCCCCCCCAACAAAATTCTAATCTTAGTCCTTAGATGGTTGGGGCCCCACGGTTAGTGTCACTGGAGTTACTCCTTCTCTTTTATTCAGCAGCAACCACTTGTTGAATATCTATCTGTTGCAGGTGAGGCAATGGGTTAGGCATGGATGTAGAGAGCTTCAGGAGACACATTCCTGAGCCCTTGAGAAGCTCCTGGGCTTGCTGTGTGGAGTCAGACCTGGGAACCATGACCAAGCCATGCAACAGATGCTATAGGGGAGGTGTATGCAAAACCCATTGGGAGCAAAGCCCATAGGAAGAGTAGAAAAGCTTGCTTTAGACCCAAAGAATGAAGAGGGACATTTAGCATTGATAACCAGGGGCAGCTATTCCAGTCAAAGGAAGCAGGAACAAGAAACTTCACTGCATGTTCAAGAAATGACCAGCTCTTTACTCTGCTAAAGGGTAAAGTTCTAGGAAGAAAATATAAGTAGGTTGGGGGGTGAGCATCAAGAATCTTGAAGTATAGGCTAAGAAATTTAGATTTTGTCTCATGGGTTAGGGGAAGCACAGAAGAATTTTGAGCAGAGTGATAGGCAATGGAGAGGTTGAACAAACTGCAGACAAGGGGTCTGTTAAAGAATTGTTATTAGGGAGATGATAAGAGCCAGAATTATGGAGTTATCACTGGGGACAAGAGGTATCTGGATGATAAAATTAAATTGACTTGGTGATGGCTTAGACTCTGGGGTTGATAGGGGAAAAAATCCAAGATGGAATCTAGTTTTCTAGCTGAGCTATTGGATCAAGGGATAGACATGAAGATAGAGGGAATACTAAGATGGAGCTGGAGGATGTCATAGCTTGGAGGAGAAAATCCTGGATGGTACTACTGGAGACCAGTCCTGCTGCCATTAAATTCCTGTTTGTATTATTCAAACTTGTAAATTTCTGTGCTTTAATTTCTTCATCTATTCGAGGGGATATACCTTTTTTTTTAAATTCCTCTCCCCCGCCCACCCACCCACTTTCCACCCCTGACCTACAGATGTTGCCATCTCCCCTTAAGAACTGGATCTTTGAAGGTGGGGCATCGCCTCCCACATGCTTGCGGCATACGCGGGGCCTGGCACACCTGGGGGGCCTGGCGCACCAGAGTATGGGCCCGTGGCTCCACTGGGGCTCGAACTCAGGACCTTCTGCATGTAAAGCAGACATGCTAATCATTACTTTATGGAACCACTCCTCCAGGGGATATGTCTTGCACCAACTATCTCATTGGGCCACTGGCAAATTGCAAATGAGATTTGTTAATCTCAGATATCCTTCTACCTTTCTTTTACCTCACACAGTTGCTCTCCAATTGGCAAGGCTTCAGTTCTTCCTCCATTCCCTCTGATCCCTTCTCCCTTTTCCTCCATGCTTTGCTCTCAGCTAATTGCTCAGCAAGGCGATAATGGCTTATGAGTTATGCTATATCTGGAGGTCCTTGCATTCAATATAGACCTCTGCAGAGGATCTGGCAGGCAGGACGGTGTGTAGTTGAAGGAATGCAGGCTTTAGAGTCACATAGATTTAGGTGTCTATCTTGGTTCTATGATGTTCCCAGAAATATTTTAAAATTTCTTAGAATCCTTTTCCCCTGTAAGTAAACTTGGTGAAATGCCCTCTACTTCACGTAGGTTTGTATAAAGATAGAATAAGTATAAAGTATAATGACTTGTACAATTTAACAGCTCATGAAAGTCCAATTTCTGCTTTCTTTTGACTTGTTCTATAATTTGCTTTTTTTTTGCAGAGGTGATAATCAAAATATTTAACAACTCTTCAGCAAGGCATCTTCAGATGAGAATGGCCTCTGTCACTAAAGCTAGAGCTGGATCCAGAGGTCCCCATGTTATGTCAGGATGAACCCTTATGGCTGGATCCTGAGGTGGTCAGGGGCTCTTCAGGAAGGGGCCAAGGTAGTGGTGGGGAACCCCTCAAGGGGCTTGGGGCAGTGGCTATTTAAATACTAAACAACTGGCAAGGCTGTACCGGTTTGTACAGTCTGAGCATCAGTCTGTCCTTTGGTGATCTCATGACCACATCTCAGAAGGTCAACACACAGTGGTAGGAGACTTGGTCCCATCCTTCACTGCCATCAGCTTCCCAATACAAACCCCTTCTCCAGGAACATGGGCTAACTTTTTTTAATAGTGGGGCCACATTTGTGTCTTCATTTGATCCTACATTCCTTGGCTTTTCCAGTCTAGTGAATTCTGAGGAGCCAAATTCTCCCTGGTTCCCCCAGGACTCCTCTCCCATTTTTCTACCAGCCTAAGCTGAGCCTGGGGGCCTTGATGAAGGCAGAGGAACCCAGGAGAGGGAGCATTAGAGAAACCTAGCAAGAACAAGGAAGGTGAAGAAGAAAGTAAGAGATGGAGAAGACAGGGACAGGGTATGGGAGCGCGCGCGCATGTGTGTGTGTGTGTGTGTGTGTGTGTGTGTGTGTGTGTTGTGAGTGGGAAGAACACCTTTCCATTAGGGCAGAAAGTGAGTTTCACCAACTCTGTATCCCCAGTACAGCGTCTGACGAAGGTTTCTCTGTGTTTCCTGGATGAGGAATTCTACCAACTAAGCTGTGTTGCTGCAGTACTCACCAATTACACTGGAAACATGAAATAGGCTAAAGTTAGCATTGTCCTTCTTAAAATGCAACATCATAAGTTAATTACAGACTGAAGAAGCACTAATGCCATAGACAACTGCCAGATGCCTTACCTTTGCAGCTTTCGCATTCCTAATGGTAATGAGTTGCTGTGCAATGACTGACAAAACTTCTATGTCAATTCGATTAAATTCATCAAAGCAGCACCAAGCTCCTGACTGTGCCAGACCGCTGAAAAAGCGCCCCATCATCTGAAATAAAAATAATGGTGTTTGACTTTGTATTATATAGCTGAATTCCTTCAAAAGTTAAACTTTTAGCTGAAAATATTAAAAAGGAAAAAAAGGCAGTATGTGAGTACTGGGCTGTGTCAGAAGTTTGCACTTTACCAGGGAAGCCAAGTACAACTGCCAGCGAGTGACTTCTGTGTGGAAATTGATGGCTGATTTGTTTTTCTCTTGATTCTGCTTTTGGAGGGGGCTCCTAATACCACCTTCCCAATGGCACGAATGAGGTGAGGGTGACAGATGGGGAGTCTTGCTCTTGCCACATATTTGACTGGGATATTGACAAGGAAGGCCTTTCCCTTTTTCTGAAGACATTTTAGACCCTTCAAGAGATGTGACTTTCCAAGTTAGGAATTAATGTGCTAGAATAGAAGTTCCCAAAGTGTCATCTGGGGATCCCTGCCAGTCTCAGGTGATCTGCAAGGTAGAAGTATTTTCATGAAAATACTAAATGTTATTTGCTTTTTTAAACTCTCATTCTCTCATGAGACTACAGAACATGAAAAAAATTATTGATATGGTTTCAATTTCCACATTGTAAATAACCTTCAAGAAAATGCTACTTGTCAAGTTTTGGTATAGTTTCAAAGAAGATCAATGATTATCTGAAAGTTATTAAAATATTCCTCTCTTTTTTGGGTACATATCTGTGTGAGGCTAGATTTTCTTCAAATACTTCAACTAAAATAACATCTCAACAAACTGAATGCAGAAGCAGGTGTGAGGATCTGCCTGTCTTCTGTTATGCCAAGCATCAGAGATTTTTGAAAATATAAAACATCACTCTTCTAATTAAATTTTTTGTTTGGGAAAATAGTTATTTTTCACAGAAAATATGTTTATGCTAATAGGTAGTGGATTTATTGTTGTTATTTTAAAACAAATAAATATTTTAAATGTATTGGTTTTACTTTCTAATATGATAAATATCAGCATTATATATATATATATATAATGGCTTAAGATGCCTTGAATTTTTAAGAGTATGAAGGACGCCTTTAGGAAAAATTTTGAGAACTGCTGTATTGAAAAATATTGCCACCTTCTACATATTTCATTGTCAGTATACAACTCCCTGAATTGCTCATCTCTTTCCATAAGCTTATTCCTTGTTCTCAGATTTCCCTGCTGTTTTATCTTGTATCTCATTTCTCTTCTTTCTACTTTCTGACATAAATAGATTTTGAATTTTACCACCATTTGACAAATCTTCTCCTGGCCTTGATTCCTACTTTAACCACCTTATGTTGTCTCTTCTCCTTTGCTGTTTATTCCACTTTACCATCCCTTGCCCACTAGTTTTCCTTGCCATCACCCCATTCTTTCCTCCTTTTGTTATGTCATGCTGCGAGTAGAGAAAATCACATAAAGCACTAACATGAGTGTTCAGATGCTGGATTATACCTTGTAGTCCAAACCATCAGAACAATTGAAGACCACACACTGGATGGCAAGAGCTTTTGCTAGGTCTTTGGTAGTCTCGGTTTTCCCAGTGCCTGCAGGACCAGCTGGTGCACCTCCCAGGTCCAGCTGCAAAGCCCCCATGAGGCATAGGTAGCAGCGATCCTGAAGAAATTGATAAATTGTCATTATTGAAGGGAACTGACTCTAGCCACAAATTCATGAGTCCTTTCCTTTCTATAGGAGAAGGGTCATTATTTTCTATAAAAGGTTTTATAGCAATTGAGGTCTACTCAAAGACCCAGGCATATAATTAATCAATTGAAAGCACTCTGCTTCACAAAGAGATATTCATAGTAAATCCTTTCAAGAGTTAATGTTATATGAAACTTTTCTGATTATTCTGATAAAAAAGCACTCTTGTGTCAACATTAACCTAAGCGATCAGTAACTTACCGTGAGAGGAGTAATAACTAATCGTGGGCACGCACCCAAATATTCATAGCCATAAGTGTACTGAGAGAGTGCCATTCTAGCCACACAATTATCCAGGTCTATGTCCCAATAATAGCGCAGTTGTCTCTGCCAGTCAAAGGATTCGACTTCCTCTACCTACACGAGTGATGACAATGATATATATATTAGATGCACTAATTTCGGAAGGAAATATATGATTTTACTTAAATGAAACAGGTACCTGGGTTTGAGCAAGTTCGGTGACTATGTCTCTTGCATGTACATCGATAGTAATTAAGGCAGTTATAATGTTTCTGTGTAATTTAGGAAGACTGCCTCGAACTAATGCAGCCAGAGCATTTAATCTCTACAAATTAAAAGAGAAATTATTGTAATGAATTTTCAAAAATTGGCTTACACATATATCTTTTTACTATTACATTTGGGGTAGACATCTGCCAAAACTACCTAATTTAAAAAATCTATAATTCTATGACCAAACAGGACAACAGTTTAACTTATTTAATTCCCACACCCCTTCTAAGAAGTACACACTATCTTTACCCCATTTTTCATTAGAGGAAACTGAAGGTCAGAGAGGGTAAGTAACTTGATGGCAGTCACACAGTTATGAGGCTGCACAAATGAGACTTGAGTGGACACTTGCCTCAGGAAAGCTCATAACCACCATTGTGGTGATGTTGCTAGGGAAGATTGTTCTCCCTAAAAATTAAATGAGGTTAAGGTAGTATACCTTATATTCTGAGGCATTTTTTCCTTTGATAATCAGAAAACATGAGCATTTTAAGTAGGCTAAAGTTTGATTAAATAAAATATTTTTGTTATAGATGGAGCTCCTGATTCTAACCTAAATGGTTAAATCTTTTTCAAAGAGGAGAAATTGACCTTTTTCAGTCCTGAAGACCTTGAACTGCTGTGCTGAATTTTCACATGTGCCAACTCTGATCAGGGACCACCTCCACACAGAGGTCAACCAGACTCTCCTTAGGGAGTCCTTTCTCTTCTCTGAAGCTCTTTGACATGAAATCCTATTGAGGACCTTCAATTCTCTTGAGGACTCTTCCCTTTTTTCATTTTAAGGGCGATTCTTTAAAAATACAACATTACTTGGAAGTTGGATTGAATTTGGACTTAAACATTAGATGTAGCTGTAAAATGGCAGTTCCCAACTATAGCTTAAAAATTCTTGTAGTTTAGTATTTAGATTCATTCAGTTATTTATTGTTTTATTGATAGTTGCCTGAAGAGTCTATAAAATAGTAGAAAAGCACAACTCGAGCCTAAGAATAGAAATGGCACAAATCCTGGGGTTGTCTTGGATTGAATAAACTTCCATGAGAAACATCCAGTAAATATGATCTCTCCTTAAATCTTGTGAACCATTATTATCCTGACATTTTTTTCTTGAATTTTTTTCCTATTTGTATAAGTATAAAAATACTACACAAACACCAAGGTAGTGTCTCTAAGAAAACTTGAACACAAATGGTTTCAGTGAGAATCCCAAAGCTTTGTAAGTCATGTCAGAGCATTAAATTTCAAAAAGAAAGTGAATTTGCATTAATCATGCCAATAAAAACCACTGAGACCATCTCTCACAGCAGTATGTTTGATGTCACCTCATTAAAAAAAACCTCACCTCAAAGTTGACTTTTTCGAAAGCTTCCAGGGCCTCTAAATGATTACCATCTTCTTCCAAACACTCAGTCAAATCGCGGCACCACATGATTTGAGAGATGGTCAGGATCACCTGCATGGAAATATCTCCCTTGAGCGTGTGACACATCTCGCCAAAAAGGAAATCAGAGATGGAAATTCAAGGAGTGAGAGTTACTTGAGAAGGGTGGCCAGCTATCACCCATTCTGTCCTCGGTTTCCCCTGATAGTCAGCGATGGCAGCTTTGCACAGGCGACGCAAAGACGTGAACATGGCTTCTTCCACTTTACCAAGCCATTCCTCCACATTGCCTCGGGCTTTGAGGCCTTTTCCCAAGCTAACCTAGGAGACAGTCACAGCAACAACAGCATGGCTCATTGCATGGCTCTCCATAACAGAACCCTGAGCCATGTAAATACGGAAGTCTGACCACAAGCACCGGAAATTTCTATTGCTCCACCTCCCTTTACCACCTCTACTTATTGCTTTATTTTACTGCTTCCCTTTGGAGCCAGCTCTCTGCAAGAGGAGTCCATGTACTCTACAAAGTTCCTTTGCTTTCTTTTCCTCCTTGCTTTCATCTGATTTTTGGCTCTAATCACTTCTAAAACCTATTAAGGTCTTTAAGGTGAGTAATGTTCTCTCAGCTGTTAAATCCAATTGACACTTTCCAGTCCTTTTCATATTTATTTCTTGTATTTCCAATGACTGGACTGCCCTGCTTGCCTGGGTCTCCCGCATCTATTCTACCCTCCCTTTAAATTTCATGCTTTCCTTGGATCCTAGTCTTGGTCCTCCCCTCCCTCTTCTGCATGAGGGATGAGCACATTCTTTTGCAGGAAGATCAATTCAGGACAAGTACAAGGTTTATGGGCTCCTTCACTCCTGAGGATACACTACTGTGCTCTAACTGGACTGACATCCTTGGCATTTCCCGGGACAGTTCCCATGTCTGGCATGCGCTCTCTCCTGTGCCTCCTCTTCACCTTCCTTGGCTGCCTGTGTGTGTGTGCGTGTGTGTGATTCTCTGTGACATCACTTAGTTCTCCACAGTTTGCTTGTTTGGCACTTACTGTATTCCAGGCCCCATGCAGTGCCCTGGAGACACTATGAAGCCAATAATGAGCCAATAATGAAAACACACTGTTATAGCACCCACTGGGTACTATTCTAAATAATTTACATATAGTAACACTTGGAAATCCTCAGCATCTCATTACTTAGGCACAATTACTAATTCCCCTTTTATAGATGAGGTTAAAGGTTGGGACTTGAATCCAGATGATTTGGCCAGTCCAGTGGAACCAGTGCTCCTAACCTGTCCACTCTTGTGTCCATTGTGGAGAGTAAGACATGGCTCCAGTTTTCTCCACTCTGTTCCCAAGAACAGAGCATATGCCTCTATTATTGCAGCTACTATAGTGCTTTTAAATTGTTTGTTGACTTTGTCTCCACTAGAGATTTTTGAGGGCAAGAATTTTATTGTGGTTATCTCTGAAACTGCTCAGCCAGCAGACTACCAGGAGCGGTAGCACTTGATGAACACTTAGAGTGACAAGGAATAAATCTCTACCGTCAACCCTAGAAGAGTAACAAAGTAGTTTACCTATAATGAATTAGAAACAAAAAGCACCTTACCCTTTCTCCCTCTGGTGACAGCATTGCTAAAATATCATTAGTATAAACTTTTTCTGGCTCTCCTTCCATACCAGGAATTTTTCCTTCAGCAGGAGCCATGACAGCAAATTCGAGCTTTGAAATGGAGTCGAAGCATTTCCTTAAGTGTGGCTGCACAGCTTGGGGATTTCGTGTCTGGGCCAAAATCTCCAGAAGTTCATCATTTGACAAGAAGTAAAATCTGGATTAAAGAAAATACTTAAACTTTAACTTGAAATTGAAGCAAAGCCTTATATAGACATAAAAGATAAATCCCTTAGCCACATCTCTTCCCCATCCACTGATTTTCTAGACCTCTAAGCCTACTGGTCCTGGGTTTCTGGGGATGCTACATGTCTCTAAATATGATTGTTGTGAAGATTAGTGTGGATTCACCTCAAACATCTAGAATTAGCATCTGTTACATAAAAGATAGATTTCATTCATAAAAATTATAAAAAATGCTAGCTCTTGCTATAACACTGATTTGTTCACATTCTGTTATTTGGCTTTGAATTTCTCCTGTGAAGATATATTATTTATTTTCCTTGTACTCTAGCCTAGTACCTCATTCATATCTGATATTCAGCCCATAATTTGTTGGATAGATGGATGAGTGACTAAAGAATTTTATTTGGTTCTGTGCATATATGAATGTGGGCTATGCTAGTATAATCCTTTAAGCATTTCTTAGATCCTGCCCAATAGGGCCATTTAGAGGCATGAAGAAAACTTAGGAAGAGAACAGAAGTAGGGGCACACCTGGATGCCCAGGAATGAGGGTGAGGGAGGGAGAGCCTGGCCAGAGAAGACACTTCACTTCTGTGAAGAAAGCTGCTCATTAAAGATCCCTTGGGCTTGGAGGTAACCCCAGAGCCCAAGGCAGGCCCTACATGGGAGACAGGGGGCCAGAGGGGTACAGGCCAAGTGAGGCTTCTCCTGTCACCTTGCCTCTCCTCCCATTCCTGCTCAAAACCAGAGACTTCGGAAACCCAAGAGGAAGTGGGGAGGATTGATTGTCATACATCCTCATCATCAGTGCAACAGGGTTGGGCCAGGAAAGGGAGAAGTTTTAACTTTGAAAGAAGTTCAGAGTTTTGATTATTATAGATCATTTAGAGGGATTTTTTTGCATTATTATCTGAAAATGACCAGAAATTCATGAGGCTTGATCAAGATTTTGTCTAGAGGGTCAGAAAGAAACTAGCTCCCAGCAGGGGGTGCAGAGGCTGTCATTAGTTACAAATAAAGATATTTTTGGTTGCACTGTATCAGTCCTGCTTCCTTAACGTAACACATACCATCATAATTAATTTGTCCCCAAACCTTGTTTACAACTAATGAAACGGATAACTGTAAAGACTGAATTATGAGCCCTGTGAGAGCAGGAGCAGTATTGTATTCATCATCTTGTGTCTCCAGGACCTAATTTGATCTATGGCTCATAGAGAATTTCTATAAGGCTTGTAGAGTAAAATCAGTAACTCACAGAGCCTTCTAACATAATAAACATTGCAGACCTAATTGATGTAATTCTAAACAAAAGTGTTCAATATTTTCACAGGTAAATTTATGTCCATGTTTATTTAAATATCAAAAGTAGCATATTAGTTTTCTTTGGCCTTGGGGGATCCAGGTTGGGAAACACTGATTTAAGAGTGAAATCAACAAAAGGCACATTCCGAACCTCAAACTCTTCCATCTTTTATCATGTTGCCTGAGTGACATTTTAGTAATATTTGTGTGAAATTTGTATAAGATTCTTTAAAGTCCAATGATGTCTGTTAAAACTCAACCAAATCTTCTGGATCTTGCATTTTCTGTGTACACACATGCCCTGTCCTGGTACCCAACAACAATCCCTCTCAACCAAGTAACCCAGAGAAACATCTAACCCTGGCTGCCTCAGCGCTTATCCTAGGACAGAACTTAACTCCCACTTCCTTAACTTTTATTAGGAAAAATCTGTGGGAGATGAACCATGTTGCTCATGTCCATGGTTCATGATTCAATGTGCCCCAGTGGCTGAAGTTGGAAGCTTTTGCTACCATCACATAGTCATACTCTGGTCATAATTGTATCATAATGGTTTATTGGCATGACTGTCCACCTGCTAATCATGAGCTCCATCAGAGCAGGGATCCAGCCTTTTCTTCTTTGTATCTTCAGCACTGAGCATACTACTTGGTATGTTTTTAGAATTCATAGGAATTTGTGAAATGATCTCTTAGACAACTTCTACAGTGACATTCTTAGGTCACCAATTCACCTAAAGAAACCTGCTCAGGCAACATAGTTCTTTTTAACTTTTCATGTACATGGACATATGTGGGCACATGCATACATACGCAATGGTGAAGCAGTGCTGTGATCAAGAATCCTTCCAGCACCTTTGGGTACTTACCCACTTAAACCTTGACCAAATATTGTATTGCCCCATGAGATTTATACTCCCTCATCAAGATATTAGCTGGACTGCCATGAGCATATATTGTTCTTATTTCCCTTTCTGATTCCTTTAATGTTTTGAGGTTATGGTTTGCTTTAATAATGTCCTTTTAAATTAATGGATAGTCTAACTACTAACAATATTGTAGGTTGCTTTATAAACTTACCTTGGAAAGATAACTCTTTTTGATTCTAAATATGCCTCTAGACACTTCTGAATTTGGTCAAGTAATGCATTATTGTTTTGAAAAGTCTCCAGAAGTCCTGTTCATTAAAAAAAGGCATTGGTAAAATCATGTTAAAATAAATAGAGAACATAACTTTAAGTGGAAGTAAAATATGATATGACATTTTTAAAGCTTTGTTTTTATTTAATAAAAACAGTCTAATAAATTAAAATTTGTGGGATTGCCTAAGAATGTTAAGTATTACTTTTAATAATAATATTAATTTTCATATTTACCATAGTTGAACAATTATTTAATTTAAAACATTTTTAAGTGGCATCCATCACTTTCAGAGTGCTGTGAATACATAAACCAAAGACAAATAGTTGTCTTCTTGACACTCCAAACAAAGTAACTCTCTGAGCACTATATATTCTCTGTCACTTTCTTATCATGTCTCACATTTCCTTTGCCATCTTTGAATGCTAAAATTGTGGCAATGGATCCTACTTTTTTGTCACTAAACTGTAGCACCTTAAAGAGCAAGATTCACGTCTCCCTTAACTTTGAAGTTTTGGTGCCTATCACAGTACTTGGCTCACCTACTCATCCAAGAATCAAATCCAGTCTTTTCCATGGTTCCAAAGGATATGATCAATGACCCAATCCAAACCTCAAATCCCACCCAAGCTCATCGCTCTGGCCTTCGCCTTGTGTACATGACTCCAATCCACTCTGGCTTCCTTGCCAACAACTGTGTGTGCTAAGTGTACTCTTACTTCAAGGTCTTTGCTTTTGTTTCTTCTCATCGCTTTTCAGAATACTCCCTTATATGTACATACACATCTCATTTGCTCATTCCTAAAGCTTTCTGCTCAAAAGCTACTTTATTAAAAAGGACTTCTATCACAAACATGCACACACACACACACACACACACACACACACACACACACAGTTCCCAGCTACCCTCTACCCCCTTTACTCTGCTTAATTTTTCTTCATAACTTTATCATCACCTGAAATGATATAGACAGGTCCAAACTTCTTTATCTAGAATCCTAGGACTAGATGCATTTGGGAATCATATTTTCTTAATTTTGAAAGTTATATTATTTAATAAGTTTAGAAGACACTGGGGCAGCACTCTGTAATCAAATACATTAATATTTTGCAGCAAAAGGTTTGAATACACACATTAAGTTGATATGGTAGGTAGAACAAAGGTCTCTCAGAGGTGTCCATGTCCTAATCCTCAGAACCTGAGAATATATCAGTTTATATGGAAAAAGGAACTTGGCATATGTGATTAAGGATCATGAGATGGGGAGAGTATCTTAGATCATCCAGTAGACTCAATGTAATTACAGGGGTCTTTATAAGAGGGCAACCAGGAGTATCAGAGGCAGAGAAGGAGCTGTGATAACAAAAGCAGAGGTTGGAGTGATGCAGTTGCTAGCTGGAGGAGGACCAGGAGCCAAGGTATGTGGGCAGCTTCTAGAAACCCTAAAGGTCTAAAGTTTTCAATTCTATCATACCATATAGTTCTTTTCCTTTCTGATTCTGTTTTATGTAAGAGTCTTTGGGCAAAGAGTACAGCCCAATGGGTTGCCTCTGCTTGTTAGGGAAGCTGTCTGGAAGTATTTGCTAGAAGAGGTTATGTGCTGCCATTTGCAAAACAACAAGAAAGCTTGCTAAGGCTTTGATGCAAAGCATAAAGTTTAATAATCATATATGTACCCCTGGAAAAACTTTGATTCCACAGCCCTAGAAACAGAACTTATTAAAACACATTTCAACTTTGAGATTAGAATTACAGTTAGTGGTAATATTTTAACTGGTTTTAGTGAATTAATTAAAAAATAAGGAAATTTTTTATGGATTTGAGTCTGTGAGAGCTTTAGCAGAATGGGCCAGTGGAATGTAACTATATGTCTTATAGTCAAAATTGTGAAATGGAAGCATGACTGACACTGTGGCAGCATACCCTAATTATACAGATAGCTAAAAGAAGCAGACTCCTCTGTCCCAAAACTATGAACTAAGCTGAGAGATAATAAGAATAAGAAAAATTAACAAAATAATATTAATAACAATGCTCAATTCATATTGCAAGAGTGTCAAAAGTACTACAAACATTCCTGGTCATCAATGCTGACTAGAGTCAAGGATTAAGGGTGCCACTATTATTAGACCCTTATAGGTGATAAACATTTTATATATTAAGTCTTTTTGTTTTTAAATTTTTGTTTTATACCTGGTTGAGTGGCTGCTCGAAGAGCGTTAGGCAGCCGGTTCACCTTCCTCATGATCTCTTTCCATGACTTATCTACCTGCAGGAACATCTTAGCCTCTGCAGGCAATTGCCTCTGAATATCTGGAGCACTAAAAATACTTTCTAGGTAGAGCCAGTTTCTCTGGCAGTTCAACCATTCTTCCTAGGAGAAAAACATAGACATTATCAAAATTTTAATGCTAAATTGAAAACATTCAGTTACATTTAAAGTAATTACATCATGGAGGTCGACTGGGAAAATGTCGTAGATAACAGAAGCTTTGTTCATCCCTCTTGTGACTACATCAAAGGTGTGATAGAAACATGAAGCAAACAGTAAGCAGAGTGGCCTGGGGTCTAGATGAACAAGCCCTACAACTAGGGAGAAAAATAAGAAATCATTCTGCAACAAGAGGAGGTAGTAGGGGGCAAAGACACAAGGCTGTCCAGTCCCAAGTGGCTGAATGGGACAGAGGCTATAGCAGTGGCAGCCAGCAGCTGAGGACGTTTCTCTTAAAGTAGCCATGTCCGCGAACAGACTTTTGCGGTGACAGACCTACTCGCTTCGAGCACCAGCTAAGGGTAGGATGCTCAGGGGGCACCAAGGACTTACTGGAGGACACTGAGTTGTTGGAGCAAGAGCCAGAGGTGAGGCTTTCTACCAGGCAGAAGTTCTAGCAGTATCCATTGTTCCTCTGTTGAGCCCTACCCACTCCCCACAAGTGGATGCAGCACCACAATAACTGAGACATCATCAAACTGGGTAACAGAAAATCCTCCACCCAGAGGATTCCCTAAAACTCTGCCTCCCCCAACTTGTGGCCCACCCAAGCCACAGAGAGTCTTGTGTCCCTTGATGAGCAGCTCCAAGACCCACACTGGTGGCAGCTGGCCTCGGTTTCTGGGGTACCCTTTTGAGGCAACTATAAGCACAGCATCTGTGATTGCTTGCTGAATCTTAACAGGTGGCCCTGGAGGGACACAGGCTGGGGTTAACTTGGCCTGCAGCTGAACCTCTCTTAGGTCTGTGCTACTGGACGCCTAATACACAAAGGCATGCTAATAAGACCGAGAAACTTAGGAGCTTTGCTTAGTACATAGAAACAGACACAGAAAGGCAGCCAAAATGGGAAGACAAGAAGGAGAAATCATATGAGTGAACAGAACAGAGATCCAGGAAAAATGAAGTCAAGCAATCTAACAGATGTAGAGTTTGAAATACTGGTTATAAAGATGCTCAATGAACTTATGGGAAGTGTAGATGAACTCAGTCAGAACTTTACCCAAAGAGGTAAAATACATAAAAATGGAAATGGAAATTATAAAAAGGAATCAGCCAGAAATGAAGAATGTATTACCTGAGATAAAGAGTAGTATATTAGAGAGAATCAACAGAGTGGATGAAGAAGAGGGTTGAACCACTAATAAGGAGGATGGGGAAGCCAAAGACACTCAATCAGAATGGCAAGAAAAAAGAAGCCAAGAATATCATAATAATTTAAGGAGCCTATGGGACAAAATTAAATGCAAAAATATCTGTGTCATAGGGGTACCTGAGGGAGAACAAGAAGTTGAAAACTATTTGAAGAAATAATGATGGGAAATTTCCCTAACCTGGTAAAGGAAATAGACACAACCCCAGGAAGCACAGAGTCCCAAAAAAGATGAACCCAAAGAGGCCCATACCAAAACACATCAGAATTAAAATGCCAAAGGTTATATACAAAGAGAGAATCTTAAAAGCAGCAAGAGAAAAGCAGTTAATTACCTACAAGGGAATACTCATAAGACTGGCAGCTGGCTTCTCAAAAGAAACTTTGCATGACGGAAGGGATTGGCAGGAAATATTCAAAGTGATGAAAACCCAAGACCTACAACCAAAAATACTTTGTCCAGCAAAGCTATCATTTAGAATGGAAGGACAGATAAAGAGCTTTCCAGACAAAAATAAGGTAAAGGGATTCATCAACACCAAGCCAGTATTACAGGAAATGTTGGAGGGACTTCTTTAAGAAGGAAAAACATGTATCTAACACATGAATAAAGACTGGTAAAAATTACATATCTATCAATGAGTACCTCAAATGGAAATGAATTAAGTACTCCAACTATAAAAGATAGGGTGGCTCCTACATATGCTGTCTACAAGAGACTCACTTCGGAGTTAAATACTAAAGGGAAGGGGATGGAAAAAGATATTACCTTAATAGACCTAGAGGATATTGTGCTGAATGAAGTAAGTCAGATAGAGAAATACAAATACCACATGATTTCACATACATGTGGAATCTAAAGAACAAAATAAACAACAACAACAACAACAACAAAACTGGAGACAAACTTATAGATACAGAAAATGTTTTGAGTTACTATATAGGAGGGGGGTAAGGGTGACAGTGAAAAAGGGCAAAGGGATTAAGAAGTACAAATGGATAGTTACAAAATAGTCATGGAGATATAAAGTGTAGCATAAGGAAAATAGTCACCAATATTGTAATAAATATGTAAGGGGGAAAAAGGGGTACTAGATTTAGTGGGGTGATCACTCTGTGAGTTATATAGATCTCTAATTACTATGCTGTACAACTGAAACTAATATATTATTTATGCCAACTATAATTGAAAAAAAAACTCATCAAATTGTACAATGTAAATATGAGCAACAAATTGTCTATTATATTTCAATAAAGCTAGAAAAAAAAATTACATTATACCTCATTGTATCTTTTTCTTTTTGGGGGTTTCTCACAGATTTGAAATGAACTCTTTGAAATGAACCCTCCTTAAAGGGTCCAAGACTTGCCTCAGTCTAATTTCAACCTATTTCTGCTGAGTAGTTATAATGAATCTACTGTGTCATAACCAGAATGGACCCAGAGAAAAGAGGATTAAAATGCCCAGAATATTCTATTTACAACAACATGGATGGACCTTGAGATAGTCATGCTAAGCGAAATAAGTCAGACAGAAAAAGTTGAAAACCACATGATACCTCTTATATGTGGGATATAAACCTAAAGCAACAAACGAACAGGACAAACAGAGACTCGAGGACATGGACTAGTGGTTAACAGAGGGTAGGGGGAAGGTAGGAGGGGTAAGGTAAATGGGGTAAAAAGGGTCAGATATGTGGTGACAGAAAGAAATCTAACTATGGGAGGGGAACACACAATGCAATATATATATGCCTTATTGTTAAATTGTATACCTGAAACTTACTGAATTTCGTTGACTGTCACCAAAAACAGACCAACAAATACATACATACATACATACATACATACATACATACATACATTTTAAAAAATGCCCAGAATAGATGTTTAGGGTGTTGGAGTAGCTGGCAAGATGCTTACTTAAAGAAATCTGAAGGGTTTGGAAGTGGTAAGGTTAGTCACTATTTCCAAATATAGAAAGGGTTATCAAAAATTTTTTTCCGATTATGTGTATATTCTTCCCTCTTTCCCTTTTAAAAATATAATTCATTTTTTTCAATCAAAAAAGTAAAACCTGCCTGTGACAGAACATGTGGCAAATACAGAAGATTGAGTAGAAGAAAAACATCATTCATTACTTCTCTTAGAAACAATCACTGTTCATCAAAGAAACCAGAAATGCAGTGTCAAAAATAGTCTGCAGACCTCACCTTTCTCTGTGCCTGCTGCTATTTCATGTGCAGATCCAAACACCCATGAAAGAGTATCTCACTTCTCACTCTAGATTTGGGGGTTACACATAAGCCATAATGTCACAACCACTCTCTGGTTTATCTCAGCTCTCACACTTTCTATACGGTTAATTCTCTGGAGAGTCCTGACTATTCAGCACTGGATTCTTTTAAAGATCCTCTATAAAAACATGTTCTTTACTTTGATTTTTAGTCCCTCCTTTCATGGGGCTCAGCCATCTGTACAGAAAGCTAGACGGGGTCAGATTATAATGTGCTCATTGAAGAGGATGCACTCCTGAAAAATATCTCTATGAAAAAAGTTGTAACAATTGTCTTTTTCTACAGTAACTTTATTATTTCACAGGCAACTTTTCTTATTAGAATATATAGAAATCTAAACATCATGAATCAAGCTAAAACTCTGAAGTCTAAGACAGAGATTGGAAGGGAACAAAATGAGATCGGTGTGAGTTCTTTGTTTTAGTATGGGGTAATCTGAGGTAGAATCAAATAAAAAGGAAGTGTGTACCACAAGGAAAGGTACAGACAAGATTTCAAGCAACAATGTGTGTTTTTTCCTGTAAATTTGAGATTGTTGTACAAGACTCATAAAGTGGCCCCCAAGATCTGGTGTTCACACCCTGTGTGATTCTCTCCTCTTGAGTGTCGGTTGATTGCTTCCAGCCATGTAGAACATGGCAAAGGTAATAGGACATACACAATTATGTGTATATTTGTCTTGCCAAGAGACTTTCTTTTTCTTGCTAGACCGATGAAGCAAGTCATCATGTTGGGGAAAGTCTACACGGAAAAAAAACTGTAGGCAACATGTAGGAGTTGAAGATGGCCTCCAGATGATAGCCAGCAAGAAACTGAAGCCCTTATTCCCAGAGTTTCAAGGAAATAATTTCTGCCAACAACCTTGAAAGTGAGCTTGAAAGTGGATCCTTTCTTGTTTGAACCTCTGATGAGAATCCAGCCCTGGCCCACATCTTGAGTGAACCCTTGTGAGACTTTAAGTAGGGGACCCAATTAATCTACACCTGAACTCCTGTCCCACAGAAACTAAAGAGTAATAAATATATATTGTTTTATGCCACTAAGTTTGTGGTATTTTGTTTCAGAGCAATAATGACTAATAGAAGGTGATGGTATAATCAAGTAAAAAAAGTTCTCAATATGCTTATATTTGTCTTACAGTTGGAACAGAATAAAATATCATTAATTAAATCTTATATCTAAATCATGTAATATTTAAATGTTGAACAAATGATTTCTATGGTCTGGTGGCTCTCCAGTTCTATGAGTCCCTAAATGAAATCATCCTCACTCACCAGTGTTTGATTAAATAAAGCAAGTTGTTTCTGCCAGTCATCTACTCGAGATTTCAGTGGACCAACATAACGTGATGAGGCAATGGTTGCGATGTTGATGGTGCTGTCATCAAGAAGGACCTTTAAAGAATGGAGAATAAAATATATGCAACATCATTTATTTGTACTTTCAAAGATACAGATATTTAATCCCAAGAGTCCATTTACAATCCAACTTCTTGAATGAATAGCTTAGCCTCATCTACTATTTCTTCCCTGTCCACTTCCCCTCCTTATCCCTTCCCTTTACTATAGCTTATAACCCATTCTCATGTTTTCTCAAATGTCACCAATGAATTTCTGATTGTAAAATATTGGTTGTTTCTATAATTATCAATGGTGCAAGTTTTTGTTTAGTTCAACACTCTTCTCCTCCCTCTCCCCCTACTTTTGGGTATCTGGTACCTTCTTTTACACCATTTGCTTGCCCAGGTCTTTGTTTCTCAAAGTACTCAAGACTTCCAAAATTAGCTGTCTTTTCTATCCAATGGAACATCACTTTCCCTCAATCCTCTTGAGGAAGAGGGAAATTGAACTTATTCATATCAAGATCTGAATGATTATAAAGTTTTCCCTCTACCTTCCATCCCTATTCCTCCCCCTTACACTACAGAAACCCTCAGAGAACATATGCACTAAAAATGTGTCTGTTAATCTAATGAATTTCAATTGTTCTATTTAAATGATAAACTGCTTGAGAGCGTAAGCCTTATCACCTAGCATCACTTAGCCTTACACTGACTGACTGTCATCTTGGATCTGTTCTCCCATTCACTGCCCAGAGTGACATCTTGTCTTGCTCTTACAGCCAATACCTGGCAAAGCCATTTCATCTCCAATTCTGGCCTGGGTACACCTTAACAAGCCAGGGCTTTGCTTTTTTAAATTGTGCCATAAGACCATGATTCCTTTGCAAAAATAATGTGTCTTTAAATTTTAACTTACTAAGAACCTTTCAAACATATGGGTTAGATTTATCTTCTTTTGCTGTTCATAGAGCATGGCTATCTACACCTAATCTCAAAAAATTCAAGCAGATTTAGTTTCTCAGTGTACTATAAACTTGAAATGCTCATTTATGTTTCTCATTTTAAATGGTTTGAAATGTCCTTCATTCTCATATATGTCTATCAAACCCTATTTACTCTTTTAAGTCCAGCATGTCTTAGCTGGTCAAGGAATGATTCTCTGATTACTTCAGCCATAAATTATATCTTTGCTTTCCTAAATTCTTCAAAAATTATCAACTACAGATAATAACTCTTACATATATGTGCCATTTTTATTGCTTTGCCAAATATTTTATGTATAAGCACTCATGTCAATTATTCACATTATTTTGCCTTCCCAATTAGATTTTTCATATTTATTAACTCTCATATTTCATTTCTTCATCATAATCTCCCATAAAAGATTTAGGACTAGGTATGGCCAGAACTTTTACCACAAATTTTCAATAATCTGGTTACCAACCTGTATGTCATCTGTGCCACCTAGGATAAATACATCTTTGGTGTCACGGTGAGGGAGAACGACAAATTCGGTTGTTTTCCAAGAATCTTCCACCTTAGAAATAATTCAAATCTTAGGACATCTAAGTTCATTTGTATTTAGATACTCAATCAATGCATATGGAATAAAATAAATGAAAACTCCATAATAATCCTGTTCTCTTACTGCCTTTAAAATTCTTAAAATTCTTTTCTCAGATGACACTGATTTGCTTAATTTCATCGACTAACATTAATACATATGAATAACTTTACAATACTTTAACTTGTATTTCTTATCATTTTATGCTTTAATTAAAAGGAAAAATATCTTTTACACAGGTGCTTGGTAAGATGCGTGAATGTTAGGGGAAGAAGGTTCTAAGTAGAGAACTCAATGTCTTTTGAAGTATTTCACACAGTCTTCTCTGGTAGTTTGAAAGATAATGTTTTGGTATAAAAAAAAATCTTCCTTGGTATGTGGTTCTTTATATAGCATGCAAATTTCCAACTGCTGTCATCAAGTTCATGTTGGGCTATAAGCTAAGTAGAAAGAAGATATTTTATTTATAGAGGAGATAATAATAATAAAGACAATAAACACAAGAAGATAATGGAAGGGTGAGTAATAATGAGGGGGTAAAAGCTGCAATGTTGAAAAATCTATCCAGATAAACCAAAAGTTGGTGATATGAATAACTTTACATTCATTATCTTAGGAATATATATTTTTCAGATTTACCTTTTTAAGAATTGTTTCTAAGGCAGCTTCTCCAGAGGCCTGTCCAGAAATGTCCTGGATTTCTTGGCCAAAGTCAAAAACATGCAACTCAGAGAGCCTCTCCAAGGTTAATGGAATTTCAAGGTCCACTAGGGTAGCATCAACTGTTTGTTCAATAGCTGTCCAATGTCTAGCCTTCAATGTTGGGTTCCTCAAGTCAATGATAACTGGAAGCTGTAAAATAAACACTCTAAGAGACACCATGCTTTTTATCTTAAAATCACAGATTTTAATTTGAGAATGAAGAGATCTGGAAAGAAACCACTTATACTTTTACAATAAAGAAAAATCTGAACAAATAGCAAATTAATGAATTGTATTGAACTCATCACAAACCTAAGTTGGGTAGAGACTGGTACCTGGTTTTCTCCACAGCAAGAAACAGGATCTGAGAATTTGATTATTTGGGACAGATGCCTTGGGTTGCTAGTTAAGCGAGTAATAAGATGTAGCTAAATTTTACAAATAAATTGCTAAAGACTGAGTGTAGGTTAGCATGAGAGTGTGAAGTACCTGGGGGCTATGAATATAGAGGTATTCATAGAGAAGACTGAGGCAACTCCTAAAAAAGTCTACACCTATGGTGTTGGCAAGGGAGGGAAACAGCAGTAACTATCGTAACTCTAACCAATCCATCTCTCCTAGCTTCTTTCTGGAACAAAAGACTTAATGTCAGAGAAGGGAGCAACAAAAATTCTTATCTAAGGCATTGGTGATAACATATTGTAGGTATCTGTATATAACTGGAGAAACAGAACAGAGGAAAAAACACTCGACCCAAAGGAGAGGGACAGAAATACATTCTAGGCTCATTATTACAGTTGGGGAAGGGAGGGAACACCTGTGAAGGTCAGAATTCTGAGAACAAAAGACACAGTGCCTTCCTAAGATAGAGGTTTAGTCAGAACATGAGGGAATGCCCCTCCTAACTTCTACCAGGTTAACAAGTATTGAGTGAAAAAAAAACCAATGGAATACAGAATGAAAGCTTCAAGAGACAGATTCTTTCTGGGCACAACACAAAGGAAGGACACAAGCTCAGGGGAAAACAGAAACTGAAAAAATAATCTTTGGAAATCAGATCAAATCCTAAACATAAGAACAACGTAAAGGCTATGGTATGCTGAGGGTAGCTATAGAAACAATAAACCTTAAATCTATCCCAATTGTTAACTAGATTTAATATAACACACACACACACACACACACACACACACACACAGCCAAGTAGAAAGAAAGGCATTATTTGCTGTATTGCATAAAATATCTGGCTTCCAACAAAAATTTAAGAACTATATGAAAAGGCAAGACAAACACACATCCAAGACAAAAAAAATCAGACTCAGATATGTTGGAATTAAAAGACAGGGAATTTAAAATAATTGTGATCAATATATTATGACTTTAATGGAACAGGTAGATAACACACAAGATCATATGGGAAATGTCAATAGAAAGATGAAAACTATAATTAAAAATCAAGCAGAAATGTTAGAAATAAATTGCACAGAAGAAAACATAGGTACTAAACTTATGGACCTTGGTTTTAAAGAGGATTTTATGAATTTGACCTCAAGGCAAGGGAAATAAAAGCAAAAATAAACAAATGGGACTATATCAAACTACAAAGCTTCTACACAGCAAAAGAAACCATCAACAAAACAAAGAGGCAACCAACCAAATGGGAGAAGATATTTGAAAACAATGGCTCCAATAAGGGGCTAATATCCAAAATATACAAAGAACTCATATAACTCAACAAAAAAAACAAACAATTCAATTAAAAAATGAACAGAGGACCTGAACAGACACTTCTCCCAAGAAGACATGCAAACGGCCAATAGACATATGAGAAGATGCTCAATTTCACTAGTTATTAGGGAAATGCAAATCAAAACCACAATTAGATACCACCTCACACCTGATATAATGGTTATTATCAACAAGACTAGTAATAACAAGTGCTGGAGAAGTTGCAGGGAAAAATTTACCCTCATACACTGCTGATGGGAATGTAAATTGGTACAGCCACTACAGAAAACAGAATGGAGGTTCCTCAAAAATTAAGGCTAGAATTACCATATGACTCAGCAATCCCTCCACTAGGTATCCCAATTCCTCCCCAAAATGTGAAAACATTTATCCATCAAAATATATGCACCCTGATGATCATTGCAGCATTATTCACAGTGGCCAAGACATGTAAACAGCCGAAGTGTCTTTATCAGATAGATGATATGATAAAGAAGATATGGTACATATGTACAATGGAATATTACACAGCCATAAGAAAAAATGAAACACTGCCATTTGCGATGAAATGGATAGATTTTGAGATTACCATGCTAAGCAAAATAAGTCAGCAAAGAAGATATATGGATGGCAAATAGACATAGTACAAAATGCTCAGCATCATTAGTCATGCAAATCATGAACATCATGAGCTACTACTACACATTTATTAGAATAGCTAAAATTAAAACCAAACCAAATGAAATGAAAAAAACTGCCTAATGAAAACAAGTGCTAGTGAGTATGAGGGGCAACTAGAATTCTCATACATTTCCTGTGGGAAGGCAAAACATTACAGACTTTTTTGAAAAAAAAATTATTTTATTAGTTTCAAGCATACAGTATATTGTATATATATACAGTATATATATAAACTATATATAGTTTATAAAATGATCCCCTTAATCGTTCTTTCTCTCTTCTGGCTTTCTACCTAGCCAATACATTAATGCTAACTGCATTCACTATGCTGTGCTCCCCATCCCCGTGACCATCTATCAACTACTAATTTGTACTTTTTTAACCCTTCACCACATTCTCCCAGTCCCCCAAACCCCCTCTCCTCTGTCCATCACCAAATTGTCCTCTATATATTTGTGAGTCTGTTTTCGATTAGTTTGTTCTTTTATTCCTTAGATTCCTCATATAAGTGAAAACATTATAGCCTTTTGAAAATACTTTGGCAGCTTCTTATAAACATGCAGTTACCATACCACCTAGCAACCCCACTCCTAGTTATTTACCCAAAGAAATTAAAAATTCATGTTCACAAAAAAGCTGTACGAAGAAGTTATAGCAGCTTATTAATAATCACTATAAGAATAGACACAATCCAAATGTCTTTCAACAGGTGAATGAGTTAACAAACTGGTAATCTAAATAATAGAATACTACTCAGCAGTAAATATTAATGAACTTTTGCTTCATGTAATAACATGGAGAAATCTTTAAAAAAAATCCTAGCTAGATTTAATCCAATTCTTGACTTTCTAAGGCTTAGTTTTTTGGTCTTTGGGATTTCTATGAGATTTCTGTAAACTTTCCCTTTATTTGAGCAAGATTTGGTGGATTTCTGCTCTTAATTAACCAAAGAGATCAACCAAAGGATACCAAAGACTCTAAAAATATCAAGCATTCAATTATCCTGCTGTGTTTGTGTCGATAATTTATGGGAATGTTTCTGTTTTATGTGTTTGTATATTTTGTGTGATTATGTCTATTTTTCAAAAAGTAAAATTCATTATATTTAATTAAGCTGAGCAGAAATAGTAAACAGTATAATCAATATGATAATTGATAAAATATTATTTTGCTTTTTAAAAATTCGTATTATATCATTTGGTACATTTTAAAAATATAAAATATTTTTCAAAAAGTAAAAAAAATCCAATTCACAGAGTTGTACAACTATTATCCGAAAAGGAAATCCCATCCCATTCACTTTCACTACTTGTTTTTCCTTCTTCACAGTGCCTGGTAACCACTAACCTACTTTCTCTCTCTATGGATTTCTCTATCCTAGACATATCATATCAATGATATCATATGCTACGTAGTCTTTTTGTGACCGGCTTCTTTCACTTAGTATAATGTTTTCAAGGTTAATCTATACCATAGCCTATGCCAGTACTTTATTCATTCTTATTGCTGAACGGTATTCCATTATATAGATATATCACATTTTGTTTATTTATTCATTAGTTGATGGACACTTGGCACTTTGCTGCTTTGGGCTATAATGAATAATGCTGCTACGAACATTCATATAAAAGTTTTCATGTGAACATGTTTTCAATTCTCTTAGTCATACACCTACAAGTGGAATGACTTGGCAATATGATAACTTTATGTCTAACATTTAAGAAGCTGCCAAACTGTTTTTCAAAGAGCCTGTACCACTTTATAATCTCAAACATATGAGGGTTCCAATTATCCTGATCCTCACCCACACTTATATAATCTGTCTTTCTGATCACAGTTATCCTAGGGGATATAAAGTGGTATCTTATTGTGGCTTTGATTTATATTTCCATGTTGACTAATGATGTTCAGCATCTTTTTATGTAGCTTTTTTTGGGAAAATATCTATTCAAATCTCTCGTCCATTTTAAAGAGTTGTCTTTTAATTTTTGAGTTATAAGAATATGTTATGTATTCTGGATATGAGTATATAGATGTATCTTATATGCATTTTTCTAAGTGAACAATTTCAGCCACAAAAGCCTCCATACTATATTATTCCATTTATATCACATTCTGTAAAAGAAAGAACTATAGGGACAGAACACAGATCAGTGGTTGCCTGGGGTTGGGATGGAATGAAGAGCTAACTAGAAAGATACAGCATGAGGGAAGTGGGGAATGATGGAACTATTCTGTATGGTACTTTTGTGTTAGGTATGTGGCTTTACCCATTTGTAAAATTCCATAGAATTGTATACCACAAAAAATGACTTTTACTACGTGCAAGTTTGAAGAAGAAATCAACCAGGATTTCAAAGGAATGAGATGGAATGCAGACTGTGACAAATGACTTTGTTTATAATTGTATGGTATAACCACACTAAAAGCAATAAAGAAGAAAGAAGTTGACATAAGTAACTTTTAAAAAGTGTTTTGACTAGATATTATTTGAAAAGGGAATGTTTGCTTCTCATTGAGACTGAAACTTTGCTTACTTTTTCTTCCCTTTTCTTTTTTTAGTCCTTTTTCTCTTTAAAAATATATAAAAATGCATAAAAGGATAAAATAATTTCCCCGTTCCTTCCCATTTCAAGTTATGGTTTAGCAGTGATAGGTTTCAATGAGCCAGCCTTGCACACCTACTATCGGGCTTCCCAACCTTCTGCACATCATGGCACGTCTGAAAAATGGCATATTTGTTCAGTGGAGTGGTGTAAATGAACGAGGCTGCTCCAGTGTCATCTGGTTGTCTGCAGGCTGAGCAGATAGGTACCTTGTCATAGCTACAACTCACTCCTGCACTATTTCCCCTAAAGCTTGGGAAACTTACTCTGAATGCCCCTTCTAAACGAGGTATTCAGCTGCATGATTTGGCCAGTTGAAGACAGAGATGCAGTCTGTGCCTCTGTAAAAATGGAATTTGTTTATTCTTCCCTTTCTCTCTGCAAAGCTGACTAAATTAAACAAGGAACAATTCCCGACTTTGGTATCATTAGCATCAAACAGTAACTGATTGACCTGGAGTATTTGAAATAATTTCTACTAAACTTACCTTTTCTTTCATTTTTTCAACTTTATGCTTTAGTTGGGGCACCACACTGTTGGGTGGCAAGCCTTTTTCCAACTGATTCACAAATTTGGCATATTTAGAAACTTGACTGTTTAGGAGTTCTGGATCCAGGCAGTCAAATTTGGACTATGAAAATTAAGAAATAAAAAATGTTAAGAAATGATAAAAGGTAAGCTAGAAATAGTAAAAGTTTTTACTTTACTCAGATTTTCCAGTAGTTAAATTGTTAATCCAAGTCAACTCTATACTTTTGGAAATGGCTTTACTTGTTAAGATTGCCAATGGTATGTCAGGTATCACTTGTTTATTCTTTTCATGTCCTTGTCTCATACATCATCAAATGCAGTACTGCAATTCCTGTAATTTATTCCTGAGAGCCAAACCTTGTAAGGAGACAAAAAGTCAATCTTTCTCTTGCTAATTAGAAATTTCTCACCTAGTATTCTCCTATTATTTGATTATGTACCTCTTAAATGATTTAAAGAGGTACCTCCAAATATACATGTATCTATAAATATATTTCTTAGTTATATAAACATATGAGTATACCCATATATTGACATGTCAGATGATCACATGGATTGAAGGCAATAGAAAATTTATAAACCTTGATTTTTCTTTTTTTCCTCCCCAGTTTCAACACTTTCTTTCTGACCCCTAATGTGCCTTTTTGTGCATTTCCTACAGTAAATTCATCCTATTTTGAAAGCTACTTTTCTAATCTGTGTTGGTAATCAGAAAACTCTCTAAGTTTTTTCTTTATTCCTCAGGAGCATTTTCTACTTCAGAGATAAGTGATAAATGAGTCACATAAAAGCACTTAAAAGTCTCAGCTATTATATATTTGTTTGTTTTTAGTTTTCCCCATAAAATGGTAAGTTCTGTGAGGGTTTGATCAGCTAGAACATTATCTGGGAACAATTTCCTATGTCACTCTTGTTTAACCAGGCATGTGATTTCTAATTATGAGTATCAGCATAGGCAGGATGAATGAGCAAGTGTAAGACAGTATTTGTGAATATGCTGGTATTTCTAACATGTCCACATCACACTTGAAAATACAGATGGCCATCCATTCTGCCTTCTTAAAGGGCTGACCCTTGTTGAGGTTTGGATGTAAAGGTAGAGCCTAGAAACCAAACTCTACGGTACTTTGCCCCTAATTAAGAGAATTTACTACTGAGCTCTCAAGGGAAGATCCTAGATCATCTCATCACTCTGATTCTATTTTACCACAGTGAACAGAACATCTTCCTTCCTTCCTTTTTTTTTTTTTTTTTTTGACAATAAGGAAGAAATCTAAGCTAACAGAAATCTAAAGTGTGTGGGTCACAAGTAAAAACCTACAATCCTCAAGAACACTTGCGTGTAGTGTATTATGATGACACTGTGTTTGAAAACCACAAAGCAGTCAAAGGTCTTTTGGTGCTGCGTTTAGCCTTCTTAAATGGGGGACCCGAGAAGCCTGCCTTGCAACAACGCGTTCTGCTCTGTTGTATATGGCAAAAGAAAGACCTTTGTGCTCTTCACTGAAAAACTAATAATAAATCCCGTAAAATTATAACATTGCATGTTCTACTGAAATTAAAAGCATATCAGATTGTTAAAAAATTATAATTCATATTATTAGGATTGTAAGTTTAATTAATACAAAAATAATTTAGAAATTGAGGATTTTTCTTTTTACCTTTAACCATTCTTGTTGGAGTTGGTCCCATTCAGATAAAGAATCCCAGAGCAATTGTTTGAGCTTCAATTCAGCGCTAACTTCTTCCAGATCTTCAAACTTGGACACTTCCACCTTTAAAAATGTAATAAGCAAAATGCACTGTTTAATTTTCAGATATTAAGACCTTATGCTATCCTATTAGTAATTCTTGATACAGTGACTAAGCAGAATATAGGGGGATCCTAAATAGGGAAAGAAAAAGAGAGATAGAAACAAATGAAAAAATCATAAAACCCCACGTAAATTCAAATTTCCATTTGAGTGACAAAATATAGCTTTAAATTTCCTTAGAACTTAAATATTCTCCAACAATATAAATATTACAAGAGTACCATGGGATTTTTTTTTCCTCAATTTGAATCATACATGTATATTTATTCCTGGCCTTTTTTGGTAAACAGAGGAGTCTTCGGAGGCACTAATTTCCTTTAGGGTTTATGTACTTAGATGATAGAAGAGGAATAAAGACATTTGTGCATAACCAGTGGAGAGGATGGCGAGATTTAAGATGGAGAGGACAGCCTGATTTCTTACCTCTTTCTAACTCCATTGGCTGTATATAAACCCTATAGATAGAAAGGCTGCAGGAAAATCTGAAGAAGGTGTTTTCATGAAGCATTTTAAGACTGCCTTGGCTTGGAGGTGGGGAAACTTCCAGGGGTTGGTTGCACAGAAATTGTGAATCCTGTGATAAGCTATGGCTTTGAACATTTCATCCAACAGAAGTAGAATATACATTCTTTTCAAGTGCACATGGAACATTCACAAGGATAGATCATATGATAGGCCACAAAACAAGTATTAGAAAATTTAAAAAGATTGATATCATACCATGTATCTTTTCCAACCAAAATGGTATGAAATTAGAAATCAACAAGAGAAAAGCTGGAAAACTTACAAACACATGGAAACAAAACAATACACTCCTGAACAACCAAGAGTAAACCAAAGAAAAATAAAAAAAAACTTGAAACAAATGAACATGAAAACACAGCACACCAAAACCTATGGGATGCTACAAACACAGTTCTGAGATGGAAATTTATATTGATAAATGTGTATGTTAACAAAGAGAAATATTAAAAATAAATAACTTAACTCATTGTTTTGCAGACTGCTCCACCAACCCCTGGGCTCTGGAATGGACAGCTCCTCAGACCACTTTCTGGATACCCATTTGGGGCTCTGAAAAGCTATGTGCATTCCCATGTGAAGTCTAGGCAGTCATCCAAGACTTTGGGGAAGACTAATATTACCCCTCTCATTGCTGGTGTTCCCCTGGTTTTGACCCTAGAAGTCTTTTCTTTTCTATTCTCTTTTTGTTTTGGTCTCCCTAATAGCTGTTTAGAGCACTTATATCTCTCATTCATTTCTCTCTCTCTCTCTCTCTCTTTCTCTCTCTCTCTCTTTTTTTTGAGGCATATTTTTTAGCCTTTCAAACCTGCTTCCTTGGATCCATCCATCCCTGGCTGAGCCAAATTCTCTTCTTTCATTGAGTTGGCATATCAAACCAGGGAAAATCAGGCAATATTCATGGAATCATAACACACATAAATATAAAAGAACCTTGAATATTACTTATGAAAGAGAGGATTTAATTGACCACATTTAAAAATCCACATACATTTTAACGTAGAAATCGTAGCCTCTGGTCTGAGGGTTTATCTATAATTCTATAATTCACAGTTACTTTTTAATAAGAAAGGTATTTTGTCTCTCATGTGTACTAATCTTTAAACACTTCAAAGACAGAGAACATATCATAATTGTTTCAGACTTTTCCAGCACAGTGACTAGCATATAGGTGTCCAAACATTAAATGTTTACACACTGCTGAAAGTCCTTGTGCATCAATGCCATTTCTATGCATATATTTTAAAAATAGATGTAGAGTTGTCATTACCTTAAAATTTTTCTGATAAGATTTATATTGAAATGCACGTTTCTGAAGATCATCTAGAACTAATTGTAGATCATTCAACATGAGCTTTACTTTGTCTGGGTCAGCATTAATATCCAAAATCTGTGGATCCTGTAAAATTAACATAGGTTTTGATTAGTCATTACTACTTTTTGATACAGACCATTCAATCAAATTAAAAAATGTTCCAAAATATTATTCTAATTCTCTTTCACTCTGATTTTAATAAAATATGTTAAAATCCTTGTTTTTCCTGAACTATAAAGCATGCATGTATACAATAAAAAGTACAGAAATGTATAAGGAAGTGCCGTGGGGATAATAGTCTTTTTAAATAGCACCTAATATATTTTCCCTCATCTGCTTTCATTTCCGACACTCCTTCCACAAACATGACTTCAGGTAAGAAGAGGTGAATGCAATAGGGAAAAGAAAGAAGAAACTACAGTATAAGGAAAATTCCCATTTTACAATGAAGGAAACAGAAAGCCTTTGATTTCTGAGAGAGAGGAAGAGAGAAAATAAAGAATAAACGATCAGACATGTTTTCTTCTGGCTGACCTGTTGGGGTTGAAACCCCACCCAGTGAATGGGAATGGTAAAGTTTAGGAACAAAGTAGAAATGCCTAAATAGATTTGAGAGAATCTGAGAAAATTAGAAGGATCTGAAAACTATTAGAATCAGAGCATGAGGAAGCCAATTATTCCATCTCTGATACAGCATGGCCCTGCCTTCAAAATAGCAACATGCTCTTGATTAGAAAAAGCTAAAGCAAGTGTCCAGGCAAAAGGGACTTGTGTTGACTCTCCAGTGCCTCATGGTATGAAGTGGTATGTAGGGGATCATGAAGTTCTCATGTGCCTCGATTCTAACAGTGGGAAGTGCTGAAAGAACTGGTGGCCCAGAAGAAGTCCAAGGTAAGGAAGAGAAAGCCACAGATTGAGGTTGTAACTGTGGCAGAAATAACAAATTGCAGCAGCAAGACCATCATAGTACCTAAAGCACCAGGAAGGACTGTTGGCTGACAGCTACTTGGGACAATCAGGCCCAGCCTAGACAACTACACTGGAAGCCCTGTTGTCCAGAGGGCTGCATGAGGATCGAATGTTCCTCCCCTCTATCCATCCATCCATTGGGCCAAAATGCTGATTTCCCCTTATGGAGCAAGAGGGGGGTGGGGATGGTGACAAGGGTAAAGAAGTGCCCAATAGGGATGGGGAGCACAGCATAGGGAATGTAGTTAGCATTAATATAATAGCTAGGTAGAGAGCCAGAGGAGAGAAAGAACAATTAAGGGGATTGTTTTATAAACTATATAAATGTTTAAGCAATGTACTGTATACTTGAAACGAATAATAAAAAAGAAAAAAATACTTATTAACCAAGAAAAAAATTTAAAAATACTAATTAAATTATTAGATAATAAATAATTAAATTAAAAAAAAAAAAGAAGTGCCCGATAGGGAGTTCAGATTTTGAACTAAAATCTGTTCCCCAAAGACCACATTAACATGAAATAGATAGTTCAAATTGAAATAAGTTGAGTTATCAACTGTCACATTTAGGTTTTTTCTCCAACTCCTTCCATCAGCAGGAGTGGCGGTCTTGACAGCAAGGTGATATCATCTATGGAAACAATGAAGTTGCAGTTCTTTGCTCAAGTGATGAGTTAATTCCAAACCCTCTATAGAACAATTACTTGCTGGAGAGAACTTCTGCTATCATTTTTGTGTGTGTGCATCATGCTTTTTAAAATGCATGATTACACATAAAGTACTTGTTGGCACATGTATTGCTCCTAAGCAAAAAAATAATTATTCCTACTTTTTGTTGTCTGCTCTGTATGGAATAAAGTATATAGTAAAGTTAATAGCAGACTATTAACCATTGGAAGCAGACTGCCTAAGCTTGAATCCTGTTTCTCCATTTATTATTTGTGTGACCCTGGGTAAGTTACCTAACCTCCCCTATGTCTTGGTTTCTTTCTCCATAAAATGCGAATAATAAAACCTTATTGGTGTTCTAGGAATTAAATGAGTTAAAACATGCAAACATATATAAGAATATTCCTAGAAGCATTAGCCATCATTGTCAAAAACCATAAACAGTCCTAATGTCCTCTGACTGTGAAATTAATAATTAAATTGTGGCATACAACGAAATACTGTATAGCAACAAATGCAAATAATAAGTTACATCCACACAGCAACACAGATGAATCTCAGGAAAGAGAGCAAATCAAATAAAGAGCACATTGCTGTATGGTTCTGTTTAAATGAAGTTCATAAACAAGCAAAACTCATTTATGGCATTAGAATTCAGGGTAGTGGCTGCCTCTGGAGAGGGAGAAAGAGTCAGTGCTAAAAAGGGACAGTGAAGCTACTGGTAACACTACAGTCATTGACATGAGTAGTGGATGCACAGATGTGTTCACTTTCTGGTACAGTTATTACAGTTATGTACAGTTTTCTCTATGTGAAAATACAAAAATACTTTAGTACTTGACACATAGTAAGTACATAATAAATGTTAGCTACTTTTATGTTCCCATGTTAATACGTACAAATATATATTGTAATCTTTAATGTCTGCATTGTATTTCTTTGAGTGGATATACCCTAACACATTTTATTAACCCTCTATTGATGAACATTGACTTTTTCCAATTGTTCTAATTTGATTTTAACTTTATATGGTTTTATACTTCTGTGATAAGTTTTAGTCAATATTAATAATAAAATAATGGATCATTACAAAATTGCATTTTCAAGTATGTTTCAGTTAAGGATTAAAAAATTCTCCTTGTGTCTTCTGTAAAGTAAAATTAGTGCAAGTTAACTAAATATTCTTCATTATCATTTATCACTTTATGCCTCTTCCTAAATGGAAATTTTCTAATATGTGGCTAAGAAAACTTAAAATTTTGACAATAGCTATAAAATATGCTAAGAAGTTGTCAAAACATTCATTTGAAAATAATAGATATAAGCCAGGAGAAAGAAAATTCAATATTACCTACCCGCTTTACTTGCAATGGTCTGAAATTTATTCAATACTTAAAGAGATGTTCAGAAACACATTTGATTTTAAATAGAAGTTCAAAGACCTTATTAATTAGTTAAAATAAAGCCATAGGAAGCTAAAGTTAAATCAGATTAAAATGAAATATGCTCCCTGAGTGGTTTAATTAAAATGTAGTTGTCAAACTTAACATAGATTTAAAAAACAAAATTCTTCCTTAACTTACTTGTGTTAGCAGCTTTACTTCATTCACTTCATTAGTTAGATCTTCAAGATCTCTACCCAAATGCAGACAAAATTGCTTAATGCTTGTTTCTCTGTCACCCACAGATTTATCGATGGCATTTCGAACGGCAACAATGGATGGCTTCATAGTTGCAAATACAGCAAAATCTTCAGGAGGTGTGGGAACCTGATATTGTTCAATGAGCTTGTACATTTGAATCACTACATTCCCTTCATCTTCAAGGGTTTCAATCTAAATAGAAACATTGGTTGTTTGTTAGATATATCAGAGTCCTATTATGCCCCTTAGGTTTTGTCTGACAGGAGATAGCCGCTGTGCACCACAAACATCATGCTGTGAGTAGGTAGCACATGAGGCGGGCATTAAACTGGCTGAAGTCTGCTGGGTCATCAATACTGTTATTGCTACAATACAGGTACAGGCCCAGGAAGTAAGTTGTTTGAGCTGAGCACAGTATTGTTCTTATAAATGTTAATTTTTTCTCCACTTTCTTTTGTTCTCTAGCAGCATTAAACAGTGTCAATATTTAAATCTTCCAGAGAAAACATGTGCTGTGAGGATGCTCAGCTGTAATATGAGAGCTTCCAGGCATGTGTGCTGAGCTGTGATGGTCCCAGACCAGTTTCTGAACTGTGGACAGGCCATTCTCCTGGCTGCATAGATTCAGAACTCGATCTATGTTGAGCCTCGCACTATCCTTTACTAAATAATTTTACTAACTCCAATTGACTACAAAGTATCTTCAATTTGATGTTCTACCTTCAGTGGACAGTGTGTCTCCTAAATTCTTGGTAAGGGATTCTCCAATTTGGGGAGAACCCTTCATCCCCCAACTCTGCCATATGGTTATTGATGGAGCATCCATGTTCATAACAACTTGACCCAACCTCCTGGCCACGAGCTGAACCAAGCAGTGTCATATTGGGACCTAGAGAACCCAGATCAGTCTGACCTCACTCTTGCACGTGGGAAGAGTTAGACTGTAGCTGTCGGCAGAGGCCATTTGCTTTCATGTGGAAACAGAAAGCAGGTCCTTATAGCTGCAGACGGGTCTTTAGTAAAATGGTTCTCAACCTTCAGCTTGCATCACAATCACCTTGAAAAACTGGTTCAAACACAGGTTGTTGAGCCCTGCTCCCAAGTTTCTGATTCAGAGGTCTGGGGTGCGGCCCAAGAATGTGCATTTCTAACAAGTTCCCCAGCTTAACAGCTGCTGCTGGTTTTAGAACTGCCCTTTGAGAACGGAGCGGCGATGGTGATGAGAGATGAACAGAGAAGGGTGTTTTTGGTCTCCCTAGGCTACTCTAGTCCCTAGTGTCTGTCCTTTTTTAAGGGCTAGGCTCTATCTCAGAAGCTATCCCTGCCAACTTAGAATATATCTTTTTTTTCAAAGCTAGCTATGTGAGTTTTTGTCACTTTCAACTAAAAGTGTATAACATCTCAAACAAGTTATAATAAAACTAAGTCTCTGTACACCAAGACTTGTCCATCTTCCTCTGTCTCCTGTACTTAGAGTAAGCATATGTCTAGATTTCTGTAGGAGTGTCCTGATTTACACTTGTTCTGGCATAGTGATCAGTGCTTGACCAGTGCCTCTTTTACTCTCAAAAATGGCCTGGTCATGCAATAATTATGTGGCCTGCTTCTCCCTATACTGGTTAGTGATATTACTCTCTACCCATTCGCTGTAGAAAGATACCAAAAAGTTGTCTCAGACTTCTCTTGTTGTCCCTTCATTCAGTTGCCTGCTAAGTCCTTTCAGTTCTACTTATGTAGAATCACCTCCTTCTCTCCTATCCTTGAACATACTGCTTTAGCTACAGTTCACCAGCTTTCTCCTCCAAATATCCTTTCTCCATAGCATACCAATTGCCATATCCTGCTCTTGTCATGCCATCTTAGGTCTTTCTACACAGTTTTCCCACTTCCTAGAATGCCTACCTGAATAGATATACCTCAGGACATAGCGTAAGTACTCCATCCTCTGCACAGCCTTCTGTGACTTGGACAAGAATGACCACAAACCCCTCCCCTACCAGTCCTGAAACAATACCTTATACCCATTGTATAATTGTCTACTTTTATTCTGGACTCTGAGCTCCTTGCAAGCAGATTTACTCGTTGTAATCCTTGCATCCCACTAAGTGGGTACTTAACTATGTTTTCAGAATGAATGAACGAGGTTCCAAGAGAAGCTGTTTGTGTGTGCAGAGCATCTCCCTCAGGGAAGCTGCTTTCCCAATACATCACCCAGCAATGCAGAAACAATCTCATGGAGATACTATACAGTCTGAGTTTTCTGCATGGCACTTCACCTCTCCTGTCGTGGAACCACAGAGTGAGAGCAGTCTAACCTCTTTAACGTGATCCTACCTTCTTGTCAAAGTTTATACAACAGGATGAGGGCAGGGGGTGGTCTAGAGGAGAGAGATTTTCTTTCTCTCTCAGTGGCTAGCTGGACTTGTAATATGTAACTTGAGTTTTGCTGGTGTCCATGTTTGCTGCTGTGGGATGAAGAAGAAGGAGCAACCTGTTGGTGAAGGAGAGAAGCAAAGCAGACCCTTGGAGAGATGGAGAGGAGAGCTGGAGAGACAGGACTACCCAGGTTTCCTACAGCCTCCTCATTCTTGCTTGTGGTAAGTGTCTAAGCCTACTTACATTCTTGGTGTGTATTGGGAGGTGGGTTCCATGAAATACTCTTAAGCCCTTAAATAGGGTCACCATTTGGCCTAAGCTAGCTCAACTGGGTCTGGGAATTGATAAATAAAATTGCTACTTTTATAGGCACAGGAAATAACCTTTACTATTAATCCTGTTAACAATATATAACAGACTATATAACAGAAATGTTAATGACATTTCACTTAGTTTGTATTTTTATATTTAACATATCTTCAATTTCCAGATCTATAAGAAAATATTTTAACTTTATTTAAAAGTTATAAAAAACTTACTATTGAAATTAATGCTAGATTGCCTGCTTCAGGGAAGGAAGAGTCTGAGAGGAAGAAACCAAGTTTCTAGAGAGAAAGAGATATGGGAGACAAATGTGTGTGTGTGTGTGTGTGTGTGTGTGTGTGTGTGTGTGTGAGAGAGAGAGAGAGAGAGAGAGAGAGAGAGAGACAGACAGAGAGACAGAGACAGAGACAGAGAGACAGAGAGCTGACCTCATTATTTTCGTCATTTGAGTCCCCATATCTACCATTATGTTCCAACCCCACCTCTCTGTTTAAAGGTTTCTTACATTTTGAATGGTTTAGGTTCCTGATTATTATGAAGATATAGTTTACAGATCAAGACTTCTGTTATGACTAATGTCTAGATTACAATTCTATTACCATTTATCACTAAACTATGATGGAGAGCATTGGCTTTGCAGCCAGGGGCCAAAATTTAAATTCCAGCTGTACCATATATAAGTTCTATGATCTTGGACAACATAACCTACTTTAATCTCTGTTTCCTCATTTGCAAAATGAGAATAAAAATGATCTATACTTCTTAAATTTTTGTGAGGATTTAAAATATAATGTATGTAAAAAACATAGTGCAACGCCTGACTAGGAGTACGAATTTGATTGACATTAGCTGTCATTACTGCTGTGACATAGGGCATTGACGTACTTTATCTGAAAGTGTTTCTGATATTTTGACAACTGTTTCTTGATCTTCGATCCCTCAATTTCTTTTCTTTGTCTTCATCACTTACCACAAGATATTGAGTTATACAAATCAACTCACCCTTTCCTGAATTTCATCAAGAAATACTAAGCTGTTAACATATTCTATTGTGGTTGTTGGAACAAATTCAAGTTTGTACTCTGCATCTTGTGCCTCAGAGATAATGGCATCCACTTTTTTCTTGCTTTGACGAGGAAGCATATGATTTAGCACCTAGGAAAGGAAGAAGAAATCTAAATCATAACTACTTGAATATTTCCATTTTATTATGCATTTTAGATAAATCTTAACTGAACACCTGTTAAATCAACAAGTGTTGGAAGTAGCAGTATATATAAAGGGACTTTTTTCACATTAAATCACTGCTAGTCAAGTGAACCAACAGGAAGGGCAGGTCCTAAAGATCATTTCCAAACAAACTAGATTGCATGGCTCATTAAAAAGTTTGTGCAAATTCTCTGATGTCTTCTAAGCACCCTTCCTGTCACTTTGCCCTTTTTAGTGGGTGTTGTGGTCCCCTCCTCAGCATCCATTCTACTTCTTTCATGTTGGTTGGTAACCATGTGGTTTGGGGGAAACTGATCACTCTCTCCTTTAGAAATAAAGATGGAGTCTAACTGATCACTATGCAAATAAGAGCCTGGCTTCCTTCCACCAATGCGATTGGATAAGGGTGGACATCTTAGTTGACTCAATTAGATAGAGACCCTGGACTTCTGTTTAAGGCTGAGAGAGATATATGCTCAAAATCCTAATCTCTCTTTCTCACTCTATATATGAACAAGGAAATAATTAGCCCATGGAGCTTCTGACAACCATTTCATAAATTCGAGGAAATGCTAATTTTATGATGAAGCTGGCATGTCGGGAGGCTCGGTGAAAAGAATGAAAACAATGGTTTCCTGGTAAGACCACTGAATCACTAGATCAAATCTCCCTGATGACCATTCAAGCTCTGGTCTTTTTAGATGCAAAGCCCATTAATTTTATGACTGTTTAAGCCAGTTTGAAATTAGTTTTTTTTTGGCTTGGTGTATATCAGTGCTCAAACTGTTGAAATTAAATTTGCTCCAATTAAATATATTTTGATTTTTAACAGATGAAGAAGCAAAGCTTCAGAAGAAAGCCCAATGACATAAAACTAATTACAATGACAGAACAAGTACTATTACTCAGGGTTCTATCTTCTGTCATCTATACTAGGGGTCAGCAGTTTACTCTAAGGGCCACGTAGTAAATATTTTAGATTCACAGGACATACAGTCTCTGTCATAACTACACAATTTTACCCTTGTAGTGAGAAAACACCACAGGCCGTACATAAACAAATTGTCACCATTGTGTTCTAATAAAACCGTATGTACAAAACAGGTGGCAGGTTGAATTGATCTTGTGGGCCATAGCTTGCTAATCCTGTTCTATACCATTGTCTCTCTTGAGGTATTTGATAATGTATAGGTATATTCTGGCTCTAAAGAAGACCTGAAAGTTATTACAGAACACATGCAAATTTCTTCTGCTCTACAATTCACTAAAATATAATCAGATCTTTAGGGACAGTTTCAGATCAGGAAATGATCTCTTACACTTGATCTCAGTATCCTAGAATTAACTAGCATTCCAACTAGGACACTGAGCTGTTACAGTGCTCTCTCTTCTGCAGGAAGCCTTGAAATGCTCCAACAGAGGAAAAAGGAGGAGGAGTAAGAGGTGTCTGAGACCTAAAGTCCCCTTCCTTCTCTCATCTGAAAGCTGACCATCCTTGGGACAGAAAGGAGAATATGGAACTTTTCCTAGAAATTAAAGATGCCCAGTAGAGTTATGTTAATTTTAAATATCTGTAATATTAGAAAATAAAGATAGTTTATTCACAGTAGAAAAAAATTACAAAGCAATCATACAGTCCATAATTACAAATCATCCCAGTTCATAGTTACCTCCAAACATCGCAAAGGTGATGGAATTAGTTTTTCTTTCAGCAGCTTAGTATCAATGAGCAGCAAGCCTACGTTTCTGGTAGGTCTTAGAGCTACAGCATCTTTGTGCTGCCTATGATATTTTTCCAGTTGTTCACTAAAGAATCCAACATCTACATAAAAAAATTCACATAGAGCATAAAATACATTATATTAGATTTTCAAGGATCATTATAAGATATATTAAAAATCATTGCATTAATAAACTTATATGTGTATTTTTAACATTATCCATGTGTAGGATTCTTTGTATAACTTTAAAATATTAATTCATAATGCTTTATATTTTATTCTTGTAAAAATTAATATATAATAATTAAATGTATTTTAAAATAATAAGTTAATATGTTTTCTGGCTCCTATGAAGAGATGGCGATGAAAATAAGTTATAATTGCATTAGGGGACTTAGCCTGGAATGGACTAGATTCCAGAGTCAGTTGGTTTGAATTTGAGCTTACTGTGAGGGTTTTCCTACATGGCACTGTGAAGTAAAGCATTTTGATGATATTAACAACAAAAGTTTGAACGCAAGAGATCAAGCACAGTTAAAGTTATCTCCACCCTCTTCCCACCACCTCTCTGCCAACCTCGCTCCCACATCATGGTTAAGACCTTTGCCAATTTGCATCTGCCATGTGCTGTAGCTGCATTTCAATAATCTTCCTGCCTCTATTTTCTCTCTTATCCAATCTACCTGGAACTAGTGGAAGCCTGATTTTCCTGGAATTCAGTTTAATCATACCATTGGTCAAAGACTGCTCTTTCTAATATACAAATAATATTAAACTACTCTTCTTGTCTTTCAAAATCCTGTACCTTCTGGGCTTCTAAAATTTAGCTAACTTTATTTCCAATTACTTCCTCCGCCTAAGTCAGATTAATTTCCCTAGTGTTCCCTGTTCTTCTACAATCCTTGTTCACCATCAAATGATCTGAAAATCCCCTGGTAAAGAAACCCGTAGAACATTGTTTAATCTAGTATTTTCCAAATTTATTTGAACATGAAGTCTTTTTTCATGGCATCATGTAATTATCCTTTGGAATAGTGTTCTAAGGAATGCCAGTTTGGGAAATACCAATTTGGTCCAATACTCTCATTTCATACATACAGAAATTTAGATCAATAAAGGTTATTGATCTAATAACCATGTTTCTTGTTGGTCTTGGTCACATGGCCAAAGGGAAGCAAAAGAGTAAAGCTGAGAGGAGAGAAATAAGATTTATTTTATATCTCTTTTCGAGACAGAGAGGCAGTAGGTATAATAGGCACACAAGCCTTCAAGTCAGAGAACAGTGTTTCTAAACCCCTTACTAGCTGTATAATTTTCCAGTTTCCTTATCTCTATATATCTCCATATATTTATCTGTAAAATGAGAATACTAATACTCATTTCATAGAACTGTGAGGATTAGATATGATAGTATCTATCATAAATGCCTAGAAAGCATAGAAATTATTAGTAAATACTGACATTTATAGGAATTTAATGGTAAGATATGTTTGAACACATCAGGAAGCCAGAATCTGTCCCCTGATCATCTTCTCAGAGGCTAGTCAGGAGAATTGAGGCTCAAAGTTCAATTAAACTGACATTTATTAATTATCTGTAATATGTGCTAGGCAATGCTATAGTAGTTTGAGGGAATATGATAACAGGCAAGGTGTGGTATCCAAGGGGCAAAACTACCTTCTATTAACCTCGGGCAAACAACTGGGTTTAGAGGTTTAAGAAGGACAAAGAAGTTCCAAAAGAGAAGGAATACAGCATTTAGGAGTCCAGGCCAATGAACTCTGAAGTCCCAGCCAACAAACACTTAATACTCGTGAGACTCTGGTTCCAGGATTGGGACAGGATTGACAAGCCAGGGCAGTACTAGATTAAGCACCACCTGGGAGTCTGGTGACCTCATTCTGATGAGACCTTGGTGAGGGATTAAAGTTATCCAACAAAAGAATGTGGTAACAGGAGACTAAGTCTATGGGATTAAGTCTATGAGTAAAGGATCTAAGTGACTAGAATTAGTGCTGGTTCATGAGACAAATATTAAAGTAATCATTTTTGTGTACAAGAAAATAAGGCAATAAAAACAGTTCATGAAATAAAGCATATGAATGGTATGCTTCACATTTTAAAACAGTAATAACAAATAATATAAACTTAATTTTCATAATCATCTGGAAACTTCTTTGTCTGAAATTTCACTTGGATATTATAAATAATTTTTTTTGTTAAAGATAATAAGTCCAATAAAATAATTTCTGCTTGGGAAAATTTATGACTAATTTTATAACTAAAAGTTGTTTATTGACACTCACCAGGTTGTAATATAACCACAGAAATAAAGAGTAACTTAAATTGCTGAGATAGAAAAACACTTATGTAAACATTAATTAAAAGAATCTGTAGAGGTAACCATTGCTTTCAACTCTTTCTCATATGCAGTCTAAATAGCCTTAGTACTAATACAACCTCACACTAAAACATAGGTCATTAGGGAGGAATTGCTTCCCATAATATTCTGAAATAAAACATTAACACTGAGTAAGGCTAAAGAAAAAAGTGATTCTACAGAAAATAACCTAAAATGAATAAACTCTTGCTTTTTGTCAGGCCAGCTCTTTCGGGGTACCATTTCTGTCACCATTCACCACCAAGCAAACCTAGAAGACTATATACTTCAATATCCCCATCCAAAATGATTAGTAAGTAAAGAAGAAAACTTACCAGGTTCCTGAAGTTTAAGAGCTTGTAAATCAAGACTTTCATTTTCCTTGAAGAATATCTGAAACTTTTCAAATGTAGCTGCATATAATTGGGCAGATTCAAATGCTGCCTTTATGGTTTCCTAAATGTTATAAATAAACAGATAAAATTGTGTTTTTCTTGAACAGAATTCAATTTAATATAACTAAACAAACAAATAAGCACAAATGCCTTTTCTGTGCCCAACAATATGCTGTGACCTGGGGATACGTAAGTGAGGCAAGGTACTGTCTTTGATGTCAGGGAGCAGGTAATAGATCCTCTTAAGAAATTAAAAAAAAATACATCTTTAAATCTGACTTTTGAAGAATTGTTCCTTATGGTTGAAAGAAAGCAGACTTGTAATTGTTTTAGGCCCATGGTGAACTTATACATCACTAGTAAGCATATGGTAAGAGACAATGTCCTTTTTTTTCCAAACTGCAAATTTTATGTCTCATTTTGTTTTCGAGCAAAGGCAAAAGTATACAGTATATCTACAAAATGACTTTCTTTGCTTACTATAAAATCCTCTGTACCAGCAAGTCTCTTATTCTAAAATGTCCATCATAATTTACCCTAACAAAAACCTTTCTTTCACCAGTTTTAAACTTGAGTATAACCTCTAAGTTGCCCACAAAGCTTTTTCAAAACAAAACAATGCTTTCCGGTCATTGCAGTCCCTTTATTACCTGTATCCATACATATTATCATAATTCGATGTCTATGGAAAGCGTTAAGATTTGACTGTTGTTAGTGTTGGTCCTTGGCTCCCTAGCTGCCCTCCACAGCTTCACCTTGTATTTCCTACCAAAACTTTTGCAAACCACTGCAATCTGCCTGAGGGGAAAACTAGAGACAATCAATGGAATTGCTCATTCCCAGCACATCCATGCTAGGGTAAGTGACTCAGTCATGCTTTACAAGGATAGTGGCTAATAGTAGAAAGTTTAATTACATAGAATAGCACACACCCTATATGGCTACAGTTAGTAATTTGTTCATTTATTTTCTTTTAATAGGTTCTTACATATTCTTCCATAATTTTTTTGCTGTTTATTTCTTTACATTAAAAATTGAAAGGAAGAAACCATGTCAATCTTATGTCTCCTTTTAGCTTACTTAATAGTGTCTCTGTTATGTGATCATATAGGCAATAGATGGAAACAAAATGGGAGGCCCATAAATGGACCAACATGTTCTAAATATGATTTGAAATCTTTTTATTTTAAAATAGTTTTTGATTCACATAAAGTTACTGGAATAGTACAAAAAATACTGTATGTCTGTCACCAAAATTCCCTAAACTTTAATAACTTATCACACGTGATTTATTATTCTCTCTATATATGTGTATATTATTTTACTTTGAACCATTTTGAGGACAGTTGAAGATATAAGAGACTTTTAACCCTAAATATTTCAGGGTATATTTACTAAACACAAGGACATTTTCTTATATAACTGTGTAGTACAGTGACCTAAATCAGAATATTAACATTAACATTAATACTATTATCTAATTACAGACCATGTACAAATTTTTCCATTTGTCCCAATAATGTCCTGTTTAGCCAAAAAAAATTTTTTTTTCTGGCTCACTATCCTATCCAGGATCATGTATATCATCTTGTCATATCTTTTTGGTTTCCTGTAATCTGGAACAATTCAATTTTTCTTTGTCTTTCATTTTTATGTGTGTTTTATATGTGCTTAGATTCAATTATACATATCTGGCAGTAATACCACAGAAGTAATGTGTGTTCTCAGTGCATCCTGTAAGAAGGCACATAATGTCAATCTGTCCCATTACTGGTGATGTAAACACATTAGTTTAAGGTGGTATCTGTCAGTCTTCACCACTGCAAACTTATTATTTCTCCCCTTGAAATCAATAAATATCTTATGCAGAGATACTCTGCAACAATATCCTGTTTCTCATCACATTTTTGCATACTCTTTTTAATATTCATTAGGGATTCCCAAGAGTTTCTATGACAGCTATTGTGTGTTTCTATGTATGTTTCATTTATGTTTTATTGTATCTCTTGCATTATAAAAGTGTTTCCTGTGCTATTTGGAGCACAGAAATTTATAACGCCCAACTCAACAGGATTACAGATCCTACTTTCTTATCATTTACATTTGCCTCCACACCACTATGCATCCCTTTATGTTAGCCTTTCTGAATCACTTTGTTTTATATTTCTCTCTTAAATACAATATATTATTTGTCTTGTGAGCCAAATTTAAAATCTTTTTTTTTAATAAGTGATTTGAACACATTCACATTTTATTATATTATGGATATATTTGGTCTCAACTTGGTTATATTATTTTTATGTGTTTTACAATTATTTGTGTGTCTTATTTCTCTGTGGTGATTTTTTAAGTGCCATTAGCCACCCATTCCCTTATTAACCTTTCATCATTTGATGTGCTGATATTCTTTAATTCCTATGTATATCTTAAAATCAATCAGTAAGTGTATTTCACTTTCCTCTTATGCTCTCTCTGTTGTCTTTAAGCTGCATTATTTCTATTTCATTAGAACATACATTTATATTAGGCTCCTATCCTTGTTTCTGTCTATGTCTTTGTCTTAGTTAGGTCTATAATAAAATATATTAAATATTCACCATCAGTCTTTTTTTCATTAAGATTTGATTTTTTAGAGCAGTTTTAGCTTCACAGCAAAATCGAGAGGAGAGTACAGAGATTTTCCATATACCCCCAGCTCCCACATATACATAAGGAGATTCCTCCTCAATTATCAACATTCCCCCAAGAGTGGCACATTTGTTACAATCGAGGAAACTACACTGCTACATCAGCTTCACCCAAAGTCCATAATTTACATTATGGTTCATTCAGTGTTGCACATTCTATGGGTCTGGACAAATGTACAATGACATGTATCCATCATTTTGAAATCTACCAGGACTTTTTAAAGAACCACTTTACCATTTAGAGATTAAGTGGCATTCAATTTAAAGATAAGAAATTAAGAAAATATATTACTCAATTTTTAAAATATTAGTTTCAGTAAAAGTAAATATACCTTTATTTGAAGGATAATTGTATGAAAATTCTTATCATCATCAAACACTGCTGATAAACTAGGACCAAATCCACAAGTTTTTTCTTCAAGTTTGTTGTTAATGTAAGGGCTGGTGAAAGCATCAAAGTATGTATCAGGTACGAGATTAGGAACTGATAACACAGTGTTTTGAAATTGATTGATTGCACTGGAAATACCATCCTGTTAGAGAGAAAAACAAACATAAATGTAAACACATACATGGTTATATTTATGAATATTTTTTAAGTTTCTGAAATGCTAAAATAAATAAGAATAACTCATTTAACCAATGTCAGATACTGTGATTTTCAGTATATGATAGATCAGAAAACACAGCCCCTATCTTCAGGAAATATATTTCTAATTGAGAGAGAGGCAGATAAAAAATTAAAAAAACATTATGATGGATTCTATATTTTATGTTTGAACAAAACACAGAAATGTCATAAGGGAACGTAGGCCCAAGTATGACAAAGAGAATGAGAGATAATTTAAAGGGCGAGCTAAAAGTGTATATTCTTTGAGCAGTAATTTCCTTTCTAGAAATTTATCCTAAAAGAAAAAATTAGATATGTAAACAAAGATTCATGTGCAAAGACACTCACTGCAGCATTACTTACAATAAAAACGGATTAGAGAAATACTTAAGTGTTCAAAAATAGAAGTATGGTTATGATAAATTTATACAATGGAAAATTAGGCACTTCTTCAACATGGTGTCTCCAAAGATTGATTAATGACACAGGGAAAGCTTATGATATAATGGTAAGTTAGAGAGAGAGAGAGGGAGTGCACGCGTGTGAGTGAGCAGGATAAAACTGGTACGTAATAGCCCATTTTAATAATATAATTTAAAATCTCATGGTAAGTTAGATGTGTTGGTGGATCAGTAAAAGATTGAAAAAAAATATATGAATGTTAAAGTATTATTTCTATTTCTGGCACATGGAATTACAGATGATTTTAATCTTTTTTCTGTTTTTCAAATTCACTTCAATGAGCATGACCTAATTTATAATTTATAAATACAAAATCTAATTAGAGAAAATAAGATAAATAAAAGGTACTTCTTGAAATATGTCTTAAAAGATGAGCAGGGCTTGTCAAGCATACAAGACAGGAGTACAATCTTTTAAGTCATTGTGTGTGAGAGATCTGAGGGACTGGCCGTTTTAAGCACCTTGTCATTTAGGTGCTGAAGCATAAGTGCCAAATGTGAAGAAATAGGACATGATGCAGTTGGCCTCCTTGTGATAGGCCTTGCACATGATACTGGGTTCCATTGTTAGCTTGGAAGTCTCTAGTCCATCCTAACAAGTAAAAATCTAAATAGACTAAAAAATGAACAATTTGTTTTAGATCTATAAGAGAGGCAAAGACACAGGGCAAACCACAGCCTCTAAGATTGGAGAGACAGGTAAATACAGAGAGTCACGCTTTTGAGAGCACAGACTCATGAACAGAAACCACCATCGGAGGGAACCAGTGCCAGGGCAAGAAAACCTAAGCTGTAATTGATGAATTGCTGGAGGCTCAGTATGAATAGCTCAGAGTTAAAAACTCCAGGGGAACACAGCCATAGGGGGCCCCTATAATATTGTGAGATTTACCTCCAGGAGCTCAACCAGGTTCCCATAGTAGGGAGAAGGGGAAAGGAATGTTCCAGTACACTGTGTTCTTAACAAAGCCTGCCCTCAGTCTGTGACCAGGGACATTCCTGAGGATAAAAGGGTCCTAACATCAAGAAAATTTGGGAAGAAAGGTTGGGTTAAACAAAGTTAAACAGGATTCTTCTTTGGATCTGCTAAACAGTATTTTTCATATTTTTAAAAATGCAAATGCATATCACGAACCCTTTCTCCTAGAATGCCTATCAACATCTCATAGAGTATCTTTTGAAAAATGCTACTATAGGCAATGGAGAAATTTTAATTTGAAGTGATATAATCAGATTTGACTATGAAATAATCTAAAAAATACATTAGAAGGAAAAGAGGCAGGCAGAGAAGAACAGACTATTGCAATAGGCCAGGTGAGAGATGATGAGGTTTCCCTCCAGAGGAGCTGCAAGCGAGGTTCAACACACAGGACTCGGGGACTTGATCTCAAAGAGGTAAGGAAGAAACAAAGATGTCTCCTGATTGCTGGCTTGGGCATCTTGGGCATTCATCATTAAGATGGACACATGAAAGGAGGAGGAAGTTTTGGAAGAAGCTAGTAAGTTTAATTTATTTTGGTGAGCTAGAGTTAATTGGATCTGAGCTTGAAGCTTAGAAGAACAATACTGGATGGAAACATGTATTTATAAATCTCCATTCTAGAAGTGGTAGTTAGAAATATGGGCACAGGCATAAGTACCCATGAAGAGTTTACAGCATATGAAGAAAAAGGAGTCCTTCAAGGAAGCAACAATCAAAAGTCAGACAAAAAAGAGACTCTGAGAAAGAGAACTAAAATGGGAAAAAATGTTGGTATAGGAGTAAAACCAAGAGATATTAAACCACTGAAGGAGCCCATTTCCAGAGGTTGAGGCAGTAAATGGAGTCAAACACAACAGGAAAAAAATGGAAAAATATTAGGTCAGGTATTAGGAAGCTATAGGTAACACAAGCAAGAACAATGTAAGATGTCAAGACTTAGGTATATTATTGTCCTTTAGACTTAGCTCCATACGTGTGTGTGTGTGTGTGTGTGTGTGTGTGTGTGTGTGTGTGTGTGTTTGGAAAACTAAATAGGACTATATGTTTAGGTTAATGACCAAAATAATAGTGAGAAAAATTAAAAATTCACAAGTGACAGTCCTGTTGATACTGTAGTTGACTAATTTGGGGTTACATGAAATAAGATCTTATGTGTGTTGTGAACACTTGTACATGCTGATTGTGTCCAGAGCTTGGCCTACAACTTTATATGTAGGAATTAAAAATACCATGTGGGGAGTAGGGTCATGCAGTAGGAAGTAGGGAGGGTGTCAAGGTTTCCAAGGCCTGTCACTTGAGGCTAAAGGAGAACAGCCAGCTGCTGTTGGAAAGCATTTTCTTGTGTCAGCTGCTTCACCTGCCTTCCAGGTGAAGGACATGAAATCTTCTGGCCAGAAGGGAATATAAAAGCCCAGTGCCTCTTGGTGTGGAAGTTCCTTAGTGAGGCTCCAACCACAGGGACCTCAGCAGTCTGCTTGTCCTTGTAAATATCCTAAAATAGCCCATCTGATAAATTACAGAATCATAGACTGCTGGTACTAGAAGTAACCTTAAAACTCATTTGCTCTCTCATCTTACAGATGCATAAACTTAACCCCAGAGAGGTAAGTGGTTTCCCAAGGCCAAAGAGCTTATTAATTGTAAAGTGAAATTGAGAATCTAGAGAACCTGATTACTAGTGTTTTTGTGCCACAATAGGCCAGCCAACAGCTGAAAATATAGACTCCGATTGGTTTACTAATTTCTGCATGTACACAAATGTTGAAAGCAGAATTCCAGGATGGCTCCAAGATTCCTTCCCTCTGGTATATACGCCCTGTTAGTCCTCTCCTCCTGAGTATGGGGAGGGGGGCTCTGAATATGATGAGCTGCCACTCCCATGATTAGGTTACATTATATGGAATGTTGAAGGGATTTTTCAGATATAATTAAGGGCCCAAATCAGTTATTCGACATTGAGTTAATCAAAAAGGTAATTTTATGGGTAGAACTGACTGAATCAAGTGAAAGCCATTAAAGGAGGGATTGGGCCCTTCCAGAAGGAGATTCTCCAGTTGGTCTTGAAGAAACAAAGACCCATATTGCAAACTGTTAACAGAATTGGCCACAAGGCAAGAAGCTACAGGTGCTTTCTAGGATCAGAGGGTGATCCAGAGCTGACAATTCTCAAGAAAACACAGACTTCAGCCTTACAGCTGCATAAAGAGAAAATTTTCCAACCACCTGAGGGAACTTGGAAGTGGATCCTTTTCCAGGTAACCTGTGAGGAGACCTCATCCTAGCCAATGCCTGAATGGCTCTTTGAGAGGCTCTGAGGCAGAGGGTGAGCTAAACAGTGTCCAGACTCCTGACTCACAGAAACTGTGAGATAGTAAATGATTGTTTTTTTAAGCTAACAAATTTGTGGTAATTTATCACACAGCAATAGATAGCTAAAACAACATTTTCTCAGATGGAGCATACTTAAAAAGATTTCCCAAAATAGTACTTATAACAGCGATTTCTTGGGCTCATATTGAGAGAGGCCTACAATCAATTCTAAATTTTGCACAGAATATATTCTCTTGTTGGTATCCCTACCAAGCCCCTGATATGTCTCAAGTTAAAGGGAATTTGCTAAACTGTAGATAGTTTTTATGCAGATGTAATACTGTGCACAGAACAAAGCTTTCTCTTTTTCTAATGATCATTTTGGAGGAGTGACAACAGCAACACTGCCAATCATTTGATAGTAACGATTGCTTCATTTACCAAAAAAGTGCTTATATATGATTGGTACTTGAAGAAACACACACCAGAAAGTCCTCCATAGAAGGCTCAAAGAGTAGTGACTGGACTGTCAAAATCAGTTCTGTGAGAAACATGGGGATGAGAGATTCATCTTCTTCCTGCTTTTCCATCACAGAGGGCCCCTGGAATGAGCACATTTGCAGTGTTATAAAGATACGAGTATCAGAGTGTAAAATAGAAGATCTCTGTATTATTACAAGAGGCACATAAACTTAAGCTTAGACAATTAGTTGATTTTATAATGTTGGCATGCCTTTCAAAGATTACCACCACAGAAGTTTAAAAACAAAGGCAGATATTGAAAAACTACACAACAATGTAAAACTTCTCTCCTTGAAAAAACACTATCAACAAAATGGAAAGGCAAACAACAAACTGGAAAAATATATCAGTGATGTATATAGCAGATAAAAGGTTGATAATATATAAATAGAAGTATACTTGATATACTCAATAGAACTATATAATCGTAATATAATAATTAATACATAAGTAGAAATGTACTTAAATAGAAAAATAGGCCAAGGGTATAACCTGACATTTCTTAAAAGGAATACACAAATGATTAATCAACCCTCTCTTCCTTCTCTTCCTCAAGATAGTTTATTCATTAATAACATTTATTGAGTATTTACTGTGTATCAGGGAGTGCTAAGTAGGCATATAAATTCCACACTGACCATATATGGCAGGTATCATTGTTAGTCTCATGAGAAAACAGAATCTGAAGAAGGTAACACATTTCATCCAGGACACACTGGTAACTAAGAGGCAGACACAGATCTTTCTGATCACCACACCTATGTTCTTATCCCTGCACTAGGGCAGCAATGAAAGAACTATAACATTTAAAAGCGGTGATATATTACTTTACATCCATCAGATTGACAAAGGTAAAAATGAATGATACTATCTTGTGTGTATGTAGGTAAATGCTCATTATCAAACATTGCTAGGAAGGTTGTAAATTGACACAAAACTTTCTGGACAGTTATGCATCAAAGCCTTAACAAGTGAAAATATTTCTGACCCAACAATTCCATAGCTAAGAATCTCTTCTAAGGGGAAGATTCAGAGATGTGTGAAAAATGTATAGACAAGAATGTTCTTTGCATCAGTATTTGTAGTAGTGAGAAAGTGATCAATATTAGAAAATTATTTACTGTTATTTACAAGATGTATAGCACATTTCTATGTGAGAATATTATATGATATTGACTTGGGAGATTTTTCATAACATATTGCTAAGTAGAAAAAGCAGGTGATAAAGCATTAAGTATAATATCCATTTTTCCCTTGGAAATAGTTATCTTCAGATAGCAGAGGATGCTTTTCTTTGTATATCTGTGTTTTTCAAATTTTCTGCTCTAAGCATATATTACTTTTATAATTAGAAAAGTAAATGTTACTTTTTAAATGTGATAGTATTTAGAAAAAGGAGGAATTGAGAATATGGTGGAGAGGAAGTAATGAAAAGGAGTATGCAACTAAAATTCATCTTTTGGATTAAAAGGAAACTACAGCAAAGAGCATCAGTCCTTAAACTACATAGTTGGGTTTCCTGGGAAGGAAGTTAAAATGTGGAGGTAGGAAGCAAGCTAGTATCAGGTAAGCATGTTTTGCAATGTTTTTAGGTATCCGGCATGAAGCTATTATCCAGATTAGAGTCAGGGAAAGCTTATTGGGAAACGTGGATATGAGATAATACGATTTCTCTTAGCTTTGCTAGAATACACAGTCAAATTTGTATCACTACATCTCAAACATCTCAAATTACTCTGTATTTCTAAGATGACTTTCCTTCCAAGAGGTAATCCACTTGAAGCACAAAGGCTTGCTTCCATGATTTGCTTCTTCTAACCTCTAAACCATTGCTTATCTCTTCCATTTATACCACATTCCCTGCTTCTCTCTGCCAGTTAATGCCCATAATGACCCCAAACGACAAGCTTCTTGGGACAAGGATCCTGTTTATGCTTTTCATCACTACATACCCAACACCCAATGTAAGGATTGGTATACCCAATGATAGGATGGGTACTTAAGAAATAATTGTCAAATGAACACATAAATAACCTTTAGTAAATTCCTATGAGAGAGACAACAACATTTAGCACAGTGGATGCTTTCTTTATTATTAGATATTTGTTGGTATGCTGATTGTCATTCTGCCATTTCATACGCATACGGTAGGTTCTGATTGTACCGTGAAATTCTCTAGCATTTCTCCTATTTTTTAAGTACACAGAAAATAGCATAATCCATAGTGCACAGTAAGCACTCAATAAATGCTGACCAATGAATTTTCTTAATTTTTGTCTGAATATACCTTTTTATCAGTGGCTTCAGACTTCTCGTCAGTAATCCATTTCTGAATGACATCTGCTGAAGGTGTTCGTTTCAGCTTGTCAGTGAGATAATTCAAAAGGGAGTTAACGGAATTTACTGTTAGGACATGCATTGTGTTCTCAATTAGATAGTCATTTAGACGAATAAAGCTTGAAAAGAAAAAAATACAGCTTCAGTTTTCTATATTCACTGCATATTTTTGAAAGTGACTCTAAAGCAAATATTTAAAATTTAAAATATCATAATTTCTTGTTTAATTTCCATTTATATTACAATATCAGAGATTTATTGTCCAGAAAAGTTGTTCTTGGACATTTTTCATCTTAAAAAACAAATGTATTCAAATATATAGCATCAATTTAGTTAGGTGTTCTAACTATTCAATAGGATATTAGTGAGCAATATATTTGTTAAGGAAAAAGCACCTAACTCATCCAGATAAAAGGGCCATAAGATTTTTTAAAGATGCTTTAAAGAAGAAATCATTAAATATACATCTATAACTTACGTTCTAAAGGTAACTGCGTGAAATATTTGCTGTTGGATAAATGTTCTTTTATGGCAATTACTAATCCAAACATGCAAATTTTATGTTTCCTTACTTGCATGCTCAGAATGCAGGCTGAATCAGCAAGGCGCTTAAAATAATCATTTATTCTGCTTAAGTGGAGCCCAAGGAGCCTCTGGTACCTGTAGGCCTACGAATGGTGGCCTTAGGGACTGCTTCACTGACTTCTGTTGTGACACAGACATTATCATATTATCTCATATATAAACTGGTGCACCATTAAGATTTATTAAATAGACAGCTGTAAAAGTTGAACTAAGTTAGTGAGCACTGAATAACAATAATCAGTGTTTCATACTGCCACAGACATTTCAGGTAATACTTGGCAATTTTGTTTGCAAGAGTTATCTGCAGTAATGAGGCTTTAGAATGTGGGGCAATGTAGCTGTGTACAAATCTCTGCGTGCCTAACTTCTTACCTATCCTACTCTAGGCGAGCTGGAGGAAAACAAAGCCTTAGAGGTCAAAGAGGAGTTCTTGGTCTTGGACATGCCCTCCACTCTCCCCCAGCTCACCATTCCCAGCAGCTGCTTTGCTGGGGGGTGGGGGGCAGGAATTGGAGGGGCAGGCTTCTGGGGCATGCATTCAGGTTACCATATCCTCTAAATCCCACATCACTATTAGTGAATCCTATGATAAAGGCTTTAATTTTTAATAAAACGTGAGAAGGATGGATGACCCAATTTTTCTTGAAAAAAAAAAAAAGAATGATCACTTACCATGTCAGCCTCACACAATGATGCCTTTTGCTGGCCTGCTCTGTGTATGTCATTTTCTCAGAGTCTGCATAAGCAGACAAGTCCATGAGACCTCCACTCTCTGGCACTTTACCGTAATCTAAGAACAGCAGAAGACAACATCAAGAATTATTATGTAAAAATTCCATTTTTTCCAATATGGATTAAAAGACAAGTAAAATTCTTCAAAAACAACAAAATACCTTGGTACATGAAGTATTTCAAACTCTAGAAAACACTTGTTATCCAAAGAATTTCACATCAAAGAATTTCAACTCAACGAAAGACTGTAGACAGTTTACCGACATACTCTTTAACAGGACTCAATCAGTGTGCTGTGCCACTGCTTCCCCAGGAACACATTTACCCTCATTTTCTACCTACATTTTAGTTTTCCTTTAAAGTCCATGCCATGTGAGGCCAATCCTGAGATCCACCTAATCCCTTAATTTTAACAAACCTATTGCTTGTTCTTGTAGGTTGGACATGTCTTTAAGCACAGAGGCTCTGAGTCCACTATAAAATGCTTGTGAAATAAAGATTCTGTAACCAATTTAGAAATACTATACATGAACAGGGGTAATGCAAGGAAAATGCACTATTGACTGTTTTTCTCCTTTTAAAATATACATTGAATTTATAATCTAGCAAGCAAGTTTGGAAGAATTGAAAAAACAGGATAATCATTTAAATTTAAGAAAAGTAAAAAAATTAATATTTTAAAAAGCCACCACTTCTGGCCTATTAAAGTTTTTTCCCCTTCCTACCCTCATACATACACTCATCAGGAATAAATCCTGCAGCACGCAGAGAAATGAGACACGCCTTCCTGACCACGTCTTTTGCCTCATTTCGAAATTCTTCTAGGCGCTGGGTCACCTAAGACATTAACGAGATGTATAGTTAGTGGTACTAAAATAGCAATAGTAGAAAAAAATCTTGAAACTTATAGACAAAATTCTTTACCTCTGCCACTCGTATGACTTGTGCGGCCTTAAATTCTTGCAGGGTGTAGGTGTGACCTTTTTCAATATAACAAAGCCTCATAAAACTCAATTGGTAACACAGATCATTTATTTTAAGAAGAGCTGGTCGCAAATACTAAAAGAAAACATGAATATGTCATTATTTAGTTAAAAAATCCGTCTTTTAAAAGTATAAAGGTATTTGGAAAGCAAGGATGGTTATTAAGAAAAATAAATAGCTCTCTATGTTAACTTTAGCCACAACTACGAGTGCATATATTAAACAGGAACACTTCTGAAATGTTATTCTAAATGTACTCTTTGAATTACCAGATTTCATTTGTCCAAATTTCTTTCTTTTCATTTTGAATACGACTTTTAGCTATGAAATTGAGGGCAAGGAACAGAGTACTTGGCAAATCTTAAATTTCATTAGATTTGTCCAATGGCTACTAAAAGATTCTTGGTGTCACCTTTAAGACTACAATGTCTAATCACCATGATAATGGAAGGGCTCATCTATTGATCTAAGAGGCTATGACATAGAACAGAGACAAATTTAACTTCATATTTCCGGTGGGTATAAAGTTGCTGAAAAGAAAATTTGGTCACTATTAAAAACCTGTCTTGCAAGGTGAGCTGGAGAACAAGTGGATGTATTTGTGAAATTCTGCTATCTTATATTAACTTAATCTTCTCCATACTACCATCATAAATGAGTTGTAGGCTGTTGGCTTCAAAAGCACATGTTCTAAGAATATTCCAAGGCCATTCATTCTGACTTCTAATCTAATCAAAGGAAGAGCAGTTACATTATATAAAGTTAACATTAATTTATTTATATGTGACACTGATTTATGTGTTCTATACTTTTTTAGGAGCTTCCAAAATAGGACAAACAACAGTTATATAGACAAGTTAGTGCTTTATTAATTCTACATACAAATAAAGGGAAGTTATAATTAGTAGAGTCCTAAATGAAGACAATTTTGTGAGAAAACACCTAGGAAGTCATATACTCTTTAAGGTTAATCTCATAGGGAAATTTGTGTAATAAAAAGGAAGCAAAAGTTTAGAGCTGAGTCTATGAATTGAAATAAGATACTAAATAAACTAACTTGAGTACAAGAGTAAGGATGGGGCAGTGAAACAAGAAAGTCCAGAGTACTCTGGAGACAGTCCTTGAAACAAAAATATAAGTTCCATTCAGTAAAGAAATCCAGGTTCAAAAGCAGAATTGCCATTGATAGTCTTCCAAAAAGTGAGAGTTTGACAGTAGGGAATTTTTTGGAAGAAAAAATATATAACCTAAGAAATTACTTTAGCTTAACCTAAATATCTGGCTGTCAGCATAAAGGACAGATGTGAAAGCTATTGTGAATAGAAAAGAGATTAAAAGTGTTTTGTGCCCCCTCCAGGTTGTTTCTGCTGTTAGTAAATTTCAGAAGGATCTGGATTAGGTGGTTCACCCTTGGGCTGTTATATTAATAGTGCCCATTGAAGGAGATAAGAATTGAGCCCTATTCTAAGTTATTAGCAGGACTGTAAGAGGAGAATTTGTCACCTTGATGGTGGTTTTCGATACGTAAAAGACTGAGGTAGCTATAATTTTTGCTGCCCAGGACACTTTCACTGGCCTACCTACAATTCTTCTGGCGATAGAATCCCTCTTTCTTTTGGAAAACTCATTCCCACGTTGTTTTGATAAGGATGACACCTCACTTTCTTCATCATAGGAATTAGGAATAGGCACATATCCAGACTTATTTTATCAGAGTACTCCTAGCTGTGCAGCGATTGGTTCAGGATTGGGCATGTAGCCAACCTGAGCCAAGAAGTGTTCTCTCCAGCATCTCTAGTAAGAGATATTCTCTTTTCATTAAAAGAGTCAGCAGTAACTAGAGCTACAAGTGGTGCTCATTCTAAGAGACCAACAGAAAATGAAACAGAAACAGAAATATAGAACTGAAAGGTGGAAAAAGGAAAAAATAAAGATAACAAGATATTATTTGAACTTCTATATTCATCCATGCATAAGGGTATTCATTCACACCTTGAATTTATTTATTATATGAGCATTTGTTTGTTATTATTGTTGAAGCTCATTTAAATTGAGTTTTTGTCAATTGCACTGGAAATAAGTGTCAATACTTCAGAGATGGAAAATCAATGTTATTCATTTGGGAATTGGTGACTAGATCAGAAAGCCTATGAGGAAACATTAGAGACTTTGGAGGATAAGTGCAGAAGAGTTGCCTATGCTATAAAAAAAATCTATGAAAATCAGGGTCATGCTGAGGTACTGTTATTGGTTAGAATGCAGGAACCCTGTAGATTTGTTAGTCTTGCTTTCACCAAACCTGTAATTTGCCTAACATGAGTCATCAGAACATCTGGGTGCTCTGTATAATTTGGCACTTAGAGAACCCACTAGAGCCATAGGTCTTGGCCCACTCAGAGGCTCTGGGCTCAAGTGTTCTCATGTACATTTCTGACCCAGTACAGAAAGGGCTACAGCAAAAGGTACATTCCTTCATAAAAGGAGGAACAGTTGTGTAAACCTATGAAATTAAGAGTGGTTTGTCTGCAAAGCAATGACTGACTAAAAATAAAAAATGAAAAATTCAATTACAAAGGGACATTCAAATTAAACTAAATGAGTGACAGTACTTGAATGAATGTGAAAAATAACAAAATTGCCTAAAGTATCACACACAACAAAATTACACATTATTAGAAACCTGCAAAATCATCAAGTATCTAGCAGGTTAAAATCATGTGCAACATTAGATAATATTGAAAAATTAATACTAAATATACACTTTAGCCCAGAGAAAAGTGAAACCTGGAAATGTAGGAGAGTAGAAGACACTTACAAAAACTAGGCATAGTCTCAGATGGCTTCATTGATGAATTCCACCAAGCATTTAAGAAATATTAATACTAATGCTTCATCAACTCTTTCATAAAACAGAAGAGGAAATATTTCCCAGCTCATTCTATAAAGCCAATATTATCCTGATACCAAAACCAGACAAACATTCCAAGGGAACAAAAACAAAACTGTAGACCAATCTTCCTTATGAATATACATATCCTCAACAAAATGCTAGCAAATCAAATCTAGAAATATGTAAAAAGGATTATACACAATGACCAAATATGAGTTGTCCCAGAGATACAAGGTTGGTTTAATATCTGAAAATCAATTATTGTAATAAATCATACCAATAGAATAAAGGGCAAAAATTACATGAAAATATCAATAGATGCAGAAAAAAGCATTTGACAGCATCATAATGACTTCATGATAAAAACATTCAACAACTAGGAATAGAAAGGAACTTCCTCATAACATCATACTTAATAGTGGAATACTGAAAGCTTTCCCTCTATGATCGGGAATAAGAGAAGTATTTCTGCTCTTATGACTTCTATTTAACAGAAGGTTCTAATCAGGGAATGTAGGCAAGAAAATTGAATACAAGCCATCCATGTTGGAAAGGAGGAGTAAAACTGTATTTAGTTGTAGATAACATATACTTGTTTAGAGTATCCTAAGAAATACGCACGCATGTACAAACTCACATACCACACACACACACACAAACCAACCTGACTATTAGAGTCAAATAATTAATTCTGCAAGGCTTCAGGAAACAGGCTCTATATTCAAAAATATGTTACATTGCTATATTTTAATTATGAAGGATTTTTTTAAATTATAAAGGAACATTCAAATTAATTACATATACTATTTATATATTCTATACATGTACTATACATAAAATAAAAAATCTAAAATGAAATTTAAGAAAAACAATTCCATTTACAATAGCATCAAAAAGAATAAAATATTTAGGAATAAAGTTAGCTAAAGGAGTATAAAACATATACTCTGAAAAGTACAAAACAGTGTTGAAAAATTCGAGATCTAAATATATGGAAAGGCATTGTATGTTCATGGACCAGAAAAGATAATACCGTTAAAATGAAAACAGTTTCAAAAATGATCTACAAATTTAAAGCAATCCCTATCAAAATCTCAACTGGCTTTTTTCAGAAATTGACAAGCTGATCTTAAAGTTCATGTGGAAATTCAAGGGGTTCGTCACTTTGGTGACTATACTAAAACCACTAAATTGTATACTTTAAATGGGTCAATTATATAGTACATGAATTACATTTCAATAAAGTTATCATGAGGAAATGTAGGCAGAGGTGCCAATAAGACTGATAACCAAAAAATTCATAAAAAGGAAAATTTCAAGGGCAGCTTCACATTTCTCTTCAACTCAGGGTAGGGGAACCAACACCCCCACCCCCCATGCACAGAATTATCTAATTATAAATATAAAATTAGTGGTTAAGTGTGTGGGTAATTATAACATCTAGTAGATATTTAAGCCAACACAATAAGTCCATTAGTTAGGTCAATTTAAGATTAAAAGGATGAGAATTTCCTAGTCTGCTAGAAAGATATTGTTAAGGACAAAACACTGTTGGTATGAATGGTGGATAGAGAAAATGACAACTCTCAGCACATAAAACAAGAGAACAAGCCTTAAGGATTGATAGAGGTAACTTGAGACAAATATAGGAAGAACTATTTTATATACCAAGTAGCAAATTTATGAAATGTATAGTGCCCAAGACATAGTAAAAGATGAAAGGTGGTAAAAAGATAGTAAAACAGGTTCAAATGATTGATAGATCCTTCATGAAATGAGATGTTTAGGGGTTAGGTTTGATATCAGGAAAGATTAGAATATTTTTCACAATTCAGAATGCTTAATAGAATGGATGACTGAGATGGTACAGCTTATATATTTGTTTTGCACTAGTATCTATTTAGCCTTTAAGGTTCCTTTATTGTTTTACTGACATTTTGATAATAATCTTTCAGATTATTATATGAAAAGGAAATGACCAGTAAAAAGCAAACTTGAGGCTTCTGATTTGAGAGGGTGGGGACTCAGTGTCATAGAAATAGACAGCCAAGAACCCAGTACTCTGAGCATGACATTGATGGTAATTTCAGTTCATCCCAGGGGCCAAGTAGAACTCTAACACAAGTTGAAATCAGTGAGTGGGTAGAGATTCTAAATATGGCTACACACTCTTTAAAAGTAACTTTTTCCGTAATTATCCCATCCTCCAAAGAACATATTAAGTTTTCCCTACCATCTGTATCCAAGGTAAAGGAAAATATATGATACATTAGGAGGTACTGGCCTATGAAAACAAGCCCCCAAATTATTTTGGACCATAAAGTCCAGTGTCTCAAAGATGAGAGGAGTAATAGGGGTTACCTCTAGTCTACTCTGCTCAAAAGGATATACAACTTTCCTGATCATCAACAAAGAGGGTCATGAATCCAAACCTCTAAGGCTGCATCTAATCAAAGGGGACCTGAGCAACTCTAATACTTTTGCACTTTGCAACCCAGGTTAAATGTAGATACACTCCTAGACTGCCAGACACTTAAAGGAGGAAAACTGTGAATTCTCTTAAAAAGATGAAATACTCTATTTCAGGAACAATCTATATATCAACACCTATAACAGATCCACACTATTTTTCTGCAAATAATTCTTTTAAAATATGATTACTAAATACATACATGATTGACAATGAACAAATTTTTTTGTAGAGATTTTCGACATCCACTGATTTTCTTGGAGCGTACATTCTTCTTCCACACATTAAAAGCTTTCCATTTCCGGAAAAGTGAAAATATAGGAATCTTAATGAGTTCTCTGTGATATAGATATTCCTGTTTCCATCGATCAATTTCAATAAATTCAATGTCGCCATTATAAATGTGTGTTATTGCATTTTTGCTAATAGTATAGTAGTCATTTTTATTGATGTTCTCATAACTTACAACTCTGTGAACGAATAAAAAATCAGGACAAGTGAATAAAGTATTCAATACAGAATTAAGCAATTGCAGTACTTCTTGTTTTAAAGAGATAAAACATTTCTGAAAAACAAATATTTAAAATTTTTAAACATTCTGACAAACTACTTTTAGATTGTATAAATTACTCAAAGAAAGGAGGGGAGATGCTTTTAACAACAATTGGACTTACTGTAGCTCTTAAACATTTTTACAAAAACAAATCAATTATACATTTTTAAAACATAATAGCCCTATATAAAATCTACCTGGAAATAAGTTGTTACTTATTATTAACTCTTTATAAACTATTCAATAATAATAGTGTAAAAGTTTTACATTAACCACATCGATAGAATTATAAGATCAAAGCAAGAAAATATGAAAAGCAAGAAAATATGAATTTAATAAGTTTAGAATTGAGACCCAGATTAAGCTAAAAATATGTCCAATTTATCACATAACAAAATAATTATTATTCAGAATTTTTTTCAAGATATCCTTCTTTCAACTGTCATCAAGAGCATTCTTCAAACTTGTGTGTTATAGAGAATAGATCAAGTGAAGAAAAAAGCAAGACTGGAATAAAAACAGGAGTAGAGATAGGAGAAGGAAACAAAGTAATGAGAATAGTAAGGGCTAGTTTTCTGAAACTTCTTAAAATAAGAATTTACCTACAGGCACAAATATATTTTCTATAATTTTAGCATTAACATTGACAAATTGGATGCAACTTTGACTATTTATGCAATAGTAAGACATGTGTAAAATATATTATGATATAGCAAGTTATTAAAATATATTTAGGAATCCAGAAAAATAAAATGTATGAAGATTCTATGGTAGTTTAGAATAATAAATGTTAAGTACAAAACAAAACCCCCAAATGTTTCTATGTTGAAACTATGCAAATTATGTGTATTAACAAAGATTAGATGGGAATACTTCAGTGAAATCAACTGTTCCCATGTCTATGTTCTCTGCTAGTCCTTAGCTCTGCATTCTGAACCTCAAGTTCATGGTCCTTTAGCATACATAGCCTTCAGTCATCTGTGAAGTCCTTAAAATTGTTATATGTAAACAAATTTATGTACACGTGTGATAAGTTTTGAGGAAATTAGAACAAAATTCTCATATGCTTTTGGTTTGTTGATCAAAAAACTAAAGACCATTTGCATAAATCATTTTCAGTTTTCCATTTTTATTTTTGTTTTAATAAAACTAAGTTAAAAATCTATCTTTTTAAAAAAAATTAGGGCATACAGGACCAGAATGAAAGCAAACCCAAACCTAGAGCTGTTCATGTGAGCGCACAAGGGAAGCTGTAGATAGGGGACAGAGTCTTGAAGGTCACTCTCCTCCTTCAGTGCTGATATGGGAAAAACATCAATCTGTTCAGCTTTCACCTGATTCCACTATTCGACTCTTTGTGTTCTAATTAACTCATATCAGGAATGTCTAGGAAAATACCAGGAATTATATGTTGCCGGTGCGGTATATGGAAAATATTTAAAATATTTTTTTCTTTTTTCTTTGTCAACAGCTGAAGATATAATTGGGACATTCTTGAGGTAATTCTCTCCAAAATGTGAAATCTCAACTTGTCTCTGAAACTGTAATCAACTTCAGATGTTTCATTAACATTAGTCATCAAAACAACCTAAAAGCAAGAAAAAACAGTTGACCATGGCCCTAGTGCACATCTGGAAAAATCACTCTGTGTGGGTCGTTCTGCTACTAAAGGCTCTCTAGGTGGCAGGTGTAGTCCATGATGTTCACTTTTAAATTGGTGCTCAGTGCCAATCCTTTTTATTTGTATTTTCCTACCTACTCAAGATCCTCATTCTCAAACCCCTGAGCCTTTACCTCCTCTACACATCCCTACTCTGCATAGAGCAAATGAACACATGCCAGTCTTTTTCAAAGACTGGATAACCAGCATCAAAATCTAAATTTCTGGGTCCAACACAAAATTAGAATCCTTACGTATGAAACTCAAGACAATAGTTTAATAAGTTCCCTGGGTGATTCTGATATACCATAATGTTTATGAACCACTGAACTTTATTGGAAAACAAACAACCAAAAAAGGGGTGACAAGGTGGGCTCTCTCATGTACCTTCACTAGAAAATGATCATACTGTGTTTTTATCTTCTAAGTGTATCTCTTGTGATTTCTTCCAAATAGAGATGGAGAAGTTTCACCTCACTTTTTCTAACTCTCCTGACTTTTGGCTACTTTTTCTCTGCATTTAAAATGTGCAGAACTTCTCCTTAATTTATATAAAGCTTCCCTTTAGCTAGTAGAAAGCTTTTTCTTGACCCTGCTGCCCAATTAACTTAAAATCCCACGTCTTCCTTCTCTTAAACTTCCTTTATAGTGGTGTGTGTCAGTTGGCCATATCTTCCCCATCCATTCCTTCTTAAAGTTTCCAAACACTGGTCTTGTTCCTCACTACTTTAATAAACATCTTTTCTCAAAGATGAGCAGGGAACTTCCTTCAAGCTCAATCCAGTTGGTAAGTATAAGGGGTAGCATGATCCAAAAAAAAAAAAAGCTTTGCAAGAATTCAGAAAGCCTATGCTGTTCTCAGTAATCTTATTCTCTTTAAACTTTCCAGTTCATTACTGAACTTGGACTTCTGTGCTTTGATCCACATTCCCCACTTCAGAGCACTCATCCATTTCAGGAATTGATCCACCACTCTTATGCTAATGACTGCCTAATTCAGACTTTCTTGGCATTCAGGATTCAGCCTCAAACTGCAGCTGCCTCCTGGGTAGTTGTTTTTGATGTTTGTTTCATCCAGATCTTTGAGGAAAGAATCAGAAAAAAATAGGCTTTCTTTAAGACCTAAAATAAGAACTTGATTTAAATACTGTGATATAAAGTTCCTACTTTGTTGATAAAAAAGAAGGCTCTAGGATCCAATCAATTAAACAGAGATCCTTAGTTAACAAATCAGACTGAGATGAATGTCTTGAATAAAATTACATTTAGCAATATATTACTGGGAAAAAAATATCTGTACTGTTTTCTTGCCGTTCAACATGGAATCAGAGTCCCCTGTCAAATTATTTTACTTTAGAACGTGTCTCTGTCCAACTGAAATAAAACTTAAACTCCAAGACTTCTATTCATTTCTAAAAGCATGTGTATCTTATTTCAGTCATATGCAGAGAGAAAATCGCATCACCCTTGTGGTGGTCATAAATTGTCCTGTTAGTGTTCATTTCAGATATAACTCAAAGTATACTTACCAGGGTTCTAAAAAAATATTTCTCTTTCTGGAATTAATTCCTTGATTTTCCAAAACAGTAAGATCTCAATGTGATTTGTTATTTCAAACAGCAGCTTTATCTGTTGTTATACCTTGTAGTGATTGAAAATGCTTCTTTAAACCAGTCTACCAAGGCTAATATTGCAGAAACATCATTTGTGTCATAAGGCCCTTCTGCTCAAGAATTTTGAATAGCCTCCTATTGCTTATATCATTTAATCTAAATTATTCTGTCAGCTGTTTGTGGCACTCTCCCTCATCTCATATTAGTTCCTTTTTGTCCACAGAAATCACACTTTTTAGTCTGGGTGATTTCTGTATCATATCCATCCTAGGCTGTATTTCAATGTATACATATGTCAGTTCATCCTGTTCTCTCTTCCCATCTCTTATAAACTTCTGATTTCTACAGCAAGGGAGTTCTTCCTTACCTGCTTTAAGGTAGTGGGGTAAGTTAGATAAGCCCATTTGGCCCTACGCAAATACAAGTTCTCTTATTATTTTCATTATTATACAATTTTGTTATAATATGAACATATTTATTGAATAAAGATAAGTAAGGAAGTGCCTAGAAAAAATTAGCCAATTCCTGAGTTCTGCATTTATAAACCTTAATCTGTGTGATGACAGTCAATATCATGATACAATGAATTTAGATCTAACCTGAACTAGAGAAGAGAAATGGCTTGCTTTGCTTTGGGTTTGATTAACCAGAAATGGTAAAATATTTGATAAGAAACTCCTTTTTACCTATAAAATTAAATAAAGATATAACTAATAAGAAACTTTCAAGTTTTTGCAACAACAGAGTGCTCTAGGGCCAATAGTTCTCAATGTACAGCCCTTTGAACAGCAGCACGTAGGCTGCGTTCTGGACCCACTGAATCACAAACTCTAGAAATCCAACAATCTGTGTTTTAAAAGTCCTATAGGGCTTCCTAGAGAACTGCTGCTCTAAGTCCATGGTGTGCAAAGCTGGTTGAATACTGGAATCATCTGGTGAGTTTTAAAGTATTTCTTTAAAAAGCTCAGTCTCCACCACAGACCAAGTAAATAAGTCTCTAGAAGTGGGGTCTGGGTGATTCTAATTAGCAGCCAAGGCTAAGAACCACTGCCCTGGGTTCTTCAAAAAAACTTTTTTTTGTATAAAATTAAATCATCTCTTATTAAATTGTCATAACCTCAGACAAAACAGGCTTAGAAACTACCTGAGAACCAACTTGATCACTTAGAAAGTAACATGGCCCAAGCCTAGTGCAAATGTTTGTATGGTCCCACGAGCCCAAGGCACATAACCATTATTCACAGAATCTTAATCATAGCAGATATCTCACGGCAAAGGGTTCCTTGGTAACACAAGACAGAAATGTGTAATTAGCATTACTTAATTTACGGTTTTTAAATCTCAGCACAATTGACATTTCAGAACAGGCAATTCTTTGTTGTATGGGGCTGTTTAGCAGCATCCCTGGCCCCTCATGATACCAGTATCACCAAATCTCTCCAGTTATGTTAACCAAAAAGCTCTCCAGACTTCTCTGAATGTCTCTTGGGGGACAAAATCTCCTAGGTTGAAACCAGGGATTTAATTCAATGTTTCTCAAGCTTACATGATCACAGAAATTTTTTTTTTTACTGTTTACTTAATCACTTAGATCTGATGTTCCTGGACATACACATTGAGAAACACTGAGGTAGAGGAGACGCTGTCTTCTTTCTTGCCTTTCTATGTACTCTAAAGATGCTTAAAATTTAGGGAGGGCTCTGCCATATATTCTGACTTATCCATTAAATTCCAATATTTTTAAAATTGACATTGCAGAGGATTAAAATTGAAAAATGGGACTATCAGACATTCTGAATTTTTACCTACAAATCACAAAACAATATCAAATCATAGTTATGTATTTTTTGTCATTTCATTTTAGATGGGCTGACCCCTTTCAGTATTTCCTATAGTGCAGACCTTGTAGTGGAGAATTCCCTCAATTTTTGTATGTCTGGAAAGGTCTGTATTTCTCCTTCATATCTAAAGGAGACTTTGTTGGATACATTATTCTTGGCTGGTAATTCCTTCATTTGATAGTTTGAATATTTGATTCCACTTTTTTCTTGCTTATAAGATTTTTGCCGAGAAGTTAGACGATAATCTAATGGGTTTTTATTTATAGGTCACCGTCTTTTTTCCCCCTGGCTGCCCTGAGAATTCTTTATTATTCATTTTTGATAATTTTAATATAATGTGTCTTAGAGAAGGCCTTTTTGGGTTAAGATAATTGGGTGTTCTATTGACTTCTTGAATTCCAAACTCCAGTTCATTCCTTAGATTTGGGAAAGTCTCATCAGCTATTTGTCTGAAAATACTTTCTGATTCCTGTTCCTTTTCTACTCCTTTGATAATGCCCATTATTCTTATGTTTCCTTTCCTGATGGTATCAGCTAGTTCTTGTACTTCTCTTTCATTATTTTTCATTCTTTGATTTCTCTCTTCTTCTTTCTGATTTATTTCTAGGTTTCTGTCTTCAATATCAATGATCCTTTCCTCCATTTGCATGACTCTATCTCCCAAGCTTCTTATTTCATTCTTCATCTCTTTTAGTGTTCTTCATCTCCAGAAGTTCTATTTGGTTCTTTTTTTTTAGAGTTTCAATTCCTTTCTAAAAAACTCATTCTGCTGATCTAGTTGCTTTTTTCGACTTCTAGAATTGTTGATATGAATTATATGGGATCTCATTGAGTTTTTTCAGAAGTACAATCCTGAATTCTCTGTCATTTAAGTCATATATTTCTATGTCTTTAAGCTTATTTTCTGGAGATTGGTCTCTTTCTTTCTGAGCTGCCTTGTCACCTTGGTTGTTTATGGTGTTTAATGGACTATTTCTCTGTCTGGGCATTAATGGAAGTATATTACATTTCTTTTTTCTTTTTTTTCCCCTAGAAAGATTTATTATATAAATGTCTCTCTTTAGCCTGTTGCTAAGAAAGTGTTTTTCTTTTGGTTTCCAGTAGGTGACATCTAAGCCTCTTGGATTCCTGCTTTGAGACTTAATGCTTTTTTTTTTCCGTATAAATATTCAATCATGATAGCTACCCTCAGTCTCAGTCCCTGTCAGTGTTAGTGACAATTTCCACAGCATTTGCTCAAATTCCCCTGGGGCTTCACAGTGTTTGGTCTTGGAGGATATGGGATGGGGTGCACTCTGGATTAGAGGATACAGCTTCTTGTGATTTAGTCTCATGCTTTGCAACCGCAGCTGGTAATAATCAGCTGCTGCTTCTCTGTCATCCCCATTTTGCTTTCTGCCCTGATCCTTGGGCACTGCTGCTGTGTAGAGCTCAGAGATCTCTTAGACAGGGCTGTTCAGGGAACCTGCCACATCTTCTCTCCTCCCCCTCCTCCTGCAGGGAGCTCCTGCTACAAGAGGCAGCTTCTTTGTTCCTCCCAATCTACCACCCAACTCCCACAGTCCTGACCTCTGGTAGCTCTTAGGTGCAGATCACTTGCTCAGATGTGTTTGTGTGTAAGTTGGGTGTTATTTGTTAAGTTTTAGATGTTCAGCTTATTGTTATTTCAAGGGAAGAGATCTAGGGACATCTCTCACTCTACCATGCTTCTGACATCTGATGATGATTTTTAACAATGATTTTTACACTAGAGAACCATTTTAAATATTGCTTTTCCAAAGTTGAAATCTTGCTTTGAATTCCTAATCTTCAGCATATGTTTGATTCTATGTTCAAGTTGCTCTTGTAATTTTTTAATTAAGTTCATTGAGGTGCTCTAATGTTATTAAGTAACCCAGTTGTGAAACCAAGAACTATCCTTCACTAAATCTGCAAAGTTGAATCATTTTCAAAATATTTTCCAATTATTGAAAAAAATTCTTCTTTGGATCCTTAATGCATTTAAACCTGGAACAACAAAAAGTGGTATTCTGCTTGCATTTCTTTGTAGAAAGCTAAAAACAGAAGGTTATGTGGTTGCTCGGATTTTATTAGAGCCCATTTTGATAATATTGTTTATTGTAAAATTCATAACTGTTGAGAAAAATTTGCATATTGAAGTTTCTTCATGAATAACTGTATCTCTCTCTAAGTATTACTCAGAGGATTAAATGATTTACTATATATAAATTCTTTGCCTAGAATGTAGTAAACACCAATAAATCATTATCTTTTATGACATAAAATGTGATAATTCACTTTGGTGTTCTCTCATAAAGTGGGTATATAACCTAACTGTCTAGCCAACAGCCTCCCGCTGAACCACATGACTGCCCCTCAATTATAATCACTCTTTTTTAAGGTCTAAGTACTAAAAATATATAATAATTTGGTCTTCACCAGTCTTGTTCTCTGTTCTTTATGCTTTTTGTGATCTAGTTCCTGGTCCTTTACCCAGTTCCTTCTCATTTGCCCCAGACTTAACGAAGTCACCATTTTGCTCCCTTGCTGGGCAAGATGGTCTTCAGCATGTAGTTTTGTACTTACCAGGCGGATATTCCAACATATTTAGACATCTCCTTGAAGCTTATTCTTGACAAAATTGTTATGTTTAACACATACCACTAAATTAATTCTTTAGAATAAATTTGATAAATGGAACTATTTTCTCACTTAGAGGGACTGTGGTAGATATTAATGTTGTGAAACTGCACATTTAATGTATTTTACTATGCTTAAAAAGTATGTAAAAACATTATATTTTATCATATTACTTTTAAAAGTTTTGTGTAACATGTCCTCATCCTGTTGACCCAGTACTTTTAACTTCCAATTTGGCTGCTTCCAGCTATGTAGCATGGAAATCATTATCTTTACTCATAAGGTTTATAATCTTTGGAGCTCAGGCTAGGGAGGAAAATTTAACATCAACCCTAAAATGTGATAACAAACTGTGATTTCAACACTTTTTAAGTGAGACCTGGCATATTACTATAAAGCACTATTATAGTCAGTCCAAATATAAAACATCAACTTGATTCCTTGAGTAGAAGTGCTCACTAGTTTAGAAATACAATTTTGTACAATTTCCCTAATCGTACAAAAGCAGTTTCTAGTCTCATCTTCAATACAGCGAGTTTAGTTCTAAAACAATGCAATAAAACAAATACTGCCATAAAGAAAGTCACACAATTTTTTTGGTTTCCCAGTGCCTAGAAAATCATGTTTACACTATATTGCAGTCTATTAAGTGTGCAATAGCATTATGTCTAAAAATAATGTGCACACCTCAATTAAAATATATTTTATTGCTAGAAAATGCTAACCATCATCTGAGACTTCAATGAATTGTAATCTTTTATGACTGGTGGAAGTCTTACCTTCAGTTTGTAAAACAAAAAAAAAAAAAAACAAAATATTTGTGAAGCACAATAAAATGAAGCACAATAAAAAAGAGGCACACCTGTACTTCATCTCATGTTGGTAAATAGATGAAAATCAATTTTACATTTGGCAAAATTTTACTATTCTCATAATGTGGAATAAATATCACAATGGTACTCCTTGATATCTAGGTTATTGGATGATTTTTTTGAAGAGAAAGCTATGAAAACACTTTTCATATTAAGAAATATGTTTTCAAAAAATCATCAAATAAGCCATTTTCCAACAGGCTCCCTTTAAGTTCTCCTCTCCAAAAAATTATTAAGAACTAGAAAAAGATGTAGTAAGGTAGTGGTGGAATGACAATACTATTAAGGAATTTTTTTTACATCAAAGGGCTTTAAATTTCATTATATTTTAATTTTTCCATCTTAAATAAAAAACCAAGCTATGTCTCTCATCTTAAAAAAAAACTCACTCTGATCTCAATTTTACTTTCATCTACCACTCTATTTATTTTATATCTTTGGCATCTCCAAAGAAATATTTTCAAACCCAAACTCCTATTCTTCCCTGATGAATTGATTTCATCCAACCTTCTGTGTCTCAGTTAATCACAACTCTGTTGTTCAGGCAAATTCCTCTTGTTCAGGCAAATGGGTCATTAAAGTCATCCTGGACTTCTTTCTGGTTTTTTCAGTTTGCATAGAGTCCATAAAAACACCCTGTTGGCTTGACCTTCAAATTATCCCTAGAATTTGACCCATTTCTCACTACTTCCACCACCACTACCTGGTCTATCTCTCACTCGAATGAGTACAACCCTTTTAATTGGTCTTCCTGTTTAAATTCTTGCTCCTCAAGTCTATTCTCTACACAGTAGCCAGAGTCATCCTTTTCAAAATGTTATTCAAATCATTACACTTCTTTGCTTGAAATCTTTCCATGGTTCTCCATTTTTCTCAGAGTAAAAGTGAATGACTGGCAAGGGCCTTCTGGGTCTGTTTCCTAGCTCTCATTCACTCTACTATAGTCAACACCAACCTCCTCTTCATTTCTTGAGCTTGCTTACCTTGGATATCTGTATGCGCTTTTCCCCTCTCCCCACCACCACATAATTCACTCCCTCTTTTCCTTCAAGTCTTTTTTCAAATGTCAGCTTTTCAATGTGGCCAATCCTGACCACCCTGGTCAATTCACAACCTATTTTACAGAATTCCCAATCCCCTTTGCTCTACTCTACTTTTTCTAGAATACTTATCACCTCCTAGCATTCTATATAATTGACTCATGTATCCTGTTTATAATTTACTCATGTATCATGTTTATTATTTATTATTGTCTGCTAAAATGTAGCTCCATAAGTACAGTAATTTTGATCTGGATATTTCATTAATATATCTCTAGCACCTAGAATAGTTTCTGCTATAAAGTGGGTGCTCAATACATTTTCCTGAATAATTGGATTTTCATAAGCATCTCTGTTCTCTCTACAAATTACTTCTTACTCCTGCTAAGCTCTTTTGGATTTATAATAAATCTATCATTCTAAAATTTAGTTTTTCTTCTCTCCAGTAAAAGAGCTATCCTTAGTGTTATATGATTCAATCAAAGTTACTGTGCATGGCAAAGGAGAACAAGAGAATTCCTAGAAGGTCTTTTTATCTTCCAGCAGAGAATGGGGAAGGTAGTTCAAAGAATTTAGTGGCAAAGCTAAACTATTACTACATTCAAGGAAAGACTATCTAAACAACTGCTGTCACTTGAAATTACATGAAATCATGCATTCTCAACTTTTCATACACTGCTATCTTCTTTTCTCAGTAATCATAAAATACCAAAACTGTGTTTGTAATACTGATCAAAAATAGATGGCATTATATAATATATGAGAAGCACAAGTATACTACTCCAATAATTGTTAATGTCTATAAATAAGGAAAAAATAAATAAAATTGTTTTTGATTAAAATTAATGTATCATTGGATGCTAAACAAAATTCTCTTTGATTGTATTTATCATTAATACCAAATCAATTATGGATAACATTTGCAACAGTATATGTAATTTTTAATGTTAATGAATTACTTTATAAAAGATAACTTACTTCAGATTATATGTATCATATTCAATGGAAGACTTTGGCACTGCAGGGATCATATAAAGAAATCCAAGATCTTCGTTTTCACGTATTATTTTAATGATTTCCAAAGGATTACGAATGTTGGCTTTAACGACTTCTTCTCGGTCTTGGAAAATGTACTTAGGGTAAGTTGAGGAACTAGTTTCATGGAGACCTCTTCTTCCAATACTGGCACGTGGCAGTGTAGGAGGAGAGGGAGAGAACACCTCAGCAGAGGGCTGTTTGATTTAAATAAAGTCAAATATTAAAAAAAATAGTTTTTGCAGAAAAAAAAAACTATACAAAATGATGAAATATTAGCCTCAAGAACCAATTACTATACTGCCTAAGACATCCAGGGATCAAAGCAAGCATTTTGGAACTGAAAATTTTCAAACAATTGTTAGGCGGTGATATTCCTTCTCAGTACTCCCTATCCAGATGCCCATCATCCCCTTCCCATAAAACAGCCCAGTGTCAGATCCTTTTGCTGTTCCCTCTCCTATACTTCAATGCGTATTACATCAAAATGCTATCAGCTCTCTGGTGTTCATGGAAGCCCACCTTTATCCTTGCTCAGATGCTCTGCATCTACCCTGATTGTGGCCTCTCCTCGCAACCTCTTCGCCTTGTTTTGACAACCTGATGCTTTTCAATGAGTGAAATTAACTCATAATAAACTATAGTTTTTCTGTGAACGTGAGGGGTAGTTGCATTCAGTATTGGGAATCATTATGTAATAGCCTTGAAGAAGCATACATGTTAATAACTCAAAATTGCCTGTTTTGGAGACAGAAAAAAGTTAAATGTGCCTGTGAATTACCTGCGTGTCCTGTTAAAATGCAGATTCTGTCAATCAGTCTGGAGTGAAGGCTGAGATTCTGCATTTCTAACCTGCTCCCAGGAGATGTGGATGCTACTGGCCCATGGACCATGTTGAAGCATCAAGTCTACACCATGTTCACATCACTGGGCTTTGCTCTATTCCCTGGGTTCCAGTGTTTGCATTCTCAATGCCATTCACACTTCTTTGTTCCTCCTCGACAAACTTTGGGGCAGCATCACCCACATCCTCTCCTCCTATGGAGGAGGTGGATAAACTAGTCTGAGGAAATTTGCCACAAGACAGTCATCTAATAGTCATCACTTTGTTTCTCTGGCAATACAGAGGTAACTGGCTCTAGGATAAAAGAACCACCATCACAGACATGCTTTATTGAATAATTGATATAAATACTTAAATGATATCTTTACTGCCTGCTAGCATAGCTAATAGAAGTTGTCACTTCTACAAGAGACTTATTATCAAAAACTCTGTGGTATGACTTCCCCAGAAAGTTTGTATTCACAGGGATCATTATTCTCCATCTTTAAATAAATATACCACGCTGAATAGAAGTTTGAGAAGAGAATCCTGGAAACTTCAGAGATGAAGGAAATAACATCTTTGAAGTCAAGAGATAAAAGGTCTTTCTTTCATTTATTGGCCAGAGATAACAGCAAGGGCACTGTTTTCTTATGTAAAAGAATAGATAAAACCAGAATCCCAGAACCAGAGAAAATACACATTGCCTTGTTCCAATGTTTCAACAAGGGGTATAGTCAACTGTAATACTTTTAAGAGGATACAGTATTAATGTTTTAATAGAAAATATATTTTCTTATTTCTTTTAAAAAGTTTGACTGCATTCTAAATGAAAGATTTCTTCAGCAATAGGCCTATACATTTTCATCTGAGTACAATTTCTAATTACACTCATACCTCAGAGATATTGTGAGTTCAGTTCCAGGCCACCATAAATGAGATTCTGTCATAAAATGCAGATTTATCTTCTGGGAGCAGGTTAGAAATGCAGAATCTCAGGCTTCATTCCAGACTGACTGACTGACAGAATGTGCATTTTATGTTATGAGTATTAGAATAAAGGAAGTTGTAATCTTTTTGCTGGTGAAGGCTCTTGCCTTCCATTTGTAAAAAACACAATGCCTGTGAAGCATAATAAAGCTAAGTGCAATAAAATGGGGTTTGCCTGTATGTAGCTCAGCAGGAAGATGTGATTCAATTTAAGTCACATCAGTTTAGATTTTGCAGGGGTGGGAAGAGAAGTAAAGGAGGCATTATATAACTTAGGCTATATAATTTTGTACAATTTATCATATAATATCATTCTCTCAGAATAATTTCACCCAAACCCACAGTGAGCCTCCTTCTAGTTGGCTTCTCAAGCCCCCAGCTCTCCCCCCTTATCTGCCTTGCTAACTTTACACTTGCTTCTCAAAGCTTAGTGCAACCCTCCATGGTAGCTTTTCCTCTATTGGCTATCCCCTGAACACCAGGTGTAAGCATTTCTTCTATCTAGGTCTCCATCATTTTATATATTAAATAACCAATGACAGCTCTTATTACACCTTGAGTGTTCACTGTCCATCTGCCCACCTCCAGATTCTGAAATACTTGAGGACAGAGCTTATCCCCAACTCTTCATTTCTCACACTCTAGCCCAATGCCTCAAAGACAATTAGCACTGAAATGTTTAACAAATGTCGAAGGATCCTCTCAATAAAAGAGCTTAGAGAAATCTTAGCTCTATTGGCATTTTTATTGTGTGTGTCTTGCATACTTTCTCCCATTTCTGTTCCTTTCTTTAATTACCTACAAGTATTCATATAAAGCCATACTCTGGTGATTTCTCCCCAGAGCTACTGTTCACTTATTGCTTGCAAGGCAACTTCCACACTGTACAATTCTCACCAGTTACAATAGTTGTGTTTCATCAGTTTCTATTTTATTATCCTGTACCAAGGTCTTCAAAAATTGCCATTTTGGGGAATAATGATGAAAATTTCATAAAAGTTAAAACACCAATACATCTTCTTTTTAACATATAAGAGATCAGAAGACACTGTACAGATGCTAAAAGTTTCCTTGACGATTTTCCTCTATTGTCCAAATTTTCCTTTAATAGGAAGAACTGAGAAATACTATATTCCTCAAATCCATTATGCGACCTACTAGAAAAAAGATTTTGCCACTATTCTTATACATTAAAAGCATGTTAGCAATGCTATATAAAACTAAAATTAAATTAAAAGGATCAATTAAGTCCTTTAAATACTATACCTGTTGTGTTTTTTCCACATCTTTATGTTCAAGAAATTGATTAAGTGATTTGGTAGAACTTTCTTCTGTGCTTTCTGTAGGTTTTAAGATTCCGGAACTGATCAACTGAAATCGATTCTGATCATGTATGTATTTTGGCTTCTTATGATCTTGGTAGGTTTTTAGCACTGGCTTTGGGAGATAAAGAGTCATGTTAATCTTTTTAATTTTAGTGTGAATTTGTTTTATTCTTCACTTTGGACTCTATCCTTGTTGAAAAATGATTTCACCCTGGGACTTATTTCCAATCCAAACCACAATCATTGTAGCAGCTACCACCATTGTCTGTCTATGGCTTATTGCTTGAGTGGGCTTTTCTAGTTGGTTTCCATTAATTCTGTACTTTAAATACTACAACAAGTACTGTGAGAAGAAGCATACAATCCTCTTCTACCCAAAAGTCATTAATCACTTCCCATAGCCATACTGATTGATGATCTGAAACAATTGTGGCAATATCTTATGACAATCTAATTTTAAATTAAGGCAGTAAAAATTCAGTTTTCAATATAATAAATGAAATCAAGAAATTCACCATAATGGCTTAAAGTTCTAAGCATTATGAGTTTATCATGATAGCTAATTTATTACATATGAGAATGAGAAGAAAAAGCTTGAGAGTAAGTACAGTAAATAGTTGTCAAATTTTCAGGTATGTGTAAATTACATTTGATTTTGGGTAAAAATTCCTCTTGAGTCACTCATTGAAGAAAAGACGAACTGGTGCTATAGTGATGGGGGGTGGAGGGCAGATCTCAGCTATATAACAATGTAGAAAAGGAATACGACCAGAATCACAAGAAGGGGGAATGGGGTTCCAAAATGGAGGTGTATGAAAACCCTGCATTGAGTATACACTTACATATAGGGCAATTCCTCCCGAAGCACAACTGAGGGCAGATTTAACAGCTTCTGCACAAAAAATTAGAACGGGACTACATAGAGAAGGGTAGAAGAAATGGAGATGCAGTAACCATGGGGATCATACTCCAATGAGGCGACCTGCAGTGGAAAGGGATATCACTTAGGGGCCCATGTGCAGATTTACCTGCCCTAAGGCATGGCAATAAAACAGTGTTTTAAAGCAGCAGTCACCAAACTTTTTGGCACCAGGAACTGGTACTCCTACAAGAATCTAATGCTCGATGAACTGAGGTAGAGCTGAAGTGTTGATGCTAGCACTGGGAGCGGCTGCAAACACCAATGAAGCTTTGCTCACTTGCCTGCCACTCACCTCCTGCTGTGCAGTCTGGTTCGTAATGGGCCGCAGACTGGTACCAGTCCACAGTCTGGGGTTTGGAGACCCCTATTTTAAAGGGCACCTATACTAAAGGTGAAAAAAAAAACTATTTACTAACCCCCTAAGATGACTGTCAAATGGATGGGAAACTGCAGAAACTCTCCAAGATCGAAGGAGCCAATGAATGCCATTGCTTATGTTCTCCCTCCACCTAGAATCAGGGGTACCCAACCCCTGGGCTGCAGACCAGTACCAGTTGGTAACTTATTAGGAACCAGGCCACATAGCAGCAGGTGAGCGGTGGGCAAGTGAGCGAAGTTTCATCTGTATTTGCAGCTGCTCCCAGTGCTAGCATCATCACCTCAGCTCCACCACAGATCATCAGGCATTAGATTCTCATAGGAGCACTGGTCCCAGATGCCAAAAAGGTTGGGGACTGCTGACCTAGATAGCATGGGTGGGAGCTTGGTCCAAGTACTCTCCAGTCTACAAGGCTGTCACAGCATGTTCTGGGCCACCTCAACCAGTACTCACTTCAGATTCAGCTAGCTGGTCTGACAAGGTGCCCCTGAAAGCAGAAGAAGAAAACTGAAAAAAAAAAAAAACCCCACAAACACACGTAGATTAAACAACATGCTACAAAACAACCAATGGGTCAATGAAGAAATCAAAAAGAAAATAAAAACTACCTTGAGACCAATGAAAATGAAAATATAATTTTTCAAAGTCTGTGCAGCTGAAGCTGTTTTAAAAGGGAAGTCATATAGCGATACAGGCCTACCTTCAGAATCAAGAAAAGTACCAAATAAACAATCTAACTTTAGACCTACAGGAACTAGAAAAAAACAAAACCCCACAAAGTTAGTAGAAGGCAAAAAAAAAAAAAAATAAAGATCAGAGCAGAAATAAACAAAACAGAGACTAAAAATAACAATAAAAAAGACCAATGAAATTAAGAACTAGTTCTTTGAAAAGATAAATAAAATTAATAAAACTTTACCCAAACTCATAAAGAAAAACAGAGAGAGCTCAAATAAATAAAATCAGAAGTAAAAGGGTGAAGTTACAACCAACACCACAGAAATATAAAGGATCATAAGAGAATATTATGAACAATTACATGTCACCAAATTCAGCTTAGAAGAATGAATACATTTCTAGGAATATACAACCTTCCAGACTGAACCAGGAAGAAACAGAATATTGGAAAAGACCAATTACAGTAACAAAATTGAATCAGTAATAATAATAAAAAAAAACTCCCAACAAAAAAAAAGCCCAAGATTGGACAGCTTTGCAGGTGAAGTCTACCAAGCATTTAAGGAAGAATTAATACCTACCCTTCTCAAACTATTTAAAAAGCCTGAAAAGGAAGAAACACTTCCAAACTCATTTTACGAGGCCAGCAGTAGCCTGATATCAAAACCAGACACAGAGACTACAAAAAAAAGAGAAAATTACAGGCCAATATCTCTAATGAACTTAGATGTAAAAATTCTCAACAAAATATTAGCGAATCAAATTCAACAATAAATTAAAGGATCATACACCATGATCAAGTGGGATTTATTCTAGGAATGCAAAGATGATTCAACATCCACAAATCAAACTATGTGATACACCACATTAACAAAATGAAAGGTAAAGATCATATGATCATCTCAGAAGATAGAAATCATTTAACAAAATTCAATATCCATTTATGACAAAAACTGTCAACAATGTAGGCATAGAGAGAACATACTTCAACATAATAGAAACTATATATGGTAAATTCACAGCTAATATACTCAGTGGGGAAAAGCTAAAAGCTTTTCCTCTGAGATCAGGAACTAGACAAGGATACTAACTTTCACCACTTTTAATCAACCTAATATTGAAAGTTCTACCCACAGCAATCAGACAACAAAAAGAAATAAAAGGCATCCAAATTGGAAAGGAAGAATTAAAACTGTTACTACTTGCAAATTACATGATACTATATATATATATATATATATACCTAAAGACTCCAGCAAAAAACTATTAGAACTAATAAATAAGTTCAGTAAAATAGTAGAATACAAAATTAATATACATAAATCTGTTTCATTTTTATACAATAATAAACTATCGAAAAGAGAAACTAAGAAAACAATTTAATTTATAATTGTATCAAAAGAATAAAAAATCTAGAAATAAATTTAACAAAGGAAGTGAAAGACTCCTATTATGAAAACTATAAGATATTGATGAAACAAATTGATGATGATACAAATAAATGGAAGGATATACCATGTTCATGGTTTGAAGGATTAATATAGTTAAAATGTTCACACTACCCAAAGATTCCATGCAATCCCTTTCAAAATTGCAATGACAGTAATCTGGGATTTGTTCAGATGACATTTCAGGGAAAACTTTGTAGTTAACCAATCTAGTCTGCCATTTGTCTCCACCACATTTCCTGTATTATTTTCCTTTTTTAAAAAAATTTTTTTTATTAAGTTTATTGGGGTAACATTGGTTAATACAATTATATAATTTTCAGGTGTAATTATAATTTGACATCCGTATATTCTATTGTGTGATTACCACCCAAAGTCCAGTTTCCTTCGGCTACCATGTATTTGATCCCCTTTACACACTTCATGTATTATTTTCTTAACAGCACCTATCATTAGAAGACATTGTTCAGTCTATTTATTTAAGATTACTATGTCAACAGGAATCTGCCTGCTTTTGTTCATTGATGCATCCTCAAGGCATGGCCCAGAGCCATTGTAGGTATATAATAAACATTTAATATACATGAGTATATTGCAGTGATGACGAATAGAACTACTTTAGTCATCAAGGATTAATAATACAGTTTTGCAAAGTGAAAGTTAATATGTTAGAGAGAAATAAATGTAAATGTTTCCTACTATTTTCATGAAAAAAAATAGTAGGGAGGCCCTGACACCCCATACAACATGTAGTGTAGGCATACTGAACCCCTGAGAAGAGGGCAGCAGAAGTGAGTGCCTCACATACCTTGCAAATGGAAGTTCACTGTCAACTCTACAACATCTGTTTCTTCACATTTTTTGTCCATGAATTGTATTTGTTGTGTAGTTTTCTTTGTATTTAAGATGTTAATTTGTTTATTCAAATTTTGAACTAATTCCTAGGTTAATTTTCTAACATAAGAAAAATAACAAATCAGCACTATGGATCCTCAAGAATGTTTTCCTTCAAAAGGAATCAGTACTTAAGTTTGAGAATCAATGGAATAAGGGTTAGTATTGATAATACATACTTTAAAAAATCTCAAAAACTGATAGAAAAAGGCAAACAACCTAATTTTAAAGTGGACAAAGGTTATGAACAGAATCCACCAAATAACTAACACATATGCTAATGAATGAGTGAAAATATACTTAATATATATTAATAAGATAAAAATATACATTAATGAAAATATACATTAATGAGAATATACATTAATAAGATGAAAATTACAACAACATGAATCCATTTTAACCTATCAGTCTAGCAAAAATCAGAGAACTGATAGCATCAGGCTTGATAAAGATGTGGGTAAATGGGCTCTCTCATACACCATAGGTGGAAAGGTAAACTGGTTAAACCTTAGAGTGCAATTGGGCAATATTTTTCAAAATTAAAAATGTACATATTTTATGACCTATAAAATGCTACTTCTAGGAATCCATCATTTTCTGTACAAAGGAAAGACCATTCAATGCAGCATTATCTGAAATAGCAAAAAATAATAACAAAACAGAAAGGAAATAATTTGAACTCCCATTAATAGGAGACCAAGTAATGGATACTATCTTATGGCATATCCGTGCAACAACATACAATGCAGCTGTTAGAAAAGATGCCTTGTATACGTGGATTGGAGAGATTTCTATATGTTTAAGTGAAATGAGCACTTCGAAGATCAGTGTGTACTTCAAAGCTATATTTGTTTATACACACACTTACATATATACATATATATTTGAATAAACATATAAAGTAGCCTGAAGGGCAACCACAAACAATAGCAGCTAATGTCTGAGGGTGGAAGTGAAATTTTTCACTTTTTACTTTACGTACTTTCAGTGCTCCTTTACATGGATTTATAATTATCCGAGGACACAAATAGATTCTTAAAATTAAGTATTTTCAGACATGTGCAAAATTACTCAGGACATTAGGCATTTACTTTAATAATAATAAATCTATATTACTACAGGCATACCTCATTTTATTGTGCTCGCTTTATTGTGCTTTGCCAATATTGTGTTTTCTACATATTGAAGGTCTGAGGCAACCCCGCATTGAGTGAATCTATTGGCACCATTTTTCCAACAGTTTCAGATGATGGTTAGCATTTTTTAGCAATAAAGCATTTTTTAATTAAGGTGTTGCTATTTAGACATAATGCTATTGCACACTTACTAGACTACAGTATAGTGTAAACATAACTTTTATATGCACTGGGAAAGGAAAAAATTTGCATGACTAACTTTATTGCAATATTCACTTTACTGTCGTGGTCTGGAACCAAACTCACAATATCTCTGAGGTATGCCTGTGTACATAGAACTATATATAGTACTCTGACTGAAGTTCCCAGTATTAAATGTTACCCTAATATCCAAAAGAGCCTTACAATCTACAGAGTTAAGTATCTGTATTGTACATAATCCTAAAGATTTATCCGCCAGAAAATTTTGTTCCCCATATCATCTTTCTCATCTCAAACTGCTTAGAACTCAATGTTTTTTGAATAAGCAATTGTGTTTACAACTTCATAAACAAGTCAACTTTTTGGTTTTCATTTCTTCTTTGTTAAGAGTCTAGAAAAACTTCTATCCCTCAAAGCCATTTCGCAACTTTCTTTGTAGCCAAAAGTAACTAAAATGCTGATTTTCAAACTTACCAGAGGCTCTAGTTTTATAGGCTGTTGTCGTTTTCTTGTCCTCTCCTGGGCTTTTGTATTGTGCTTAAATACTAGGAGTTGTGTAGATTCATTTCCTATGGGTGTTATAAAATTTAGGTTTCCCTTTGCTTTTAAACTATTCAGTCTTCTGAGAGCAGGGTTTTCCACCTGCTTGTCAATATTTTTTAGGGTGAAGTCAGTCTCTGAGTCATGAAAAGCCATCCTCACTCCTGAAATAGTAGGGTCAGGAAAAGACAAATGAAAAGTAGAGCGAAGGCCTGAGGCAGTGGGGTTAGTGGAGGGGACTTAAGAACTTGGGAGAGCTGAATTTGCTCATGCCTCGCCCCGAGAAAACCCATCAAAGTTACCCCATTCTTCCCAAACTGAGGACTTAAACCAGAAGAATAAAAATTAGGAACTGTGCCTGGCCTTCAAGAAGCCCTGTAGCTGGGGTGGAACCTAGGAATATGCAGTTCTAACAAGTTCTTGGGTGATGCTGTTGCTGCCACTGATTTGGGGGACCACACTGGTTTAGATTGGAAGGATGAAGAGAAATGCAATTAGCATTGAGATTAATGTTTCTCACACTTGAGAATGCAAAATATTTCCAGGGGAGCATTTTTAAACTGCTGGTAATTCTAATACAAGCAATCTGAGAAATACAGTCATGAAGAAACCAAATGAAGGCAAAAGAGAATTGAGGGCTAAATCCTAAAATAGTCTTTCTGGAGCTTTTATGTGCATGAGAATCACTTAAGGAGCTTGTAAAAATGAAGGTTCTGATTCATACTCATTAAGTAGCAAGATCCTAGAACATTAGAACTAGAGCCTCTTGCATCCTCATTACCACTCATACTCCCACCCCACTACATAGGCAGAGATACTTCTCTTCAAAATGGTATTATAGGTCTTTAACCAGGAATCAGCTGCCATAGCTTGTAGCCTAAATCTGCACTGGCCAATCAAAATATACTGCAAGTCTTTCATGCAATTTTAATTTTTCAAGACACTACATTCAAAAACACATACAAAAAGAAAGAGGTGAAATATGCTTTATTTAACATATCCAAAATGTTATCATTTCAACATGTGTTCAATATAAAGCTCATTAATGTTATATTTTATTTTTTGTTACTATGTCTTCGAAATCCAGTATGTATTTCACTTTAGAGCACACATCAGTGCACACATGTTGACTACTCAGTGTGAGATCTTAGAGAAGTCTTGCTTTCTCTATTCCTCACTTTCTGTCCCTCTAAAATGATATGTAGGTAGTAGGGAATCACTGAAATGCCTTTGCATTGACTTTTTCTAAGCCTCTCTGAATCACTCCTGAAATGCTTTGAAAGCCATGCTGTCTCTGGCCTGTAAGTCGGAGCCCAGCCCCACAGTTCGATTCCTCAAGACTCACCAAGTCAGACTAGAGCAGCCACCGCAGCCTAGGGTCTCCAAAGACTGCGCAAAGCAGAGATGGGAGTAGAAAGCTGGCTCTAGCGGGGAATGTTTCCTGTTGCCTAGCAGCCAGCAGGCCTCTACGTATGTGCACTGCGCCTGTGCGCGACCTATCGCCATGGCAACGCGTCAGCCAACGGCAGCTATAGGTTCAGGAGCTCGCCGGACAGGAGAGCCAATCAACGTCTCTGGAACATTTCCTACGTCGGTAGTCGGTGAAGAATCCGCACTCTACCCGCCGTTTTCTTCCTCGGCGCTGGTTTCTGAGCACTGCTTAAGCGGGTTGGCAGGCACGGCAGCCGAAGGAGGTGGCTCAGTTTGTTTCTTCGCTTAGTCCCTCTCTTCTGCAGAAATCTTTTCTGTTTCCCCCTTAAGAGGCTTAAGACTGACTGGCTTGATGTTCGCTTTAATCTAACTTTCTCTGGTTAGAAGAATCAAGAATCTCTGTTAGAGGGAGGTGCGTTGTGTAGGCAGTTCGGGTCCCACTCTCAACCGGAGCGACCATCCTGCATCTCTGCCCCACCAACCATCTCCTCCCCGGAGTGTCCTAAGGTGCAAGGACCGCGGCGGGCTCTTCCTCTCGAACTACACCGTATTTTTTCATCTATTGTTCTTTTCCAACTGGAAGATAATCTAGTGTCACACATAGCACGAGCGCATGTTGCTGAGTCTCCGCGTCCTGTTTACCAAAGCAGACCCCGGATCTTATTCTGACATTTCCACCCACCTAATTAATTCCCCCAAAGACTGCTGCTAATGCTGCTTGGAGGCGACCCCACCGAAACAGCGCAGGTTGCTAACTGAAGATATTTTATCGCAGTTAGTGTTAAGGGAAACCAGCCCTTTCATCTGCCTTGAGGAAATGTTACGCCAGGTGGTAGAGTCTTGGTTTTCAACCACCCCTCCAAGGTGACATAATCACCACTGGAAACTCATTATCTTCTGCGCTTTTTGCCCCCCCCCCTTTTTTTACCATGATATTTGCTTCTTGCCTTGAATGCCACGCCCTATATGAAATGCTTTACCTATCATAGAACCTGCATTTTTTCATATCCAGGTATGTATTTTACATGCTAGATATGACACTACCTACAAGGTAGAGAATCTTATAACGATAGTGCTGGTATAGAGATTACAAATCACTTAATCCAACTCCCCCCATTTGATTAACAAGAGAACTAAGCCCCAGAGAGAGAGAGAGAGCAAGTGATTTAATCCAGGTCAGGCAGCCAGTTGACCTGTCTCTACAGAGACAAAAGTAGAATACCAGTCTCCTAATTTCTAATAGGAACTGGTAGCAGCAAGGGAGTAACTTCAGTTTAGAAACAACTTAGAAAAACCTAAAATGTAGACATAACAAACGCGAATTCCTCAGAGGTGAAGGGTACACACAAAACCAATCAGAGCCAAAAATTTAATAATTTTATTATATATAAACCAGAAATAAAAAGAAGTGCAAAGCCAACCCAATATATATATTAAAGCATAAAATTATAATAATATGCAATGTTAGACAATCCAAAAAATATATTTCATTTCAGATGTGCAGTGAATATTTTAATCTGTTCCCTTCAAAGTTTATATAGTGAAGACAAAGGTTATTGCTCCTTAGTCCCAAAATTCCTTTTTTAGTAAATGAAGATGATTGTATTATAATAAATTTCTTTTTTAGTAAATGAAGATGATTGTATTCTAATGCAGTTGAGAACATTCTAAGATCCAAGGAGACTGGAGGGTAGAAGATATACACACATAGAATTTTATGAAGGTATTGCTATATTAAACACTATGCATCAAATCTCTTCAAGCTTACTTTCTTAATACGGCAAGATGTCAGCTTATGAATATCTAAATACTTACTAAATCAGTGCAGACAGACAGAAGCTTTGGGTATAGCCTGTTGATTTTTTTTTCATAGATCCTATAAATAACAGTAATTGTTACTATTTATTGGGCGCTCCCTATGTGCCAGATACTGTACTATCCACTTTCTATTCGTTCTCTTATACACATCCAACAAACCTGAAATTCTTGTTTCATAGTTAAAGAACTAGGCTGAGAAAAGTTTGCGAGAACTAGATTACAAAAGGTCACATCTTTAACCATTAAGGTAAAAATAGTTAAAATTTATTGAGTATTAAGTTAAGATTTATGTGTTGAGCCCTTTATGAAGTGCTTCGCACCACTAACTAATTATTGCAACAACTTTATATTATTTAAGAGGTATTATTGTACCTACTCCACCAGTAGAAAAACTGAGGCTTAGAGAAGTTACATGAGTTACCCTAAACCACTCCAGAGGTAGTAACCTAAACAGTTAAATTTCTATAAGATTTTGAGAGCAAGAATATTGAATCTTGGAATTCTACCACTGGATGTATGATAAACTATATTCTAAAAAATTCCTGAATCAAAGCACCTGTGTATTCAGATACATTCCAAGGCATATTTGTTTTACTGTATTGCTGAGCTCGTGGGAATAAGGGAATTCTTATGGGGAAAAACAACAATGAAATGAAACCAGAGAGATAAGTAACATGGAAGCTGTGGCCACCTTGCTAGCAAATGCCCATACAAGGAACATATTAATACCGAGTGGGGATAAAAGATTGGGCCTACTTTTATCTACATAAAATGAAGGAGATAAACTTTAAGTTACCACACCCATCTGAGATCTTTGGCACAACCATGCCTTCAGCAATAGGTTGGGCTAGGAAAAAAATGGCAGTGAAGAAAGCTCACAAGCAAACCAGTATGTCTCTACCTGCAGCTCTAGGTGGAAAAAAGTTTAAAATACAATAAAAGTTAAAAATGTAATAATTTCCTTTAAAGATTTGCAAGCATAAGCTAGCTTTTGACAGCTTTGGATTTTGAGTTTATACTCCCTATATGGTCTGGGGAAAAAATGCAAGGCACTAAGAATATTTATCAACAGAAAAGTATCATCAACTCTCACCTCTTAACAATCTCACAAGTTAGTTTCAGCCAAACATAAATGCACAGTAAAAAAATTACCAAATATAGAAGAAAACAAGCTGCCCGCACATAATAAGTCAGCACAACAAACAATAGATTTAGAAGGCAAATACTATGGCTATGCCACCCTGAATGTGCCTGATCTTGAAAGCTAAGCAGGGTCAAGCCTGGTTAGTACTTGGATGGGAAACCACCTAGGAACACTGGTGCTGGAGGTGAAAAAAAAATACAACTACTAGAAGGCAAATAAATTAAATATTAGAACTATTAGATATAAAGTATACAATAAATATAAAATACTTAAAGATAATAAACGATGAAATTAAACAATAATTATAGGAGGACATCAGCAAAAATGGTGGAGTAGGGAACTAAAAAGTCTATCTCTCCACAAAGGCAGTGAATAATACTTTAGTGACTTCAAATACTTCAGTGGCCACACATGACAAAGAACAATCTTTAAGAATCTTATTTAGGAAAGTCAATAAATAACTACAACCCACAACAAGTAGCAACAACAAATCTAGAGGAGAAAAGAGAATCTGATTTTCAGTTACTACACTATAATACATAAAATGTCCAGTTTTGAACAGCAACAAAAAAATACAAGATATGCAAACAAACAAAATATGGTTCATCTATAGAAAAAATAAAAATATAAATTAAGATGTTAATTACAATCCACAGAGCAATCATTAAGAAAATAACTAAAAAATACAGTAAAAGAAATGAGAAGTGAGCCAAATGGCATACTAAAAAAATATCTTCCCAACACAAAAGAAAGCAGTAATAGATGAATAAAAAATATGTGATGTAAAGAAAACAAATAGAAAATGGCAAAAGTAAGTCCTTCTTTGTCAATAATTACATTGTGTGGAAATACACTAAAGTTTCCAGCTAAAAGGAAGAATTTGAGAGAATGGATAAAATTTTAAAAATTTAAAAATCCACTTTTAAGTGGGCCCACACAGTTCAAATCCATGTTGTTCAAGGGTCAACTGTATTTTTTATTTAACGTTGGGAATACATGCCTGTGAAGGGCCAATTAGTGGCTATATGTGGATTTTTGACTGCATTGGTTGGCACCACTAACCCTCACACTGTTCAAGGGTAAATGTATAAGTGTAAAGTGGAGGAACTATGATCCTGGTGGAGACCAGGGCAAATGGTTCAGGCACACTGGTGCAGGAGTTGCCTTCAGCAAAAGGAAAAGGCACCTGTTCCATGTAGATGGAAGAAAGATGGGGGTAGAGTATTTAAAGTGGTAGATTTGGGCCTGATTTCTTCTCTTTTCTCTGTGAAGCAGGAGGTTAAAATTAGCTGCTGAGAAGGATGAAGGTGGGAGTGACAGAAGCTCCGTATAATTTGAACAGGGGACGGATGGGGAAAGGGGCGACTCACCTAAAGCCTTGGCTGTCCACAGTTTAATTTCAAGGTTTGTGAACTAGCTAAAATTGTATTCACGTTTTAGGGTGTGCATTTGTATACAGCTGTTAGAGTCTCAAAGGGATCGGTGACCAATCTCACTTCCGAGCTAGGAACTATACAGACTCTTCAGGTGTCGCAGTCTGCTTAACTTTCCCAGGGTTTTGTGGTCTATTGTTGCTTCATCACCACCTTGTGGTCATGTGAATGTACTGCCAAAGGAGGTTTTGGAATCAGGGCAATAGTTTCTTGGTTTTGGAAAGGACTTGAGGCATTCTATGGTCTAATGTTCCAATAGATTGTGAGAATTAATAATTACTACAAAGTTTTCATCCAACATGTTGAACCCCAATGTTAACCACGTGTGAGTGAGAAGCCCTGGCCAAGCCCAGGTAATTATATTCCAAATAAAGGTCTTTGCAGAAGAGATCTCTGAGCTGGTGTTGATTGGTTTGGAAAGATCATAGAGCAGTCCTCCTTCAATTTAGCCTATATTAAGACCACTTGGAGAGCTTTGAAAAATCCTGATGCCTGGGCCACGTTCTATGCTAACTTAAAGTGAGAGACGCTGACATCGACATTTTCTCTAGTGTCCTCTTCCCTGGGTGACCGCAATGCACAGCCAAGTCCCAAAGAGCCTCAGCCCCAGGGCCTTGCTGTCCAAGGTGTGATTTACAGACCAGCAGCACTGGTGTCACCTGAGATCTTGTTGGACATGAAGACTCTCAGGTCTGCCTGTGAGCTCCTAAATCAGTCTTCACTTTAATAATTGGCAGGTGGTTCACTGCATATTAAATTCAAGAAGTTCTATTACAGAGAACAGAATGAATGTCCAGTAGATTTGCTGGATACATAAGGCAGGAATGGTACCCAAAGGTGGGCTTTTCATCTTTGATCACTCAGTTATAGGAAATGTATTTCTATGCCACCGATGGATGGTTCTAATTGTCAGAAAGGTCTTTTTTGGTAGATGTCAAAATCTACTTTCTTGCCATTTCTGCAAGTTGCCTCTATGATCTCTTAAAATATTTGAAGGCAGAAATGTTCTTTCCTCAATCTTTCTTCTTTAACTCCCTCCAAACCTTCTAGTTTCTTTAGTCTATGTATGATATTGGCGTAGAATGCCTAGTAATTCTACGCTAAAAATAACTTGCAGAACTGAAGGTGAGAATCTAGATGTGGCATAACATAATAAGAATAGTTAGGAATGACTTTCCTGTATCTAGAAATTCTGTTAATGACTTCCTTTTCTTCCTGAAAATCAGGTATTGGTCAGCATCTTCATCAAATGCTGTATCAGAGAGAAACTGTATCCAGCAAACAAATCAATGCTGATAGTCCCAGGGCTTCAGGTCATTTATGTGTGACCACTGATGTTGCCCTGAATTTAGAGAGACCAACATGGGAGTCCTGGCTAGGGGGCCCCCAGTGGAGTCAGACTTCTGTCCCTCCCAAACTCTTCTCCCAGCACCACGTTCTTTAGCAGAGACACCTCTCCCCTCAGTGTCGCTGTCAGGGGAAACCACCAAACCTCACCTGCTACCTCTGATCTCAGCCTGTCCACTCTGTTCTCCCTTTGGTTCCAAGCTCAGCCTAATGACAATTATTCCTGTCCTCCTTGGTGTGGCCTCATGCTTGACCACATGACACACACTGTGCATCATGGTGGGGAGTCCTTGACTGTTATCTTGGTCTCTCAAGACTAATAAGCAGTCTCCTCTGGCCCAGTCTCAGATCAGTTCCCCTTCTCTGAATATTCAATCTCAGTAACTCATGCTTTATTATGGAATGAATGTTTGGGGTTCATCTCTCACTTTCTCCTTCTCTGCCATCTGTGGACACAGAAGGTGGCTGTTTACAAGCCAGAAAGAGTGTCCTCATCAGAGACTGAAATGGCCAGCACCTTGATCCTGGACTTACCAGCCTCCAGAACTGTGAGAAATAAATTTCTATTATTTAAGCCATGGTATTTTGTTATAGCAGCCCCAGCTGGCTAAGACATCCTTTTACTCACATTTGAATCTGAAGCTGTCATGTCTTCCAAAGCCATCCCATCCTGGCTTCTGTTTCGACTATTTGTTTTACTTGTAAAGCCATTGGGTCTTCTGGTACCAATTCCATCTGGAATGTTTTAAAGACATTCAATAACGACTGTTTTACATAAGTCTTTAATGCCAGGATTTAAATTTAAATCACCTAGATTTGACCAAAGTGCTTATTCATAGAGTTTAAATTGACACATTTTGGAAATTTTTCAGACTTTGTTGATTTTTGAAAGCTATGCATACCCTTTGGAGATGGTTTCTCTTTCAGAATGCTGCCTTAAAAATATTTGATCAGGGACACACAGATTTTTATATAAAGATTTTATTGATGCTACATTTAAATAGAATATAATATCTGAACTATGATACAAATTTAATTGGCATAGCCAATTAAAACAATGGAATAGAGCTGTATGTAATGACATGACATGAAATATACTCAATATATTAAGTAAAAAATGTGAGTTTCGGAATATTGTGCATGGTGTTATCTCATTTTGTTAAAAGAATTAAACATATGTTATATAGTCCATATATACAGTGTAGAATCTGTATACATACATATGTTGTCTATATAGAGTGATATTTTGATTTATAATAAGAAATATGCATTTGGTCCTCATCTACTCTTCCTGGCACAGAGTTCCTAAAACCCTTGGAATTTCCTAAGTGATGAGCATCATAAAGGTGCCTGTTGTTATGTTAGTAAAGTGACTTTTGGAACTAAGGATGGGGGCTGGTTGCCAGGGGAACCAACTATGAGATTAGAGAATTGAGACTTTCATTCCTGTCCCCCTGACCTCCAGAGGGGGAAGAGGGGCTGGAGGTTGAATTAATCATGAATGGCCAATGATTTAATCAGTTATACCTATGTAATGAAGTCTCCACAAGAATCCAAAAGGACAGGGTTCAGAGAGCTTCCTGCTTGGTGAACACATGGATATTAGCGGAGAGCAGCATGCTAGAGAGAGAATGTGGAAGTCTGAATCCTTTCCCCATACCTCGCTCTATGTAGCTCCTCCATTTGGCTGTTTCTGAATTATATCCTTTTACAGTACACTGGTGACCTAGTAAGTAACATGTTTCTCTCAGTTCTGTGAGCCACTCTAGCAAATTAATTGAATGGAAGGAGGGGTTGGAATCTCCAGTCTAAATCTGAGTTTGCAACTAGCTTACAAAATGGAGTGGGTTGGGGGCCAGTCTGTGAGACTGAGTCCTTAACCCATAGGATCTGACTCTATCTCCAGGTAAAAAGTGTCAGAATTGAGTTGTAGGGCACTCAGCTGGCATCTGAGAATTGCATGTTGGTGTGAGAACACCCCCGCATGCACACGTGCACACACACACACACACACACACACACACACATGTTGGAATTGGGATCAGAATCTTAATAGTATAGAGCAGGGGTGAGCAAACACTGTCCCATGGGTGAAATCCAGACTGCTGCCTGTTTTCGTAAATAAAGTTGTATTGGAATACAGCTGCACCTATTTATTTACATATTTTCTTTGATTGTTATTGCACTATAACAACAGAGTTAAGTAGTTATAACAGAGACTATATGACCCACAAAATAGAAAATATTTACTGTCTGGTCCTTTAAGGAAAAAGTTTGCTGACTCTTGCTATACTATATAGGAAATATAAAAAATAGTCACCAAGTCAAGATAAATTACCATTCTAATTTTAGTAGATGAACTATTCTAGGAAAATTTTCATTGCTGTCAACTTTTGCTAGTCTGATTTTGCAGTCTGTAGCATTATTTTTTATTGTTTTAAGACATGTTGGAAATCAGCTAATATCAGAAAGACTCTAGAAATTGTGCTTTCAAATGGTAAGAAGATAGTGACACACAGTGGACATTAGCAGGAATCTCTGAGGCTTACATTTCCCAATGTACTTAGCTATTTGGATAAAAAATGTTGAAAAGATTATTCTTGCATACTCTAGAGCAAATGTGGCATTTTGAATATAACCAACTATTTTACCCTACTTAAAAGAAAACCCTATTACTCAGATTATTTTAAGTTATAAGCTCAGAGAAATTAGGATAATGAGAAGAGAGATGATGGCTATAAACATTTGGATCATCAAAAGCAGAACTATGAACGGTAAGTTACTAAATGGACACAGAAAAGGTAGATTCTAAATAAAAGTGGGGAAAGATAATAACTAACCAGATATACACTAGAGAATTTCCAAAAACTCTGAAATTGTTGGGAATATGAGCTTAAATAAGGAGATTGGTTGACTGCATGTTCAGGAAGTGATTGATCTTCAGATCCATTCCACCATTCCCAATTCCAGCAGAAGACTGGTAATTTATTCTCTGGATGAGATAAAACAGAGGGTCTCTAGACTAAGGGATGCGAGGCACATTTGATGGTGAGTACCATGCTGAAAACAGTGGAATTACCTGAAAGTGGACATATGAGATGCTGAGATTGCCCAATGATCTTTCCCTTCATAGCTCCCAGAGTGGTGGCATAGGAAGCCCAATTGTCTCAATTTTCCTGGGACCGATGGTGTTCCTAGAATAGGGACTCTCAGTTTTAATACTGGGACATTCCTGAGCAAACCAGGATAAGTTAGTTCACTAGTCTCAAACATTAACAGTTAGAACGTTTGGGTCAGGAGACCAGGAACATCTCTGGGGAATGTGACCAGCTCAAGGGGCAAGATCTGAGTGTACAGACAGTGGAGGTTCTACAATTAAATGGTCCAGACAGACCAACTTTGTAGTGAAGCTCACAGCAAATAAGCTCTACCTGGGTGTGTGGAGATTCCAATCATGTTTTTAGATACCCCCTACCCCCAAAAAATATGCAGATAAAAAGATTATTAGACAATTCAAGGAAGGCATCTCTCACACAAAAGACAGAAACCAAAACATTCAAACAGAAAAAGAAAAAAAAAAAACTTAGGAGGTAAGTATATGACTTAAGTTGGGATGATGAATCTTTCTCTTGGATTTCAAAAAGTGGATCTGGGGTAGAGAATCTTCTTCCTCCCTAGCCATGATGCTGTTAAAAGCCTGGAGCTCCTGGAGGCCATATTCCCCCCTATAAAAAAATAATAATAAAAATAAACAAAAAAGAAAAAAGTAAAGAAAAGAAAAAAGAAAAGAAAAGAAAAAGGCCACAGTTGGCTACATAGAGAAACATTAGTGAGAAATGGACTCAGTCTAGAGTTCTGATAGCTTTCTACACCATAATCCATTATCTTTAAGGCAATCTCTCCTTTTTCCAAAGTTTGGTTGTTGTATGAATAAATAAATTCCAACACTTTTAAAAAGGCGTAAGTTTGAAGAGACTTTCTGTCATTTATGACCAACTTGTCGTGGCATGCCTCAGGAATGGCATTGCCTCTTCTACAGGTCTGCTTTTTTTGATCCATCCAGAAAGCTTCCCAGTCAGCTTGTTTTCCCCTGCCTAAAATATATGCTGTTAAAAATAGACTAGATTTCACTGAACAATGGGTGCTTTTGGCAGATCTAGAATGCACTAACTTTTCATTATTTCTCACAATGGGGTCCTCTCCAAAATAAAATCTGGAGGAATATGTCTGAAAGACAAATATCTAGGCTACAAAGCAAAGATGAAAAGAAAGGGAAATCCTGTGCATTAACTAAGTGTTAGCCTTCCTCACAGTAGTGAAGGAAATAGGATCTATCATTTAGGATTCCATCCAATAGCAAGTAACAGAACACTCACTAATAGTTGCTTAATTAAATAATTATTGGGGGTCACTGATGTCAGGTGTTCTATAATTTTCTTGGCCTTTTCATAATGGTGGGAATAAGGTTGCTGCATCATGCCCACATGATGTCCAGCCATCATGTCCACATTCAAGATAGAAAGAAGGGAATAAGTTCAAAGAATATATTTGCCTCTTTATAGTAGAAAAACAAAAGCTTTCTCAGAAGCCTCTACATGAGATTAATTTTTTTCTTATACCTTATTGGTCAGAACTGGGTCCAAACGTTTCATATAGCTGAAAGGGAGGCTGAGAAGGTAGGGAACGGGGTTATCATAAAAGACTTGGAACCATCATGATCCAGTACTTAGGGTTAGACATTGCTCACCTCCTCATAAAAAAATTAAGGTTCTACTGACCTTAGAAAGAACATGCAAAAAGATGCTGTGTGGGAAAGTATGCTGGCCACAAATACCAATGCAAATGGATGAAAATGTTAGAAACACAGACAAAACTAGAATTCTCACACATTACTGGTGGGACCCCCCGAAAGCTCCAGTTACTTTAAAAACCAGTTCGGCAGTTTTTTACATGCCCAAATGAAATTTGCAGATGTGATAAAGGACCTTGAGATGGAAGAAATTATCCTGCCTTATCCAGGTAGGCCCAATGTAATTATGAGGGTCTTATAAGAGGAGAGCAGAAGAATCAGTTGGTAAAAGAAACAATGAAGAAGCAGAGATTGGAGTGATGCACATAAAGATGAAGGAAGGGACCATGGGCCAAAGAATGTGTGTGGCCTCTAGCAATTGGAAAAGAAAAGCCTTCTCTTCTAGAGCCTCCAGGAAGGATGCAGCTCTGCCAACACTTTGATTTTAGACTTCTGACCTCCAGGACAGTAAGAGAATAAACTTGTGTGGTTTTAAGTCACTAGCTTTGTGGTAATTTGTCACTGTCACCATAGGAAACTAATGCATCTGCTCAATATTTCTATCTTTGGACATCTAGTACAGTTCTTATTTTTCTATGCATATCTTTATAAGTATGTCTGAATTTTCTCCTCCTTTCCCCTCTTCCTTCTTCAATCATACCACCTTTATTGATCTATAATTCATATTATACATATTTCTCATTTAAAGTGTATAATTCAATGGTTTTTACTATATTCACAGAATTGTGCAACCATTGCCACAAACAATGCTGGAACATTTTATTACCTCAAAAAGAATCCCTGTACCCGTTAGCTATCAATCCCTATTCTTCCTCTCCTCTAGTCCTAGGCAACTACCAACCTACTTTCTGTCTCTATAGATAGGCCTATTCTGGACATTTCATATAAAATGATCCTACAGTGTGTAATCTTTTGTGATTGGCTTATTTTTCTTTGCGTAATATTTTCAAGTCTCATCCATGGGGTAGCATATATCAGTACTTCATTTTTAAAAAATTGATGAATGATATTCCATTTTCTGTATATATCATATTTTATTTATCCATTCATTAGTCGATGGGCATTTGGGTTGTTTTCACTTCTTGGCTATTGTAAGTGATGTTGCTTATAAACATCCATACACACAATTTTGTGTGGAAGAGTGGGACTTTTCAGTTACTCATTAACAAGAATTTATTAACTAACTATTGTATATCATGGGGGTAGGAGCAAAGTTTGGATGTGGATGTAGACGGGAAAACACTCAAAAAACCTGTAAATATACACTGTAGCTCCTGTCCTCTGACTAGTTGGAAAGGCAGACTACACTTTTAAGAAATAGTTAAATAACTAATGATACTCATCAGAATTATTTTCTTGGGACAAATTTCTTTTCATGTCTAAGAACAAAGCGCCCAATTTATATTCCCAAAACCGAGTATGAATGTGGGCTAGAGTCTTTAGAGTGTCAGTTAATGAAGAAGAACCCCTTTAAAAAGACAGCTTTGATCTTTAAAAATATCCCAGAGGGTCATGATGTCCTAGAGCAGGGTGTTTGTTCTCAGAGTGCATTTTCCTTTCTTTGTAGCTTTCCTAATGGACATAGACTTGGTACCAGTTTCAAAGAGTGTTGTCAGAAGCTTGGCAACAGGCTGTCAATATTGACCTCATCTCTCCTGTTGACCCAGAAAAGGGCCTGTCCTTGCTCTCTGGATGTTCTTTCAGTGGACCCAAATCACGTTTGTGAAATCTAGCAGGATTTCGTCAAGGGCAGGCTCAGGCCCCTGATTCATAGCCAGCATCATTAGCATCATTCGGTGAATGTCTACAAGTGCTCAGGATTTAGCAACAAATCTTTCCTGTGTCACCTATGGCTTTAGTGCAGGAAATAAATTTGGGTTCTGTCTTCTCCATCCACAGATGATAGGTGATGGCTCATTGGCTCTTAAGGAATTACTTTTTGTCATCCAGGGATACAGTATTAGTCAGACTCCATTGGCTATGAAGCAGGGATAACACTGCAGTTTCTCAAGGTATCAGAAATAAGTTGGGTTTGTTCATCATTTATTTTCTAGATCAGGTGGTGCTACTTATAATTGGTGTACCTGACTTTGAGGCATTCTGATTATATGATAATATCCTACACCTATGCAGAATCCCCTTGTCCACATTTGCTTCTCAGAATAGTTCTGGACAATAAGAGGGACAGAAATGCATGTTGCCTGTGATGGATGGGGAGTAATATAAAGTCATTGTATCTTTAAAAGTCAGTGCCAGGACCAAAATCCCAGGTCTCTTGACTCTCAGACCATATCCACCACTCTATCCATGGTGAATGAGTAATATAGAGAAATAAAAACCTGTGTAAAGCTAGAGTAAATGTTAGACTTGTGGCCTGGCTGCTAATGGTCTTCTTTGGCAACTCTAGCTGGCATCCACGCCTCTTCAGGTTTTAGAAAGCTTCCTTTTCTCACCTCTGTAACCTTCCATTGAGCTCCAGTCCAGACACATAAGGCAATGCTGAATAAATATTTGTCAAACGTACAAGTGATTGATTGGCTCTAATCATTAAATTCCTTCTCAACCACTGAGTCCAGGAAACACTGCAGGTAGTTCCACTGAACAGGTTTCTTTTGGCATCATTGTCTCTTTGACCACTCAATGTTTTGTTCTTTTGCATTTACAGTGAAAGAAAACTTCTTTCTTGCCATGGGAAAGGCAAACAGATATGAAAATCTGGAAGATAGCCACGTCTGTATGCGCGATAAAGGAGGCATGTTGGTTAGCTATTAACCAGCATACAAGATAATTCAGCTACTTATTGAGTTCTAGGCACTTTCCTTTGGAGGCCTTTTCCTGACTTTTTCCAGCCCCAAACAGTAAGGTACAGTAAGGCCTTGGGTGGTCACAGTGTGCATTTGTTCTCCCTCTCTTTCCCCACCTATCCAGGTGACAGTGGGTTACAATAAACAGCAGGTAGCTTGAGGTGGAGGAAGTTGCAGACAGGCAGGCTCTGCAGGCTGAGTGAAGTTGGAAAAGCGCAGCCTTGGTGATTGATGATGGGGGTTGGAGGAGACTTAAATGGCTTCTTACATTTTCCTGAAACTTCAAATGTATTTTGGCACCATTTAAGACTCATTCTCCATTGGTGGCATCTCAAGGCATTGGGACCTTACATTTTATAATTAAAGCGAAGGTACAGAATTGTGAAAATGTTAAGATATGTTTGAGAAAGGTTGAGTAGAGTAAGCTAGTGTTTGTAATGGGAAATGAGGCAGAAAAGAGTTTGGGGTAAAGTCACAGGCTTCAGGGATAAGTGTTAGCAGTTAAGATAAAATATTTTCCATTTTATCTCACAAAGTTGATATCATTATTGTAAGATTATAGTTTTCACCTCTTTTTAAAAACTTAGTATCTCAGTAAAGAACATGTATGACAAACCTACAGCTAACATTATACTCAATGGGGAAGGACTAAAAACATTTTTCTTAAGATCAGGAACAAGACAAGGATGCTTACTTTCACCACTTCTGTTCAACACTATATTGGAAATCCTAGATACAGCAATCAGACAAGAAAGAGAAATAAAAGGCATCCAAATTGGAAAGAAAGAAGTAAAACTGTCATTATTTGCAGGTGACATGATACTAGAGAGAACCCTAAGGTTTCCACCAAAAACTATTAGAACTGATCAGTGAATTCAGTAAAGTAGCAGGATACAAAATTAATATTCAGAAGTTGGTTGCATTTTTATACACCAATGACGAACTTTCAGAAAGAGAAATTAAGAAAACAATCCCATTTACAATTGCATCAAAAACAATGAAATACCTAGGAATCAAAGTAACCAAGGAGGTAAAAGACTTGTTCTCAGAAAAGTATAAATCATTGAAAAAAAAATAGAAGAAGATACAGATAAATAGAAGCATACACCACGCTCATGGGTAGGCAGAATCAACATCGTTAAAATGGCCATACTATCCAAAGCAATCTATAGATTCAATGTAACCCCTACCAAAATACCAATGGCATTTTTCAGACAAGTAGACAAATAATCCTAGAATTTATATGGAACCATAAAAGATCTTGAATAGCCAAGACAATTTTGAGAAAGAAAAACAAAGTTGGAGATATCACACTATCTGATATCAAACTATACTATAAGCCTACAGTAATCAAAACAGCACAATACTGGCATAAACACAGACACTTAGATAAATACAACAGAACAGAGAGCCCAGAAATAAACCCACACCTATATGATCAATTAATCTATGACAAAGGAGGCAAGAATATACAATGGGGTAAAGACAGTTTCTTCAATAAATGGTGTTGGGAAAACTGGACAGATAAATGCAAAAAAAAAAAAAAAGAAAGAAAAAGAAAAGAAAAGAAAAGAAAAGAAACTGAACCACATTTTAAGATCATATACAAGAATAGACTCAAAATGGATTCAAGACTTAAACGTAATACCCGAAACCATAGAATTTCTAGAAGAAAACATAGGCAGTAAACTCTCTTATATTCCTACTAGTAATTTATTTTCAGATATATCTCATAGGGCAAGGAAATGAAAGAAAAAATAAGCAAATGGGACTACATTAAACTAAAAAATATTTGCATAGCAAAAGAAACCAACAAAACAAAAAGACGACTTACTGAATTGGAGAAGATATTTGCCTATGATACATTTGATAAGGGTTAATATCCAAAATATATAAAGAATTTATACATTCAGCAATAAAAATCAAACAATCCAGTTAAAAAATGAGAAGATCTGAATAGATATTTCTCCAAAGAGGAAATACAGACAGACAATAGACATATGAAAAGATGCTCAAGATCACTACTCATCAGAGAAATGCAAATTAAAACTACAGTGAGATATGACCTCATACCTGTCAGAATGGCTATCATCAATAAATCAAAAAACAATGTGTTGGTGAGGATGTGGAGAAAAGGGAACCCTCATGCACTGTTAATAGGAGTGCAAATTGGTGTAGCCACTATGAAAAATAGTCTGGAGGTTTCTCAAACAATTAAAAACGGATCTACCTTTTGACCCAGCAACTGCATTTCTGGGTATTTCTCCAAGGAAAACTAAAACACTAATTTGTAAAGATCTATGCATCTCTATTCATGGCAGCACTATTCACAATAGTCAAGATATGGAAGCAACCTAAATGCCCATCAGTAGATGATTAGATGAAAAAGTTATGGTTCATATATACAATGGAATATTACTCGGCCATAAAAAAATGAAATCCTACCATTTGCAATGATATGTATGGACCTAGATGTTATTATGTTGAGCGAAATAAGTCAGACAGAGAAAGATAAATATATGATTTCACTTATATGCGGAATATAAGGAATAAAAACACCAAACTAATTGAAATTAGATGCGCGAACACAGAGGCCAACCTGGTGACTGCCAGAGGGGAGGGGGGTTGAGGGGCTTGGAGAAAGGAGTGAAGGGAAGAAGTATAAATTAGTAGTTGAGAGATGATCATGGGGATAAGAGAGCACAGCATTGGGAATGCAGTGAGCAGTGACGAATGGCCATGTGTAGAGCCAGAGGGTGAAACAGTCATCGAGGGGATAGTTTCATAAACAATATAAATGTCTAACCAACATACTATATACTTGAAACTAATAATGAAGTAAAAAAAAAAACAGTAGCTCACAAACATTTATCTTATGGTGATTGAAGATATTTGAAAATGGAGACGCATCCATCTATAAATCAGGAAGCATGACCTCATCAAACACTAAATCTGCCAGCACTTCGATCTTAGACTCCCCAGCACCCAGAACTGTAAGAAATAAATTTTCTTGTTTATAAGCATCCCAGTCTATGTTATTCCTTTATAGAGGCCTGAACAGATTCTGACTCTACCCTATCCCAGCCAGATACTGTGGAAAATACATGGCCCATGCCCATCCTGTCAACGAAGGCCAAGTGGGTGGCCTAAACTTCCATCCTTGATCAAGGTGCCCTGGGCCTTCCAAAGAAGACTTGGCGTTTTCACCCCTACTCAGTAATAATAAAGTCCTCCCCCAAGGGTGTCAGTAGAGGCCACATTGGGTGCTGGACTCCCACCCCCACCCAGCAGTAATAAGGCTCCCTGCTCCCTCGCTTCCTGGGTGGTGTCAGAGTTGGCCAAGTGGGAAGCTGGAACTTACACCATAGTTCGGGCCAACAAGGCAATCTCCACCTCCGGAACTGTCATTGCATTTCCTTTAAATCTATAATTCTTTCAAAATAAAAATTTAAAAAACACCCTAAAAACTGTGCTCTCTTCTTTCTCATCCTCTCATGTTTATGCTTGGTGACTATATATCCTGAGGGGTGGGGGGTGTGGCTAGGGGTGGGCAAAGACGAAGACAGGTGCCAACCCAACACAACTATGCTAATTTATAATTGTTTCCCAATTGGTAAATAGTTCGAAACACTGTCTCTCTTTGCAACATTCTGTTATCCTCAACACCAGCTGGCACCCTGGCACGCTGGCGCGTACAACAGATCAGGGGCATAATCAAGGCTTTACGTATGATTTCCTAAGAACTACTAGTCAGAAGCGGGGAATTGCCTGGAGCATGCCAGGAGCTCCATGAGGATCAGCTGGGGAACTTTAAAAATATCAATTCCTGAGATGCTTCACTTGGGAAATTCCAATCGTTTAGATCCTGAAGAAGCATCATGGAGCCAACGCTGTGGTGGTTCCTACTGGCTCCAACTACTGCTCTGACTCAACTGAGCCTGGATGTTAAGAGATGTGGGTGCTAACCCTTAATCTGTTCTATTCTAAATGTATGACTTGGGGCACATCATTTCCCTTTACTCTGGTTAGCATACTGTTTTTTATGACAGGTTTTGCTTCTCGAGTTTTGACTAATGTTCAGAATAAAATGGAATACAAGAAAAACCTGAGTTAAATAAAACGGGTTACACTCACTACTTTGGTTTTGCCGCCTCCCTCTTGTTTGACACCTGCATTTTTACCTGCCTCTTCCTGGAAGCCTGAATCTTGCAGGCAGGAAAGAAAGCCAGGTAGGCACGGAAGGTCTCCCAGCCGCTCTGCACTGCAATTCAGCTCTCAGAACACTATACTGGCCTCAGGACCATGAGACAAATCAACTGCCAAACCTAGAGTGCCATTGGAGGCTTTGCCAGGCTCTGATAAGTGACATTCAAATTGACCAGCTGTTTCCTGAGTAGCAGCTATTGTAGAGAATGGAGCTGTGAATTTGGGGTTGCTGCCTTTCATGATTCAGACAATTGGACTGGACAGATCCTCCAGGCTGGCTGAAGGCTCCAGGAAGACAACCTGCTCTTAGCTTCCTCAGGAGGGAGCAGCTGGCACTCTCTTTCTGAGTCTGTTTAAGTGAAGTAATGGTATTCAATAGCTTAATACATTAAGTGTCTGTCAGGTTTTATTTCACTTTTAGGAAGATGCAAAACTTTTGGTCATCCATTTAACCTGGAGGCATTACTTAAATGTCAGCTCCATCACCACCGTGACAATGAACTGACTGGATCAGAGGGAAAGGGAACTAACGTTTACCAAGGACCTTCCATGTGCCCGAAATGTGCAATGTACTTCTCGTGTATGTTGTTCCTTCTAGTCCTTATAATATCCCTGTGAGGTATGTGTTAAATCCATATTTTATATAGAAACATAAAAAATGTATGGCTTGCGGAAGCCGTACAAAAGGGGTACTCTCCAAAAATCAAATTTGTGAAGGTGTGTGTGTGTGGGGGGGGGTCCTTCTTCTTTAGCAAGAGAAATTGCCACCTATGTCACAGTATTGGCAGAAGCAGGAAAACACCTGGGAGCCTCTGAAAGCGCTTCCCTTATGCTAGTAGTGGACCAAGCTGGGGTCAGAGATGTGACCTCTCTCAGAGGAAGGTGTAGAGGAGGGTCCACAATTGTTTGGAGAGAAGAATGAGTCACCAGAAACAGAGGAGGATGGTGGATCTGCAAGGTGGTAGATACCTGGACCAGTCTTGAACCAGTATTCTGGGGTCACTGTGGGAGAGGGAGGATTCAGTGGGAGAGGGGGGATCAGCAGTACTGCCTGAGAAAAGGTGCTTCCACAGCCCGAACCTCTGCCACCTCTTTCTGTCAGAGTAGCAGAGCCAGGTGGGTCATTTCCTGCCCCTTTAAGATTATCATAAGCATTAAGAGGCACAAAATGGGAAGTAGACCTGAACTTTTTATCTCTTTGCTACTTCCTACCTATGGAGAACAGAGCAGATCATACGTGTTGCTCCTTGAGCACTGTTAAATACAAGCGAGGAATCTGAGACTCAGATTAGGTGACTTCCAAAGGTGACACTGCTTGAGTGCTGGGGCCGAAGTCCGAGCTCAGGATTATCTGGTGATGAAGTCCATGTGTTTTCTGTTCCATATATTTATGAGGTGTGTCTCTTTCACCAGCACTGGGTAGACATGCAGAGGATATTTTTATTTGATTTTCAATTTAAATCTTGCTTCTTTCCTATTTACCATTTCATCTTGCCCCTCTTTGGGTAAATTCATAGAGAATTGTCTTTAAAGAAAGATTCCATATTAGCTGTTATTAAGCATTTATCTTATCCTAAAATTATGAGGTAGGAATAAGCAGAGATACTGGGGTTGACGTATGACTTTAGGGCTTTAAATCATGATAGCAGGACCAAGATTCCAGGGTATGGAGTCACTCTGTCTGGAACACCTGTTGCCTGTGGCTGCCCACCTCACTGGCACCTGCACCTACGAGTGCATGCCCAATCTTGTTAATTGGTTTAGTCCCAATGTGCTTGCTAGAGTAACCAAGACAGAAGCATTCTCTTAGTGAAGGATTTGGTTGGAGTTGTGAGGATGCAAACCCTCATGCCTTATTTGAGCTATGTCTGAAGGATATGCTCTAGATTTTTTTCAGTTAAAGGAGCCTGTCATAACAGCCAAAATGTATTGAGTATTTACTATCTGCTAGTCTCTTTTCTATGTGTTTTACATAGAGTATCTCATTTAATTCTATGAAGTAGGTACTACTATTGTCCCTACTTACAAGTGAGGGAACTGAGGCACAGAGATTTCCAAGTGACATGCAAAACTGGGAAATACCCAACAGAACAATGAAACCATAAACTATGGGGTTAATTTTTTTTGATGGATACAAATAATCTGTAAATTATCATAGAGTCCAAATCCTAATCACATTATTTCATCCACAAAAAACCCCCAAAACTATTGATTTTTCTTTCTGGTTATAAAAGTAATGTGTTAACCTTGGAGAACACTTGGAAGATATTGGAAAGAATAAATCCCAAAGTAGAAATTATCTGTAGAATTTATAATGAACAAGTATATTACTTTTGTATTGACTATGAAACAAAGTTAAATAAAGGATTATTCTTCTAGAGAATAAAATAACGATTTGGTGGGCATTTTAGATAATGTTCCAGGATAGAACTGAAAGGGCATGAATCCTTTTGGGTCTCCCAGATCCTTTCAACTTCTTTAAAGCCCAACACTCTCACTTATTACATAAATATATAAAGCCCCAATGAACAAGGGAACTTTCATAGCCCCAAACCATGAATATGCTGAACAAAGGAGTGTTGAAGCCTGAGACAGAGCCCTGGTCACCTGGTGGCCATTGGAGTTATTTTTTGTGGGGTCCTTTGCCTTCCAGGAACATGGGCCATTCTCCTTTATCTTGCAGTCTTTCTTGGCCATAACCAGCATCCCAAGACTCTTTTCTTTCCTTTCATGGGCCTTAGGGCCCTACTTTTATCTCCTTTTAGTACTAATTCTGGGGACTCTTCTTTGCCCCCTCCCCTAGGCTGCAGAGTGGGACACAATGTCACCATGTCTTCAGCTACATTCCAGGTTCTCAGAGAATTTTGCTCTTACCTGGTATCTTGGATTTTCATGTGCTATAAAAAATGGATACGAGAAAGAAAGAGAGAGAGAGAGAGAGAGAGAGAGAGAGAGAGAGAGAGAGAGAGAGAGAGAGAATACTTCTAGAACATATTCTTAATGAAGGAAAGTTATCCTAGAAGGATTAGAGGAGGCTGTGTGGAAAAATAGCTTTCCTTCTGGTAATTCCAGAAATTTTCAACATAAATCATTAATTTATGTGAAGACATCGGCAATTTCTGCTAAAATGCAAACATAATTTGGCCAAAGTCCTGGTGTATTTGTTCCCTAGGGGATAGCATTGCCCTGAGAAACAAGGCAAAGGTCTGCCATTCTCAGAGGTGGTGAGAGAATGGCTGGACACTGTGCTGGACAGCATGAGATGAGAGCACTGCCTACCTAGGGAAAAGGAAAAGATCCAGCCTTCAGAAGGAGAGGGTTACAGAGTGGGGAAGGAGGGACACCAAACCAAGCTGTCTTCTTTGTGGTTTTGCTGAAGACTCTTACTTTCTCATCAGACATTCTCCTGGAAGGGACATCTGGTAGATACTGTGATGTACCAGCCAGATGCCCCTTCAATGAAGGACATGCTGCCCTTCAGCTGTCTCCCCCTCCTTTAGGAGTTTCCTGGATACACAACCATGCCTCTCCCAGGGCTGTCCACACCTAGCGATAACGTATGGGGGGTATAAAGTCCCGACCATCTTTCCCCGTTCAGGGCAATTCCAGAGGGCATTGGTCAAGACTGTCTTTGGGCCTCTCCCTTTGGCAGCCTTGCTCTCTTCTCTTCCCTTCCACAGGAGCTGGCTGCCAGGGCGCTCCTGCATGGGGTATTCACGGTCTCCTTCCCAGGTGGCCAAATCTGCAACAGGGCTCAAGTATGGGAAAACATTATGTTTGTAAACCATTTCTGCTAAAGGAGTCCAAAGCTCTTGACATTCCTATAAGGTACAATGCAGATGAGACGTCCCCTTTAGAAATGCTGAGCAAATCAGTCACTCAGGAACTACAGTAGGCTTTGAGAAGGGCCCTGTAAGTGCCCTGAAAGTTCTTTGTCCTCATTTTTTAGAAAAGCAGCTGAGCTAGCTGTGTCAGTTCCTGGAAGGGGAGAGAAGAGCCTGCCTCTGCTCACATCAGCTAGTGGTGTTAGCTGGCTCCTTCTTAGAACTGTGCTGTGTGATTCTGCTTCTCTTTGAGGCTGCACTTCCGATGAAAATAAGCCCCAGCCTTTTTGACTCATCTCTTCTCCCAGTTTTCCAAACGCTGAAGATTTGTCTGAGGTTAAGTGTTTCCGATTCGTGTCACACCATCTTCCATAATTAAGGCCGAAGATACAAGCTCCCCATTCTCTACATTTGTTTTGTGAAGGGATTAGATATCTGTAGGGGGGCTGCGTGCTCAGGCTGGCTGTCAGCCCTGAGGCCCTCGCCTCTCATGGATGCATTTCTCTTCAAGTATACTTGTATCGCTGTGGATGAAGCGGCTATTTTTCCCTTTAGAAGGTGATTTTTTTTCCTCCAGAAAGAATTTGGTAGAACTGGCTCAACATGCAATGGACTGAATGTTCGTATCTCCCCCAAATTCATGTTGAAATCTTGAACCCCAATGTGATGGTATTTGGAGGCAGAGCCTTTGGAAGGTAATTAGGTCATGAGGGCGATATCCTCATGAATGAGATTAGTGTCCTCATAGAGAGGAATCCAGATAGCGCTCTTGCCCTCTTTCTGCCAGGTGAGGATATAAGGAGAAGATGATGGTGTGTATCTTGGAAGAGGCCTCTCACTAGAACCTGGCCATTCTGACACTCTCTTGGACTTCCAGACTCCAGAACTGTGAGAAATACATTTGTATTGTTCATAAGCCACCTAGCAGTCTCTGATACTTTGTTATAGCAGCCAGAGCTAACTAAGACACTAGGGAAGGTTTTTTAAATTCCATTTCTACATGGCAGAGTCAGACTGCTTAGGAGGATATACACAAAGCTTTGGCACACACAGATATCAGGAGGAAGATGCTTTTCCTTCTATTCATTGACCTCCTACTCAGCAATATTTACATGTCTTCCCTTTACTACTTTCTGTTTGGCATTCTCAGTCCATTGTCCCAAGAAAGAAACATGTATGTCCAAGCCCCTGAGAACAACAGAAATAACTTAAGACAAAAATGTGAGCTAATGTCTCCAAGACCAGAAAAGGGTTCCTAGGCTAGGGAAGAAGAGAGGAAGCCAAAAGAGCTTCAGTGTTATCTCCCTCAGTTTGGGGATAAGGGAGAAAGACTCTCTTCCATGTTCTTTTATGCTAGGGTTTCTTGCCCCAGTAGTCAAAGGAATCACTAGAAAGGTTTGAAGAATACAGGAATCAGGGTAAGTTTTATGTGATTTGTTATGTAGCAATAGTAACTGATACAAAAATATTGGGAAGTTTCTCAGTAAACATAAAGCTTAGGGGTTCACTGTGCCCCCCTAGAATTCTCTGTTCTTTAATAATTGTGATTCTTTGCCTCTGGTTTCCATTTATAGTGCTGACCAATGTTGCAATTGGTCACAGTTAATCCCAGTCATTTTGCTGCCTGTATTAGTCTGCCTGAGCTGCCAAAACAAAGTACCACAGACTGAGTGGCTTAAACAACAGAAATTTATTTTCTCACCATTCTGGGAAGTCTAATATTAAGGTGCCAGTCTATTTGGTTTCTGGTGAGCACTCTCTTCCTGGCTTGCAGGCAGAGAGCTGCCTGCCTTCTTGGCATGCCTGGCAGGACTGGGAGTAGAAGTGGAGCAAGAGAGTGAGCCAACTGGTGGCAAGACCCAGCTAAATATGTCTAGGTAAGCAAAGATGTTTCTTGTGGCCGAGCATAGCACCAGAGAGGCTGAATGGTTCTCAAGTACCTGAAAAAAGCCCAGAGATATTCGATAGAGCCAGAGCAAAGGCACCTTGCAAGTGGGAGTAAGGGATGATGCAGGAATAGTTCGGCCAGCAGCTGAGAATTAGATGGAAAGATGTACATATCAGGGCATGCCAGCACGACTGGAGGACCAAAATGCTCCTTCCACCGTATCCACTTTACCCTAGCATTACTCCAGAAATTTAGATAAAACTCTGGTGAGAGCAGATGGCATAAACCCCACCAGTCTTGGTCAGACACTTCTCTTTTCTGGTCTGATTGGCTTACATGTAGCAATGACTACAGCTGAATGATTTATTTCCTTAAAAACAATAAGAGACTTTGCTCTAACAGGTTGAACTTCATTGCTTAGCTCAGACCTGTCAAAATTCTTGGTTGCAAAGAGCAGAGATCACTTCAGGTTAACTTACAAAAAGACACTGCCTCAGGGGCTGTCACCATGGACACTAGTCACCCTGACTGTTAAGTCTCTTGAGTCTCTGAACTGCTCTGATCATAAACCCTAATTGTTTCAGGTTATACCCATATTAGTGGCAACACAGAAGGGGAGAGGGGATAGAGATATGTGTATGCTTGTATATGCACAAAATAGATCTGGAAGGAAACACAAGAAACTGGATAATATTGATTTCTCCTGGGGAGAACAGGGTGGTAGGAAGACAGGTGTGATACAGGACAGGGCAAATTTCCCCAAGTGACAGGGGACCAAATCCTATACTGAGAAAAGAAGAGTGCTCTTTGGTGGAGAGTGTAGAAAGAATTCAACACACACACCAACATTAGCGTCAAAATGAAAGTTTATTGCAAGAGGGGTAACACTCCACAGACAGAGTATGATCTCTTCTCAGAGGCAGAGAGTAAGAGAGACAGTGAGAGGGACAGGGAGAGACAAGAGTAAAGGTACTGAGAGGGAACTAGAGGGACAGAGACAATAGAGACGAGGACAGTGAGAGAGTAAAGGCACTGAGAGGGATGGTGAGACAATAGAGAAGTGAAAAGTAAGTAAGAGACAGAGGGGGCATGACAGGGAACCAGATTGTTCAGGGAATTCAGTTTATATGTCATTGTTTAGTTCCCATTTCCTTTGATATGGACATACAGCAAAGAAGGGGAAAGAGTATGTAGCGTGAAAGGGTAAGAATATGTAGAGTGAAAGGCCTGCTGGCAGTTCTCACTATATAAAGTTTTTGTACCTTTTGAATTTTGATAGATGGGAATAAAATTTTAAAAATTAATAGATCTCATTCACTCCAGTTTAAAACTTAAATCTTATACCTAATTCAAAGCTCCTTCCCCACTCCCAGGTCTGGCATAATCTGTGGCTCCCCAACCTGCAGCTGGGAAGGAGTCAAGCTGTTGCCTTCTCCTGCCTTCACTCCTTCCCTTCACTCCCCTACTCTTGGCTCCTGCAGAGTTGGGATGAGGTTTGGAATAAATTCCTTAGATGGTGTTATTTGTGGTTCTCTCCTGATGGTCCATAAGCTCTGGATTTCTGGCTTCTGTGGAATTTTCAGTAGCTCCCCTCTTCCTCCTCTTCTTCCATCTGCACAGTATCCTGATGTGTGCTGTGCTCTTGGGCTGATCTCCCTCTGCCCCTCCTGTGCCTGAGGGGTCTTCCACAGTCCTTTATGCTAGAGTTGCTTGCCCCAGCAGAAGATCCTCTTGGGGGAAGCCAGTATCCATTTTACCCATGGAAATATTACACGTTGCCACATCAAATACTGACCTGTCTGCCAAGGAGGGCCAGCCAGCCTCCTGCCTTGAGTTCTCCCGGCAGGAAGCAGACATTAGTTTCTGGGTTACATCTGCCATCTAAACTCAAGTTTTTCTGAGCACTCTTTGGCCAGATTTACTAGAGTGCTGAGGTGGGCTCATGAATTTCTGCGGTTCTGCAGAGATTTAGGCTGGGGTTTCATGACAATCTTTTTTTGTAAGGGGCCTTTCTCATCAACTTGTCTGGGCGTGGGAGGAAAGGAGAACATCAAGTTAGCAGCTTATGACTCAGAAGAATTCCCTCATTCAATGAATTTTCCAGTCTTTCACTCATTTGAGCTTTGGGTGGGTTGTGAGGGTGAAAATCCAGAAATAAGTCTGGCCACCTCTTATCAAAACTGGAGAGAGAGAGTTTCTAGACTGCTTTCCTTAGAATGTGCAGGTACTTATGGCCTATTGCCCTCAGCACTGGGGCTTTAGCCAATGTTTTCAGACAAATAGAATGTCCTGTTCCACATCTGGTTACTTACATTAGTAAAAACTTCCAAATATCGTCCTGCCATGCAAAGCAGAAAGTTATCTTTAATGACTAGAACTACTGTTTATTGAAGGCTTACAAGGTACTAAGAACTTTACATATTAATGCCTTAACTGTTCACAACACTATTAAGGGTTAGGGAGTTTCATCCCCATCTCAGTGAGAAAACCTGAGACCCAGTGGTCACATAGCTAGTGGCAGAGTTGGAAGTTGAATCCAGGTCTGCCTGACTTAAAAATCAATCTGCATATAAAGATGAGTGGTATAGTTAAGAGTGTACTGCTATAGTCTTTCACCAATGATCTATGGAATTGGGGTGGAGGTGTAGTTTTAAGGGACTGAAATATCCTTAGGTTCCTCAAACATTGTGTGTGAATTCAACAGATAAATGCATATGCTATTTCTCTTATATAGCAATTTGGTTCAACAAATAATAATAATAAGGTGTTAGGGATATATCAGTGTACAAAAGAAACTAAAATCCCTGTCCTTGTGGAAATAATTCATTAAAATCATGCCAAAATTATAATTTTTTTTGATCATTGTGCATTTTACCAATTAAAGGAAACTAAAAACATAACTATTATCATGTGAAGTCTCTGGAAAAACTTTGCTATTTAAAACAAACCTTCATACCGGGCCTATTTAGAAAATCATTGATACTATTTAAATGATCACAAGGACATGATTCATTAGATGAAAGAGGGATTTTGTGTACAGTCAAGTACAACCTGGGACTGACAATATCTGGGTCATAGAGGGCATACTGGGCAATCTCCTTGGGCAGTACCACTCACACATCACACAGCTCAGTGTAAATTATATGACTACTTGAAGAAATTAAAATTATAATTTCATTGATGATAATGCTGAGGAATATCAGGGGCACGACTGGAGTCAGGGAGGTGGATTACTTTATTTCCTTTACCTTTTGACTCTGGGACTTTCTGAGGTTCCTTCTTAAGCTCTTACAGAGGAGTGATCGGTGTGTGCAAAGTGGGAGCAGTCACACTTGACTTATAACTTCAGCCCTCCAGGATGGGGAAGTGGCACTCGTTCAATTACTGCTAGTCAAAGGCTGTATGCTAGCTTGTTTTAGCAAAAGATCTATATTCTAATAGAGTAACTATCAGTAAAGTAGCTTTTGGTCTTTGTCGTCCCGTCCTCACCCTCCCTGGACTCTAGCTTGAGTTCAGAGGCCAGTTACCTTGAGTGATACTGGGTCCTCGCAAGGGTTGGCGGTATTACCTTCTCCATATGCCAGATGAGGAAAATGAGGTGCAGATTGGCCAAGGGTCACGAAAACTCCTTGACCTCACTGTTTCCTCACTCCTTTTGACATCTCATCTCCAGGGGTTGACTTCCTTCCCTTCCCGCAGTCCCCACTTAAGCGACAAACGACTACAGTTCCCACAATGCCACGCGCCGACCAGCCTCGCGTGGTATTTCCCTAAGTTGCCGTTGTAATTAATGTTGAATCAAAACCACAGTTCCAGCGGAGAGCCGAGTTATTATTATCTACTTCTCCATCAAGACACCTTTTTTTCCTAATCCATCTGCGGTCATGGTGTTTGCGGAGAAAAATTTATTCAGGCGACTGCTCTAGACACCTACATTCTCCCCAGGCCTCGGCCTCTGTAAGGTCCCCGGGGGCTTGGGAGTGTCATTGGTGGATGACCGCAGCCCTTGCTACTTGCTGCTGCCACTGCGACCATGGCTTCCGGTAGCAGTGGCCTCAAGGCCGCCCGTCTCCTGTCGCGCTCCTTCCTCCGTAAGTCCTGCGGGACTCTCTCCTCTAGGCTCTGCGACCTTCTGGCCCCGCCGGGCCCAATGTCCTGGTGCATGCCGCACCCGCGCCCTCCGGGTCAGGACTTTGGCGGGGGCCTAGGAGCCCCGAGAGTCCGGCCTCGAGTCGGGGATTCTCGGGGGTGGAGGAAACTTTACTGATTATGTGAGGCGGAGGCATGATTTAGGCTGCTGGTAGATAGGATCGTAGGATGGCTGTTTCAGGTTTCGGGTCTCGGAACCCTGCAGACCCGGGGGCTTGCTGTTGTCCCGCGGCTATAAGTGGTGGGATGGGGGAGAGACATCTATCTAGATTGATCTTTTTGGGAGTCGTCCAGGATGAGCTCAGCTGGAAGGGTGAGCATTTGGGTTGATAGGGGAAGGATGTCTTACTAGGAAATTGGGGGACGAGACTCTCCATTGTACGGAAGGGTCCTACATTTCTGTTTGTCCTTTCTGTAGATTGTAAGTTTAGCAGAGAGGTGGGTTCTGCACCCAAAGTCAGCATAGCCCAGAAGACTTCTAGAAGCTTAGGGTTGACCGAGACCTTAATCAGCTTATTTGAAGTGTCTCCACCAGGTGATGTGAACCCTCAGTTCCCGAAAACATAATGCCCAAGGTTCCTAGTCTTTGAGTAATGCTGATTGTTGAAAATTCTTGCCATGTTCAAAGTCTCTCTTTTAAGGTAAGTTGTGTAGGAAGAGACTTTGGAATCAGCCACATCAGGGTTTGAAGTCTGACTAGCTAGCCTCTTACAGCCACGTCTATATCTATTTCTCAATTTTTGTTTTAAATCCCATGAAAACAGCCATATTTTAATGAATCTAAAACATCATCACTTGTATGGTGGACCATTGTTTTGTCTATCATTAACAGTGGAAAACGATTGCTTATTAAACCTGTAACACACCGTTGGTTGTCAAATGCATCCAGATTTTAGAAATGTTAAGTGGAAAAACCTGCATCCTAGAAATGATAACGTCTAGGATGATGTGAGTTTATTGTGCAGTATACATGAAACAATTTATATAAAACACCTGGGGAGTAATAGGCACTAAAGGTAATTTTCTTTTCTTCCTTGTGCTTTGCTCCTAATTCTACTGCTTGTACTAAATATTGGACAAAATAATTCATTTCTTGAGAAGATTATGTTCTAAAGTGTATAGTGATGGGTGTGTGCTCAATAGCTACACTTAGTTGCCAGACTGCTTGAGAGCAAAGATCTGGCTAGATAATATAAGCAAGTTGGAAAAAGTTGGGTTTCTTTGGGAAAGTTTTCTGGAGATTCTTATTGTATAATTTAAAAGACAGTTGAAGGTGTTGTAGGCAAAAGGAAAAATGGAATTAGTTATACCCATATCTTTCTTTCCTGGGATCTTGCTCCTCTGAGTTTCTGAAAAATCTTAGCCTCAGATAGATTGGCTGTCTTTGTAGGAGGAGAGTCTGGAGAAGAAAGGAAGAGTGTCTAAAAGATCAGAATCCTTAATCCACCCTTAGCAAGACTTCATAATTCTCTTCTCACAGAACTGGAGGTTCTTTTTTCCTATACTTTCAGGACCACAAGGCCTTAAGAGATCATCTAGTTTAGCTTCCTGCTGCTGGGAAGGTCTTCAGTTATCCTAGTCATGTGATTAACCTGTTACTAAGGGTCTGAGAGGTCTGAGATCTAAACCAACTTATCTCTTATATTAGAGGGGTTACCGACTTCTGTGTTTAATGTATAAAAACCTCTAAATCTCCAAATCTTCCCTTTCTCATGCCACATTTCTAAACTCATTTTTGTTCCCACTAGAAAAACAACAGCCACAACAACAGTGCTTTGCAAACTTTTTTTTTTTTTTTTTAAGGTGGTCACAAATTATTTAGGCTCTGAAGTTAGTAATAAAACTAGAAATGCTAGGGAATTTTGTTTCTTCTATTCTCTTAAGTGTCAATTGATGGTACATTTTGTGCTGAAGGTCAAGTGTTGAGATATTGATTTGAGTTAGGAAAAAAACCCTAAACATTTGCAGATGCCTTCTAGAGCCCCATTGGGGGCAGCTTGGAAAGTTTAGAAATTCCTTAGCACATGCCCCCCCCCAACCCAGTTTTATAGCTTGTGAAAAAAGGGAGAAAATCCAGTTAAAGTGGGAGAGAAAATAATATGAAAGATAAGGAAGACTTTCCATGAGCAAGTTTAAGATTTTTATAAACACCTTTGAAGTAGAGATAGTAAAGTTTTTCAAGAAGTGTAAAGCAAGGCAAGGCCCTTTTAAACATAAGCCCAGAAGTTCCTATAAATTGAATCTTTTAGAATAAGAAGAACCAGTATTTCCGAACCTCAGAATTATGGTGTTGTAGCCAGAAAGTGAACCTTACAATCCCATACCTTTGTTTGGCAAATAAGGAAATAAATCCAAAATGTTTCCTAACCACCATCAGAATGAGCACTATAGAATGCAGGTCTTCTGACTCTGTAGTCCTTTCCACTAATATATGCTGTGTGGTACTATGAGCCTTTTTTTTTTTTGAAGCTCTGATTTTTTTTTTTTTTTGGCAGTCCCATTGATTTATTGAAAAGGTGACTCATTACTCTGCTCAAAGATGTGCCACTTGCCTTTTCCATGTGTTTGCCAAGTTGTGTAGGTCTGATTTTGGAATGGGGAACTCATTAAGAAGTGTAGTTGGGAAAAGGGGACCCTCCACAGTGATGTTTCTGATACTAGTATCTATTGCCATTGCAGCCAAGAACCAAGACTTTATTTCAGAAATACAAAATGGCCTTGATCTAAATGTATCAATGTAGCCATGAGAGAGTGATTTAATTTTCTGACCTCAAACTTGTTCTTCCATAGAAACGTAATTGGGGATGTTCAAAATAATGTAAGTAAGGGGGACAATTTTATTTCACCAAAGAACAGGTATTTTGTTTTTACAGACTCACATTTTTTTTTTACATTATAGCATTTCTAAAATTGGGTTATGTTTATAATTGGTGGTATCTTATAATAAATTGGCACCTTTTTTTCCCTACTAGTACTTAATAGTACTTCTTAAAATCAATGGTGTTTTAGATTTGATGAGATATGATACTTATAGTAATTAAGCTTTATTTGTAAGTAAATATTAAATGAGTATATACTTTTACATTTGAATAGTGAATTGTTTGGGGTTTGGAAGTAAGTGGCTGCTGAGCTACTCTGCTATATTTTAAGCTTCTACAGGTAGGGACCACCATAGCTATATATTACATATATATAATATATATGATTAGTAAGTGTACTTTTGTTAAATTCATGAGTTACATGCATGAATAAATGAGCAACAAAGACACGGTTTGTGAGGTGAGTTGGAGGAGGAGTATGAGTATTTTCATGAACAGAGTCTCAGATTATTGGTTAGGAGTATGGTACTGGTCATACAAAGCCACAGTTAGAGTCACAGCTAGGCAGGTGTGTTTGGTGACAGCTTCATTCATCCCATAGCCATTTTATAAATGATGTAGTTGCTTGTTACCGGGAAGAGAATTTAGCATGTGGCTGATACAGATTTGTCATCCTTGTTGCAAGTACATCTCTTGCAGATTATTCAGTCACTTTCCTTAACAAACTTTTCCTACAAAAGTTTGCACTTTTGTAGTTTCGTGTTTCTTTGTTTAATGTTTAGCTGTTTTACAGGGCAAGGTGCTTCCTTTGAGTCCATCATGTCCAACCCTGAATCCCTATAATCTGGCACGTAGCCTGGCGCAATGAACACCTCAAAGCAGTTTGGCCTTCTCATTCTGCATCAGTAATAATAATGAAAATAAATAGCTAATAGTAAAATAGCACTCGCTCTACCCTAGGTGTTATTTTACATGCCCTGTATATTATGAACTCATTTAATTCTCATATCACCTGTGAGGTACATAGTATTATCCCTATTTTTACAGTGCAGCTGCATCTTTAAAAATGGTTTCTATGCTAAAAATTTACACATGTGTGTGCATATATGCATTATGTATAGAATGGATTAGTATTTTTATACATAAACATATAGGATATGCATGAAGACATATATAAAACATTCAGGTCGGGCTTATTTTAATATGTGAATTATGTGTGCTCTCTTTTTAGGATATAATTTACCTTTGTGCTCATGTGGGATGTGAACCTAGTTTGGGGAGTATACCAGGCACTTTGCTGTCCGGTTTAAAGGCATCATATCAATGTCACAGCATCCTTGTGGGCAGCTTTGATTCCATTTACAGATAGGAAAACTGAGGCTAAGGGAGATAAAAGAGCCTGCCCCAGGTCACATGACGGGTGAACAGCTGAGCATAAACTCAAGCTCAAGTCAGGTCTGTCTAATTTCTGAGACTGTGTTCTCAGCTATTTCTGGGACTTTGTCCCAAAGTTAGGGGCCAGTTTTAAGAACCTGAAGAGGAGGTGACTCCACCACATTCCCTGGAGATGGCCCAAGGTGTGACAGCTACAGCCTTCACCATGGGGAAAGTCTTCCTGCTTCCCTGATATTTAGTTAAAAATGTTTGTTTTCTTAAAGTCGGGTATCTCCTTGTATGTTGATTTACCATTTGTCTGCCATCAATTGTGTTTCCTGTTCAGGGCCTTTATTCATTGTTCTGTTAGGCTTTTGGTCTCTTCTTGTTGGTGCTTCATGTTGCTAATTTCTTGGCGTTAATGTTATGAAGACACTCTCCTGGTCTGTCACTGCCCTAACTCTGCTTGTGGTATGTTTTGCTCTCAGCTCTTTATTTTCTATGATAGTGAAATAGTCCATTTGTATTACATTGCTGCTTATGGATTTCATTTGTCTTTTTTAAAAAAAAAGGTTAGCATGGAATTTGTACTAGGTTGATATAGCTTTGAGGATGGCTAGTAGCATTTAGGGGGGGGACTTCTGTGCAATCTTTATATGAATTTTAGGGAAACCTTCAGTCTTTGTAGGTACAAAAATAGATATGTATCCTTTACCCTTTCCTGATGAGTTGAGTGAGTTTGAGGTTAACATTTTCCAAATCAGCAAAAAGAGATGGCACTTATGACATTTTGCTTGTGTGTGTGTGTGTGTGTGTGTGTGTGTGTGTTTATAGACCCTGTCTCTTGTCTTGAAATTCAAACATTTTTTAATGTGCACCTATTCTGTAAGGCACTGTATTATATACCCTGCGAGACACCGTGGTGTACAAGATGTGGTTCTTACACTCAGGGATTTATGGTTAGAAGTTCTACAAATATGTAGATGGTACTTGAAATAATCTTGAAATAAATTTAATCTGAAATAGAAATAATTCAGTAAAGAAAGTAGCAATATGTACTCCCATCTACATACAGTGTGTGGCATAAGTGTTAGATACCATATAAAAGTATTTTCAGGTTCCGTTCTTCTTAGTCTCAGATCCCCCCCTATAAAACCCCCATTATATTCACAAGTTGTGAATGTCATGTGTAGATTTAAGGATTCTTTCCTGTATAATGTTTTATTTAAACATGAACTTATGTGAATTAATGCAAGTGAAATTCTCAGGAAATTGAGAACGTGAACCCTTTGGTTGAAAGGTGAGAGATATTTGCAAGATGATTTGGCCACTAATGTATGCCCTATATTCTAAATCTAACTGTAGCAAATAGCTTACTATTTGCTACAGTTATTTGGTGGTTATTTGGTGGTTTGGTCATAGAACTTAGGTTTGTATTTAAAACCAAAATATGATTGAGCCTCTTTAAGTAGAGGACAGACAATTGAAGATTTCTGCTGTAAACCACTTTGCATTCTTCAGCAGAAGTAGAATAGGCTGTTTTTCATAACTTAAGATATTTGATTGCTAATTTGGGTGGAGAAGAAATCAAGTAGGGAAAGAAAATGCAGAGAGCCAATCTGACAGACTTAATGTTTAGAGCATTTAGTAGTTTTCATTCTTTACTGGCCCAACTTAGAGCGGTGGAGTTGTGGGAGGGGAGGTGAAGAGGTGGGGAGGTGTGGAGGTGGGGGTGAGGAGAGGCTGCTCTCATGGGGGGCCTCCAGCCTGTGATGCTGGGCCTTGGGTTATATAAGGTGGAGAAGAATGACATAAATGACTTAAAATTTGGTGAATTTTATTTGGAATATAAGCATATTTAGCATTATTTTTGCCTGAATGCAAACAAATAGCGAAAGAGAAAGAATTTCCTTGATTCTATGATATCAGCAATGGTAAGACATCACTGATTTAATAACAGTATTACCTTAAATATATCTGCCAGGTTTGTATGTGTTATGATGGTGTAGAGTGGTGGGAGACTGAAGGCTGGTCCTAGCTGGAGTATGTGTCACCTGAAATTGTAGAGGAGGCAGAAGTTAAGATGAAGAGAATTATAACGTACAACTGGTCTTTAAGTCTTCTTCACAGCCATAGCGGTGGGAGAGTGTGCTTGGTGTAAAGGGCTGGGACAGGCTCATCTTCTAGTGTGGGGTGAGTTTCTGGGATTAAAAGGGCACTGTGGTGATTCTGGAATACCATCATGGCTTGCTGGAGCTCCTCAAGGAGTTTCTTTGGATTTCAGAGGCCATTTTGATATCCAGCATTTCTTACTAAGTTGACCTACATGTCCTAGAGCAGTATTCCAGAAAAAGAGGGATGTGATGGTCAGCGAGTTCTTGTGTAGGACTCCTGTGACCGGTTTATTCCTACTGTGCAGGTGTATGTATCAGTTTGGATGGGATGGGGCCAAGTTGGGTTCATGGCTTGGGACTAGGGCAGAGGTGAAGAGAGTTTTCAGTTCCTGAGAGAGTACAGCCATGGCCAGGAACTAGACAAACTTCTATTTTTAGGAGATTGGAGGTCAAGTATTGGATTTTAGGAGTAAACTGCCAGTAGTCCAGAGCTCAGTTTGGAGGTAGTCCCAATGAAGAATACATCCCTTAACCCTACCCTCTCAGTACCCCAGCCTGTATCCCTCCCTGTGCCCCACAGATTTACTTGGGATAGGAGAGCATCTACCCAAAATGTCCAAGGTCTAGTCCTTCAACAGTATGTTTCACACTGTGCAGTTATGGCCCACTTTATGTCAGTTCAGACAGATTGTAGGTTGAAGACCAAGAGTCTCTTATTCAACACTTATTCCTAGACTCTCAGCATTGTGGCTTGGAAGGCATCGTGGCTTGGCAGAGATGTTCCCCAAATATTGATTGAATAAATGAATAATCATGACAACCCCAGGAACTGGGATATGTACTCAATTATTCTAGTAGCATTCTCTCATTTCAGTACCAAAGATACCTTGTCTGGCATCATCCAGGTTTCTTGTCAGGACAAAATGTGGTCAGAATTTCATTTCCTCATCTTTGAACATGTATTTTGGGGTTGGCTCACAGGTGATAGCCTATTAGTTTTAGCTTACTTGAAGCTAGGTCTGATGAGCCTGGGCTCATATAGTAGATGGGGAGATCACATGTACATGTACATGTACATGCCCACACACATGTGTGATAGCTCTCCCAAGATCCCCTTCACTAGATGCTTTAGAATATGAGTCATTGCACAGGTTAAACACTACCAAAGGGCTTGGAGCCTAGAAGATGAGCTGCTGTTCATCACACTTTCAGTGCAGTTTTAATGAGCACCAGAGATCTGGGGTTATGAAGCTTGAGCTCCATAGAGTTGATCAAGAAGGTCTGGAGTAGGAGATGGAGTAGGAGAAGGTAGTGATCTTGGTTGTTCTGGTGTTGAGGCCACGCTTTATGTACAAAGGTAGGCCTGTTTTTTCTTAGGCCAAGAGAGCCACTCCTTCTCCTGTGGAAGGAGAAAACTGTCTGATGTCTCCTTTTGTACGTTAGTGAGTGTAAGAATACATGTGGAAGACCAAGCTTTATCTTCAAAAACAAGTATTTTCTTTTAGTAAGGGCTCCAGATATCCTGATTTTATCATTTGATCTTTAATCAAATCTTCTGCCATTTATTGGAGATTCCTGGAATGGGAAGGACTGGGGGAGCAGATTCTGCCAGGAATAGCAGCACGGGAGGAAAGGGTATAGCTTTTGCATGGCTCTTGTGATTGTGGGTATCCAGCTAGGAGAACTGGCGGCTAAGGTCAAGAATGGACCTTGAGTGACAGCACTGGGTAGGGCGGGCTCTTGGGCTACAAATTCCTGTTGTAGTGTCCACTGGCCCAGGTTCAGGGCCATAGCTGTGCCCAGTGTGCCAGGACTTGACCGTCATTGCTTCCTTATGGCCCCTTGTTTGGCCTAGTGCAGTTCAAGAATGCAGCTATTTGTTACTCAGCAAATCTGTGCATACAAACACTCCTCTCCTGTTGGTAAGGATGAAATCTGGGCCTTTCTCTTCCCTAGAGATCGAGGGGGACTCCAGAATTCAAAGTTACTAAAAGCTGAGGTCATTATGTGAGTTGAAGATGACTCAAGGGGTGCTCAAAGGGCCAGACGCAGATTAGTTTTGGGACCTAAGCTCTGAGGATTTAAGAGGGCTTGAGGCAGTGATTCATGATGAAAAGTATGGAGTTGACTCTGGACAAATGCATGATAAGATGTCCTTTTGTAGGGTTAGCTTTTATGGGCTAGCCTGGCACGTTGAAAAGGCCAGGGGTGGCCCAGAGAGATAGTAGTTTGGGGCTCTAATGGGGTTTTAAAGGTAGTCAGAAGTAGCTCACAGTGTTAATTCATCTGTGCTCTATTTTCTACTGATTTTTGAAATATGGGCAACTACTTTAATAACAACTTAGATTTCTCAATTTTTGTTGAGGAGGGTTGATGAAAATAACAGATTTTTCTTTAAACTTGTTTCTCCCTTACCTACTTTTCCTATTTATTTTATTTTCCCTATTTCTTTTATATGTGAGATCTTGAGTCTTATATCAGAAGAGATCAAATTAAGTAATTTTGGATTATATCTTAAGTTTAATTCTATGATTTAACATTTAATATTAATATTATTATTGGGGAATGAGTTGCCCAGTAGTTTGCCTCCTAGCTCGCCCGTTGTTTATAGATGTTGGGCTTAAGAACTTTGGTCCCTGAGGAAATCATGTGGCTGTTTAGTAAACACTGTTAGTAGGATTGATACCTAGTTTTCAGTCCCTGGATTTATTTTGAGCCATTTGTCTTTGAGCCCCACTTTTCTTTCTGAGGAATGAAAATTATGAACCTCAGCTTTTCTTTGTTAGCTCAGAAAAGCTACAAGATTGTGGTTGTCAGTAAAGGGGATTCTGGAGAATAGTACAGTGTTTTTTGTTTGTTTGTTTCTCTAATCTATTTCTATAGTCAATATGTCTTATTTAAAAAGTGACATTTATAGTTGTCATGATTACAAGATGGCTCCTACATTAGAGGATTTTGTTTTGTTACCAAGTTCAATTGATGATCCAGAAATTTGGAAAAATTATAATGTGCCATATTTACTTTGCTTTTCAGTGCAGCAGAATGGAATTCGGCATTGTTCCTATACAGCTTCCCGGAAACATCTCTTTGTTGATAAAAATACAAAGGTTATTTGCCAGGGCTTCACTGGTAAGCAGGTATGTATATCTAGATTTTTTATAAGATGTATACTAGAGATACAAAAAAAATGAACTATTTTATATATTTTTTAATATCATTAAGGTTATAATACATGTTTGTTGCAGAAAAGTAAAATAGTATAGCAATGGAGTTGTATCTTAGGAGGGAGTTAATTGCTATACTCAGTCTATAAGATGAAAATTGTATTTAAACTTACCTTGAAAATTCCTCTTGAGGACTATATTATGTTGGAAACCAACATATTCTCTTTCAGCAAGTGTAACACCACTGATTTTCCTCTAACATTGTAACAGATCACTATTAATTAAGCACTTGGTAAAGTACATAGCATGTGTTTAGGCTTTGTACTAAAAAAAACCAACCAAACAAACAAACAAAATAGACAAACAATCCCACAGTTAAACATGATCTACCTTCAGTGTGGAAAAATGCTCAAGCCCAGAGAGCCTCATGGGATCTGAGAGACAGAGGAAGCAGCTCATTGACTTTTCCTGTCTTATGCTCTCTCTGGGAAAATGGCCTTCCAGGAGACTGGCCAGAAGAATTGCCTGAAGCATTTTAATTTGTTCTCATTTATTTATATTCATTCTCTCTCCCTTTCCCTTGTCTATATCATAGAATTTGCATAAGTTCATCTGTGATGTGACTCCATAATAAAATGCAACATAAGAATCTCCTTTTCCTCTTTCCTGCCATTCTACTCTTCTAGAATTTCTTCTGTTAACAAATTGACATAGATTCTTCCAGATATTTTTCTTGCTTGTACAAGCATACATATACTTATTTAATGTGCATACTACAGTTTATTGTATAGAACAATATGTAATATATAAAAAACACATACAGTATATAATATAGATCATACAGATATTTGTCTATAAAATAGATTTCTAAAGGTAAAATTGGGTGTCACAGTTTCTGTGTATTTACAATTTCAACAGCTACTATTAAGTTGCTGTTTAAAAAATTTGTATAAATTTATAGTTCCACCATAGTAGATGCACAGATTTTTTTTATAAATGAGGGAATATTACCAGATCAATTAAAAGATAACTACGTGTCTTAACTCAGAGTGTCCTTTTCTTTATTACTAAAGGAGATAAGGCAAGATAAAACCAGTTAACATTGTTTTTGGTAATTTAAAAGTTATTGATTTTTCTGTAATTAAAAGAATTGTCATGTTTACTGTGTAGTATTTTGGTCATGGAGCAGGAATTGGCAAGCTTATTCTGTAAAGGGCCAAATTGTAAACATATTAGACTTGGTGGACCTTGCTGTGTCTGTTACTACTCAATAGCATTGTGACAGCAAAAGCCGCCATAGACTATGTCAATAAATGGGCATGATTGTTTGTCAGTAAAACTTAATTTACAAAATCAGTGGCAGGCCAAATCCTTCAGGCCATAGTTTACCAATCCCCAATCTAGAGGATGATTCCCAGATTTCTATAATTTTTGTTGTTTAAAATATTTAGAAATTACTTTAAGATTATATAGTTCTTATTTAAAAAATGAATTTGGTTAGAATTTAAAATGCCCTTTCACTTTTTGACTTGTTTCTGAAATAACTGGCCAGAAAAATATGAATTGCAGTAGACCTTTTTTTTCTATTCCTCTACTCTCTTAAAAAAAAGGCCACTACCAACAAAAAAAGAAACACCTACAAAACGTTGAAATTTTATTCATAGATAAAATTGGTTTATTTATTCTGACAGCCATATATTTTACGAGTATCACTTCTACATATATACATTTTAAAGAGATGTATATAATGCTCATCTAAGATTCAAAGTACATTTTATCATTCCCTGCCTATTAAAATCATATGCAGTCCCTCTTCAATTATATATTAATTTTGTTAGCATATAATCAAATGTTTGATTAACTCAAACTCCCCACTTGAATTTATTATGTACAATTTTGTTTTTGTCTGCTAAACTTTATATGATCTTATGGCATTTTATCCCCTGACCTTTTTTTTTTTAAAGAACCATCTTCCATGGTATAAGTACTATTTGGAACTGTCTCTGCTTCCTGGATTAGGTGATGATTTGCCTAAGTATAGAAATCCAAAGTTGGTTTTTGTGTCTTTCAGTTACTGCAATTATATTAGATTTCCTGGTTCAGATTCTAATATTATAGAGGTCATCATTCTGATGATGAGGTGTGAAATTCAGAGCTTATCTCATGGGAAATCTTGCATTTTTGTCTCAGCTCTCTCTCTCTCTCTTTTTTTTTTTTTTGTTTTTCGGTGCCCACATTATTTCACATATGAATGAGGAATATTTGTATTTCAGAATGTATTCCAACAATGCAGATTTCCAATGATGGAATTTCTTGTATTAGCCTACATAGCTGCTAAAATTATTCTTGCTCTTAATTATGTACTGACTAGTGTTAATGGGAATAAGCTTATTAACAGGAAATGCTTTTCCTGTTTAGCATTACATTAGGACTAAAAAATTGGGTCATTCGAAGTTATCTATCAGTGTAGTCAAGGCAGTGCTTCTCAAACTATCAGGAATGAAAGACTGGTTCGGGTATTTATTTTACTTTTCTGTCTAATGCAGATCAATACTTTTTGCAAAATGCAGTAAAAATTGAAGCAACATTGTTGCTATAAAAATATGCAAACATTCTCACTTTTGTTTTTCTTAGATTTTTATTTTCCTATTTTTTTCTTTGTCTCCTCTCCCCTCCCCTCTCCTTCCCTCCTCTCCTCATCCCTCCTATTCCCTTCCTTTTTGCGTTTCTGTCACTGCAGACCAGCAAGTGTCTTTTAATAGCACAGCTTTAAAGACAGAGCTGTGATTCTTTCCAAAATTCTACCACTGACTTTAGACAAGTCAGTTTATGTGCTTGGGACTAAGTTTCTTATTTAAAAAAATAAGGATATTTCGAAGTCCCTCTAATTTTTATGCCTTTAATAGAATTTGAGCAGTTGGATCAGCATTTTTAGGTTCTTGTAGAATGACCACATGGATCCATACATACAGTTTTCAACAAGTACTTATCGAGTGCCTACTGTGTATAATGTATTGATTTAGACGCCATCTCGCAGTGAACAAAGTAGACAGGAATCATTGTCTTCATGGAATTTACATTTTAGTTGCAGGGGAGAGAACACATCAAGAAAATTATTGAGTAAGTTATGTGATACATTAGAAAGTATAAATGCTTTGGAAAATATAAACTAGAGAAAGAAGGAGTGTGTGTATATGCGTGGAGCCGTGGTAGTGGTCGGGATGGGGAAGGGGGATTTTATATCAGGTTTTCAGGGGAAACCTGACGCCTGACTCAAGAGCCAGCTGAGTTGTGGGAGTGAACCAAGTGGACATGTAGGAGCAATATATTGATGGGGAGGAGGGTGTGGTATTGGCATTTACTGAGTAGAGGCCAGCGATTCTGCAAAGGGGACAGTGAGGCTGTGACGTGGAATATGCCTGGCGTGTAAGGAAGCTTGAAAAGTCAGTGTGACTGGAGTGAAATGAGCAGGGGAGAACAGTAAACAAGGTCAGGCAGGTTAAGAGGTTCTGAGTTGGGGAGGCAGGTTGGATACTGACTTGTAGGCCAGTGTAAGGGGTTTGGTTTTTACTGTGAATTAGATGGAAAACTACTAGAAGTTGTGAGCAGAGGAGTGAAATGACCTTCCTTATGTTTTAATTGGATTACTGGCTGCTATGTTGAGAATAGAGTGAAAGAAACAAGGGCAATATTCTCTCAAGAGTTGATGGTGATTTAGTCCAAGGTGGAAATAGTAGAAGGGTTAGATGTTGTCAGTTTTATTTAGAAGGTAGAGCAGTGTGACTTACTAATGTACCTGATGTGAGATATAAGAGAAAGAGAAGAACCAAGGATGACTTCAGTATTTTTGGTCTGAACATCTGTTAGGAGTGGAATTGCCGCTGAGATGGGTTGACTGTGGAGGGGAGTGACCAGGAACTCAGTATTGGGCACTTCAGGTTTGAGATGCCTACTAGTTCTCCGTGGAGATGTCATAGAGGCAATTGACAATGCGAGTATGTAGTTTAAGGCAAAGGTCTGGGCTAGATAGGTGTGTGTGTGTGTGGTGGGTGTGTGTTTCTGGGAGGGGTCACCATATGGATATTTATTGCCATGATAAGGGATGAGATCACCAAGGGCACTAATTCAGTTGAAAAAGAAGTCTAAGGAGAGAGAGAAAGAGAAGAGGGGAATCAGGGGAGGTAGAGCCCCAGAAGTCTAGTGAAAAAGAATTTTTTAATCTTTGGAGACATTTTTGGTTGTCTCAACTGATTGGGGTGGGAAAGAGGATGTGCTATGGGCATCTACTGAGTAGAGGCCACGGACGCTGCTAAACTTTGTACAAAGCACAGGACAGCCTCCCATAACAAAGAATCAACATGTTCACAATGTCAGTAGTGCCAAGGCTATGGAGGGAGAGTGAATGGATAGGGAAGTACAGAGTGTAGACAGGGCAGCGTTAAAGGATTCACTTAAGGTTAGTGATCATTAATTTAAAGTGAGACCATTTAGCTTGGTTTTGTTTTTTCAGGTACTGTTTGGCATATGTGCCATCTTAGAGTAGGTGGAGAATTGGACTTAATGAAGGTTGTGATTTTGCCAGATGTGTGTAGAAGTAGAGAGCTCAAAGCTTGTTGTGTAAGTATAATGATTGGCCATGGATTTTAAACTGAGTAAAGGGGGATGTGAAGACCTCAGGAGCTGAGGAACAGTGAAAGAGAGGTGTGAAGTAAACACCAGGGTATTTCTGATCCTCAGCCAAATTTGAAAATGGATGAAAAAGAGACCCCTTTTTTTTGACAAACAGCTATTTTGGCTTTGCAGAGGCCTGTTTTGCTTCAAGATTCAAAGCTTTTTTTATAGTAATTTGATGAGAATGCTGGATATATGTTATTGTTATACTCAGGGGAGTAGTTTACCTGTTTTTCTTTTCCAAGTTGCTGAAGATCTCCTTCAGGCATCCCAGCCTGCCTTTTCTCATGAGTCTTGTGCTTTTTTCCCTCAGGGCACCTTTCATAGCCAGCAGGCATTGGAATATGGCACCCAACTTGTTGGAGGAACCACCCCAGGGAAAGGAGGAAAGACGCATCTGGGCTTACCTGTCTTTAATACTGTAAAGGAGGTAATTAATGGGACCCAAGTTTGGCAAGAAAAGAAAAACAGGGAAGAGCGAACATTCTTTGGATAGAGATCTTAACTGCGTCTTTTTTGGGAGAGTCACTTGCCATTTTAAAATCCAGTAACCTAGAGAAATTTAAATCACAGTAAAAACCAGTGGATTCACTTTAGTCACATAGATTCAGGATGTTTTCTCCATGGCTGTGTCACTTTTGTTTAGAGGCATACATCAGTTCTTAAGGGAAGACATGATGTGGCTTGGCTTCTGTTTGCCTTATTTTCCTTTCCTCCCTTTCTTGTTCCAGGATGTCAGTAGTGTATATGTCAGCACTTACTTACTACTAACACTTATGAGAATGGGCTCTTTGCCAGGCACTGTGCTGGTGCCTCCTATACATTGCCTCATTCAGGCCTCAGCACAACCCTCTGAGGTAGTTGCTGTTATCATCTCCATTTTAAAGACAATGATACTGCCCATAATATCGCATCTGATAACTGGCAGGCTTAGCATGGCTCAGAGTAGGTCCATGGTGTCCCTGTGTGAAAAAACTGGTCTGTCGAGTCAGATTGACAAATCAGAGTCTTAGTCTCTTCCCAAAATACTGATTTCTTAATATTTTAAAAATTATTTTAAAACTAACCTTTACTTCTTTGTTACAAAATGAATATGCGTTTATTATACAAATTCAGATGATATAAAGATATGTAAAGTTAAATTTTATAGTGTTTTCCACATCTCAGGTTTTGCCCTTATAGAGAGCTAATTTAAGCTATGTGTATTCTTTTGTTCCTTTCTACACTGATGTGACTATATACAAAAACAATAGTATTTTAAAAGAAACAGTGGTACAAATTCTTGGTCATTTAATTAAAAATATCTAGGAAATAAACCTAGTACTTGGGAGTGATATATTAATGATAAAAAATACACTCCTCCCCCCTTCCTTTTAAGGCATATTTTAAAGTATTGAAATTTTTAAGTACAAATTTATAGACATTCTCTTTTCAGACTCTTAACTTCAAATTGAAAGTAATTTGTACTTTTAATCCTAAAATGTAAGAAAAAACAAATATTCTAGTTTGATTACTTAATTTTACTTTAAATTTGAAAATAGTGTATACTATATGTGTGTAGTGTGTTTTAAGTGTACTGTATTTTAAAGAGTAAAAAAGAGTTATAAATCATGTTCTTTAGAAGAATCATTTAGAATGTTTTTGCTTCAATTTTTTGTTTTTTCCTCTACCTAAATTCTGTTATGATTGCCTTCATGACCTCAAAATATAGAGAGGAGCTATTTCCCTAATTTCTCTAGGTAGATTTGACTTTTGTCATGAGTCTGTTTTTGCTTTCTTTCAAAGAAAGTTTTTGTTGCTAAGCAACTCATTTATTATTCATCATGATACAGATAGATGTATTTTTATTATTTGAGTTCTCTGACAGATACTGTTTATTTCTCACCTGTACACCTCTTACAGGGAACTTTCTGAATGAGTAGGATGGGTATCTTTCATCCAGTATTACTTGTCAGCATAGACCCTATAGTCACAGTCTAGTTCTGACAGTATTTGTAGCCTTAAGAGGTAGAGAACTGTGGGATATTTTTTCCGTGAAATACCTACATACCTATGATCTGCCTTCTTTTGGTTCCAACTTAGATTTTTTTTTTGTTCTTGCTTCTCTGTTATCGCCTGAAAGTTTTTTTGAAAATTATTTTTAATCCCTGTTAACATTTATGGATGACCTGTCAGCATCCTTTGGCTTTGTTCTTCTGTCAATATCAAGATAATCTTTTATTAGAGATGTAATAGGGAAAGCTTCTCATTATCTGGGGATATGGGGAATCATTCAGGGATGGTTCTCGAAGACACTGTCTTTTACTTTTGCCTTCTTCTACTTGTACCTGTTTGTTCTATAGCTTAGTATTTGTATCCATGGTAAAATCTCATGGCACAGCCTTCCAAAAGGTTTTGATTTATATGGTAACTAAGTTACATTCTAACGCTTGCAGGTATGGACACTTTGGAATCAGACTGAGGTTTGAGTCTTGGCTTTGCCACTTCCTAGCTATGTAATCTCATACAAGTTATTTAATATCTCTTGGCCTCAGCATCTTGATTTGTAGCAGAGGTTACTAAGCATGCAAGATTGTGGTGAAGCCTTAACTGAGACCTGTGTAGAGCCCTCTCACAGAATAGGTGCTGCTATTCTTGTAGAGTTAGAGATCACTGCTAATCTTCAAGGAGCTTCCAGTACAGTACAAGAGACGTGGCCACATGTAGAAGTGGGAAGGATACATCATATTGATGGACATAGAGAGTATGTAAAGACCAAACGTAAGCTTGTGTACACAGAGAGAACAATGATGGTCAAATTGATGTCTTTAAGTGCTTTGTATTGTGAGGGATGGCGTAAAGTAGACCCTACTGCTTATTTCACCCACATTCTTATTCTATGGCTACTTATGCATGTGCATTTTAGTTTATTTCTAATAAACATGCGTTTAGACAAAAATTGTCAGCAAAAAAAAAACCCTTCATTTTTGCTGTTTCTTGATAGTATTTATTAAGTATGATGTATTTTTAAACAGCTGTTTGAGAGACTAGTTCTGAGCCTCAGGGACTCAGTAGTCCTTTTTCTCCCGAGGAAGTATAGGATCTTAGGACTGAATAGGTGGTACAATATCTTGTAGAGCAACAAAAATAAATGTGGCCACAGGAATGAGGAGACAGAGATGCAAATCAGGCAGCGCTTTCATGTTTACTGACATGCCATCGCCTGAGGGAGGTCACAGAACCTTTCAATTCAGAGTGACATTTCACGGGGTCAGAGAGAAGACCATGAAGACATCCGATGTCTCCTGGTGGTATCCTTTTCGGACTCCAAGACATTATTAAAATCATGGTATTGAATTCATTTTTTAATGTTTATGACTTAGCAAATAATAAAGTGCTTCATGGTTAATCTTTCAGGCCAAAGAACAGACAGGAGCAACGGCTTCTGTCATTTATGTCCCTCCTCCTTTTGCTGCTGCTGCCATTAATGAAGCTGTTGAGGCAGAAATGCCCTTGGTCGTGTGTATCACTGAAGGTATCCCACAGCAGGACATGGTTCGGGTCAAGCACAGACTGGTGCGCCAGGGAAAGACAAGGCTGATTGGGCCAAACTGTCCCGGAGTCATCAATGTGAGTGTGAAAAAGAAAACTAAGCCCAGATTCAGCCTCTCAGAGGCTAATTAGTTTCAAATCAGTCCAGATGTACATGTGGGTTTGAACTATGAATTATAGTTTTTTTTTTTCTGAAACTGTGATTTACTTTTCTTCAGCCCGGAGAATGTAAGATTGGCATCATGCCCGGCCATATTCACAAGAAAGGAAGAATTGGTGAGTATGTTTCTCATAGATTAAAAAAAAAAGTTCTCTGCTCTAAGCTCAAAATTTACAAAGAGAATTTATAACTGTGTAAGTCAAATTTATTTTAATTAATTTAATTTCAGTAGAATTTACCAGGGAAGTTTTGTAGTCAATTATTCTATATCCTGGATCGAATGAGTTTGAGAAGCAATAATGATTCTACAGAATAAATGAAGATATTTTGGGAGTCTTTTAAAGATTCTTTTCCTCTCAGATGCCATAGGTTCTTCTAAGTGTTTACATGAATCAATAGTTAATTTCATGTTATTGCTAAGTAATATTCTGTTATGTAACTGTATCACAATTTGTTCGTTCATTCTCCCATTAATGAATATTTGGGTTTTCCCAGGTTTTAGCCATTATAAATAAGGCTAAGGTGAATGTTTATGTATACAGGTCTTTTTGTGGACATATTTTCATTTCTCTTGGGTAAGATACTTAGGAATGGAATTAATAAGTCATAGGGTTGAAGTATGTTCAACTTAAGAAATTTTAAAATAATTCTGCTAAGTGGCTGTTCAGTTTTACCTTCCTACCATTAATGTTCGAGCGTTCCAGTTGTTCCACATCTTCACAAACATTTAGTGTTGTCAGTCTTTCATTTTAGCCATTCTACTGGGAATGAAATGGTTTCTCTTGGTTTTGAGTTTCTCTGATGATTAATTAAATGACTTTTAGGTGCTTATTGGCTATTTATATATCTTCCTTAGTGAATCTGTTCAGGTTTTTGCATATTATTTTTTGTTAGGTTATCTTTTTATTGTTGATTATGGGGGTTCTATAAATATTTTGGATATAAGTTCTTTGTCAGATATATGTAGATATTTTTGTTGTTTTTTTGTGTGTCCTGCTCTACAATTACTTTGCCCTCTTAGATATCACAGACTTTTTCAGAATGTTTTGGGCAAATTGTACAGCTACTTATTTAGTTCTTCAACTTAGTAACCAAATTCTTATTTCAAAGTTAGCCCATTAAGCCCGTTTTTAGACTCTTCACACTAAATCTTACTAAGCTATACTGTTACTCCACAATAGATGGTTACATCAATTTTTCTATAAGCCACGATTATTAATACTGAATAAGAATAATCAACATACAGTAGGTGAATGTCAGTTGTGTAGTTTATAGGACTGGGTTAAAGGTCGTGATTTTTCTTTATTACTAATGCCTCTTCGAGCTTCAGCCCTGCTGCTATTAGGGTACTCGCCAAGGGAATTCTGTAGACCATCTGAGCTCTAATGGGGGCCTGAGCCATGTAGTCACTGATGCTCTTGGACATATTTGAGTACCGTTTGTGCTCTTTGGTCTGCTTTAAATGGCTACTGCTGTGGATTTGAGGTGAGCATTGAAAATATCTACATGTATCTGACAACTTATATCCACAATATTTATACAACACAATAAAAAACAATGTGCAAAAAAATTTGAACAGATAATTCACCAAAAAGATATATAAGTAGCCTATAAGCACCTGAAAAGTCATTTAGTCATCAGGGAAACTCAACTGTGCTAAGTTGCCTCTCTGATCACTACCCTGCTTTTCTAGGTGCCCATAAACCTGAAAACCAAAAAACTGAGAAGGTAAGAGAAGTCCTTTAGACCTTGCTTCTCTGAATGGCCATAACACAGTGATAAGGCAGTCATCTGAGAGACTGCTTTTAATTCCTTTAAAAAAGTACTTAAAAAAAAAATTCACCTAAAAGAAAGAGCGACACTACAAGATTTTTGAGGAGGTGAGGAGAGGAAAGATTATTGTCCACTGTGGCCATAGCATTTTACATTTCCATCAGCAACGTATGTGTAATCCGATTCCTCCACATCCTTGCCAGCATTAGTGGTGCCACTATATTTATTTTAGCCATTATGATAATTGTTTAGTGGTATCTCATTGTGGGTTTAATTTACATTTACCCAGTGGCTAATTGTATTGTTTGTCTTTTCATGTGTCTATTTGTCATCTGTATCTCTTCAGTGAAGCCTCTTCACGTTCTTTTTTTTTTTTGCCATGTTTTAATTGGATTAGTTGCTTTTTTACTGTTAAGTTTTGAGAGTTCTTTATCTTTTCTAGATACTAGTACTTTTTAGATGTGTTTTGCAAATATTTTCTTCCATTCTATAGCTTTTTATAGCTCTGTTTTCATCTTCCTAGAATAATCTTTCAGAGAGCAAAAGTTTTTAAATTTTGATTATGTCTAATTTATTAATCTTTTCCTTTTGTGAGGTATGCTTTTGATGTCAAGTCCGAGAACTCTTTGCCTAGCAAAGATTTGTTTTTTTCCTTAAAGTTTTAGATTTTACATTGAAATCCACGATCCAATTTTAGTTAATTTTCTATAAGATGTGAATTTTAGATGAAAGTTTTTTTTTTCACCTATAGATGTTTAATTGCTCCAGCACCATTTTTTGAAAAAATTATCCATTAAATTGCTTTTGCATTTTTGTCAAGAATCATTTGACATATCTGTGTTGGTCTATTTCTGTTCATTGACTAATGTGCCTATCCTAACACCAGTACCACACAATCTTGATTACTGTAGCTATAATAAGTCTTAAAATTGTTTCTTTGCACTTTATTCTTTTTCAGATTATTTTAGCTATTCTAGTTCTTTTACTTTTCCATATAATATTTGAATGATCTTATCGATATCTACAAGAAGTCTTTCTGGGATTTTGATAGGAATTTTATTAAATCTATATGTCAGTTTGGGAAGAACGGACGTCTTTACTCTGCCAAATCAGACCATGAACATGGTAGTTCTCTCCATTTATTTAGGTTGTCTTTGATTTCTTTCATCAGCATTGTGTGGTTTTTAGCATGTAAGTATTGTACACATTTTATTGTATTTACACCTAAGTATTTATTTTCTTTTGAAAGCAATTGTATATTTTATTGTATTTTAATTTTTGTGTCTACGATATATAGAAACACAATTGATTTTTTAATGTTTATCTTGTGTCCTGCAATGTTGCTGAACTTAATAGGAATTTCTTGGTAGATTCCTTGGCATTTTCTGTGTAGACGGTGTCATCTGAAAATAGGGACAATTTTATTTCTTCCTCTTAGAAAACTTAAGAGAAGAAGTAAAGTCTGTTTTATTTACTCATAGTTCTGATTGTTGTGTTCTTTTTTCCCAATATTTCAAGATTCCTTCTTTTATCATTTCCCTTCTGTTTAGAGAACTTATATTAGTCATTCTCTTATGATAAATTTGTTGGTGACAACTTTTCTACTTTTCCCTTATCTGAGAGTATCTCTATTTCTCCTTCATTCCTAATTTCACTGTGTGTAGGATTCAGGGCTGACAGTTCTTTTCTTTTAGAACTTAAAAAATCTTGTTCCACTTCTTGCTTCCATGGTCTCTCATGAGAAGCTGATGTCATTTTAATTGTTTTTCCTGTGTAGGTAAGGTATTGCTGCTCTCAAGATTTTTTTTTTGTCCTTGCTTTTCTGATGTTTATTTACGATGAATTTGGTGTGAATTTCTTTGGGTTTATTCTGATTAGGGTTTGCTCATGTTCTTGAATATGTAGTAAGTTTACTGCTAAATTTTGAATTTTGTAAGACATTTCTTCGAGTACTTTTTTAGCCCTGTGCTCTTTTTTGTTCTCCTTCCAGGACTCTGATAACACAAATATTAGGTCTTTTGTTACAGTTCTGTAGGTCTCTGAGGCTCTCTTCATTGTTTTTTCCCTGGTCTGTTTTCTGTTTACCATTTACATTAGGTAATTGCCATTGTTCTATTTCATGTTTCACTGATTTTTCCTCTCTTCCTTCCATTATTCTGTTGAGATCATTCACTGAGCTTTTAGCTTTGGTTATTATATTTTTCAGTTTTAAAATTTCTATTTGATTTCTTTTTATAGCTTCTTTTTTTTTGCTGAGACTTTATATTTCTTTGATAAGTCTTTCTATTTTCTCATTTGTTTCAAGCATGTTTATAATGGTTAAAGTATTTCTATCATGGCTTCTTTGAAATCTTTGTCAGATAATTCTTTAATGTCCTCTTCATCTTGATGCTAGCATCTGTCGATTGTCTCTTTTCTTTCAGTTTGATATCTTTTTGATGATTGGCATGCCGAATGATTTTTGATTGAAAATTGTATATTTTGGGTATTATGTTGTGAGACTCTGGATCTTGTTTGAACCTGCTATTTTCACTGACTTTATTGACAAGGCTTCAGCAGGGATTGTGCCTTGTTACTGACAGTTTGAGGTAGAAGTCTAAGTCCTCTACTTGCCTCTATTGATAACAGAGTGAGTGGACTCCTTACTGGGGATGATAGTTCCACATCCCTCAGTGTCTCCACTGACACTTCCATGGGTGTGGACTTGTTTTTGCTGAGTGATGGTGAAAGTCCTGATTCTCCACTAGGCCTCTGATACTACCCAGCCAAGGAGATGGAGATGTATCTTATTGCCAGCTGAGGATGGACATACAGGATCCCCACATAGTTTCCACTGACACTGTGACGTGAGGAGGGGCTCATTACCAGCTTGCATAGATGAGAGTCCTGACAGCCAACTTGGCCTTCCCTTTCACCGTCCTGGCAGGCGTATTATGTGCCTCTTTAGAGCCTCGAAAATGTGGATGTCTGGAATTCCCTTTTGGCCACTGCTCATGTGAATGGGGGTGGAGGCACAGTTTTTCTGTAGTCTTTGACTGGTATGGAGTGATTATTGTCTAAAAGTTTCTGTTTTGCTAGGCTGTCCTTCTCTTGATTCTTTAGCTAGAGAGAACAGGTTTTGAGGGTGGTGCTTTTTCCCCCCACCGTGTCCTTATGTATTTCTGGGGTGCTGGCTTTTCAGCTCCATGTCTGGGCTGGGATACACGAGACAAGAAAATCCAGGGAACTCACCACTATATCAGTTCTCGAGTCTTGAGGTCCCTGGCCACTCTGCTTTCTCTCTATCTTTCAGCGATTTCTTATGTTTGTTTTATATCTATTGCCCAGGGTTTCTGGTTGTACTTAGCAGGAAGAATAGCAGGAAGAAAAGCAGGAGTACCCTTATGATAGATCATTGAAAGTGATAGTTTCTTTACTATGTATGCTTTAAGGATGGCAGGTGTTATCTACCCTAAACACATTACTTTCAGTACCTTCAATATATATGCAGTTTGTATTTATATAATTTAAATATATTTATGTAATAATATGAAAGCCCCTTAAAGGAATGATGTTGGTGTTACTTTTCACTGATTGTTATACTGATTTATCAAAAGACTAGAGTAAAATAGCTGTTCTTATCAGTAATCTAAGATGTTGAATGGATATCTAAAACGTAATTTTACCATAAGAATCAAATAGGAGTAGAGTGAAGAGGAGACTAGATAATTGCACACAAGTTGTATAACTAAGAAGTTACTGTTTATACTTTGTTTAAAAACTAAATGAACCAAATTTTTAGGTATGTAGGTATTGCCTACCTAACATTCTTAGTTATGGAGGGAACCACAGAGGAGGGACTGTGTTACGGAGAGAGGATTTAGATAGAAAGGAAGCTCTGAGAATAGGGAAAAACTGATAAGAGACAGATGGGGGTGGTGGTAGTAATTCTCATTTATTATGAATTAGGCTCCAGTTAGTGAATGGTCTTAAAACTATTGGAATTAGATTTTGCTATGCAGAGACTTGTACTCTGTTGAAGGGTTTTCAGTTTTGACAGGTTCAGTAAATATTTACTGAGGTCCTTCTGTGCCTGAACTGTGTTTGATGCTGGGAACACAGGGCTGGAGAAAACAGTCCTGTTTACTGACTCCCCCCAGAGGTCTCAGTCTTGCAAGGAGGACACTTACCACAGAATCTTGAGTATCATGGGAGGTTTCTTACTGAACCAAATGGCAGGAGAACAGTGTTCTTACTTGAAGAATAAGGAAAGACTTCAAAGAAAAAGTGGTATTTAACTTTTTAATGTGGACTGCCATAGATGGTTAGAGTTTTTTTCAGATATTGGAGGGGAGGGTTCTATTTTAAGCAGAGCAAATGTAAATAATTGAGGAATAAATCAGTTTCACTAGATTATGGAAAAATGGGAAATGAGTCTGGAGAGATAGATTGGAACAGTGTTGGGCTGAGGATTTGGTGCAGAGTTTCGTATGAAGTGAGCAGTTGTGTCAGGGAGTGACATAGCTCTTAGCATTTGGTGAAATTAATCTAAAAGCAACTTGACAGTGTTCTGTAGGGAACAGTCTTGTGCTGACCAAGATACAAACATGTTTTTTAATTTGACTGATTGACTTTGACTAATCTAAAGTTTTGTGCACCCGAATTCCTAGTGAGAACATGGGTGTTTATATACAGATCATATACTTGGTACCCATGAGTATACAGTGACAGTAACACAACACTTTAAGAATGTAAATATGCTGTACCGAAGTTGAGGCAGCTTATGGTTATGGTTTGTGTCTTAGTCTGACAAGAATTCTCCTTGTCCTGATAGGGGGATTGTATTGTTAGAAAAGAATCTTCATAGTTTATAAAAAGTGCTCCAAGCAGAAGCTTAAAAGAAAGCGAACCATGGGCATACTAGAATTATTCATCACCCCAGAATCCATGCTCTGATATAGCCCATATAAAAGCTGTTGTTTTATTTTTAAAAATATTTAATGTGTTCTAACAACGAAAGTAACCCATTTATACTTCTCAACCTATTAAAATTAGAGATCCATGCATTACATATAGATTGTGGCATGAAATAAATTAGCTTTCCTGTAGCTCAGCCAGACTTAATGAACTACATGTCTAACTGCCATCACCCATCCCCCACCTCTACATGTACACAGCTTGTCCAGAATGTGAAGTGAGGTCCTTTCACATAGGCCCGCCCCTTAAGGAATGGAAATTAGGTGGTAGACTTGATCTCAAAGGGATTGTGACCTTATTTCCCAGTTTTCTTTAAAGCTTACATATATTGTTTGAAAATTATTAGAAAAATAGTTGTGGGAAAGCTAGATAGCATTGGTAAGTGTGACTAGTGGTGGTTTTGATAGTGTAGTAGTTTGGGTATCCATAAGTCTAAGCTATATGTTCTGCCACCCTCGGCAGGATTGTACCTACCAAGTCATATGGATATTACCACTCATAAAGATTTTTTAGAAGAGATAATTTAGGTCTTTCTTACACTACTTTTATGATCATAAAATAATACTAATAATGTACTTTATCTTCTGTCTAACTTTTAAAACTTCCCTGCTTTAAGCCTTTTCTTCTTATTTTATCATTTGAAGATAATATTGATTTGGATGACAAATCATGGAATGGATTTTATATATACTTGTATTTGTAATTTAGTTTATCCTATGATAGTCTATCATACGAACACAATCTAATATTTTCGAATTCTCTTTCTTTAAGGTATCGTGTCCAGGTCTGGCACCCTGACTTATGAAGCGGTTCACCAAACAACACAAGTTGGATTGGGGCAGTCTTTGTGCATTGGTGAGGGATTTTTGCTAAAATCATTTTATTGGAATGCAGTATTTTCATTAAATGAGTATAATAATACTGTTTTATTTGCAAGAGGTTTTGATACCATTTTATTAAAAATATGTTATGATCTCAAACTTAATTTGCTTAGGTATAAAGCTCTACTGTATGTTTAAAGATTCATAGTCCAGGATTCCATGTTGAGGAACAAATATCCTCAGACATGTGGCTCCTGGAGAGCCTTGGTGCCTGAAAACATCACTTATTTTGCTTGCTGTGAAGAAGTGGTCCTTCACATTAGGACTTTTGTGACTACAATTATCATCTATTATCATTATAAGCTATAATTCAGTGCTTCACAGTTACTGAATTCTTGGCCATTCATTGTCTGATTCTTACGGCAACCCTCTAAGGTGCCTCTGAGCTTAAAAGTTTTACTAGTATAACATAAAGCTGTATATTGGTGAGAAAACCTAGACTGAGGAAGGTTGAGTTGCCTAGAACCACTCTTTTTACCACATCATACTGCCTCCTACTTTTAAAAATAAAAAAGTTATTTAAATAATGTATTTTTAAAATAATTTTGGTATTTGTTGCCAAAAGCCAGGCAAATTTCCCATTTTTATAACTATTGCTTCAGATTCTTAGAGTATCGTTTAAAAACGTTTTAAAAATAGCTTTGTAAAAAGCTATTTTATAATATTTATATAAATATTTATTTTATTATAAAATAAAAATGATAAAATATGGGCTTGGAAGATTTTTATTAAGACTTAGATCTATCAAATTGGTATTGAAAACATTAATCTCACTTTTCTATGTGTAAAGCAAAATCTTAGACACTAGCTAACTTAGTATGATGGAGAATAAGAAAGGTTTTGAAATGGAGTTGCCAATTCCATCTTATCCAGCTTCTATTTTTAATTTTTAAATTGAGAATAATAATGCCCATGTCACAGAGAGGCTGATAGAATTAGGAAATAGCAGGTTTAATGTGTGCTGAGATGCAGTGCTTGACACATGGTTGTCACTCAATAAATCTCACTTCCCTTCTTCAAATTCATTCTTCAGAGCTGCATTAAAGGTAGGAAATCAATCCTGCCTTCAATAAGTTTATAAATTAAAAAAAAAAAAATAGTAGTCAGCCTGTAAGGAACATTTACTTCAATTCTATCCAAGTATTTTTTCTTAAATGGCATGTGCTTGGAGTAGAGCCCCTACATGTAGTCTCCGTCATCACCCACTCTGAATCTGAGGGAAGAGGGGCCAGGGCGCCACCTCCCCTATCCGTCACTGGGACTTGTGTCTTAAAACTTGTGAGTGGTTCCTCTGCAGCATGCTTCATCTAATAGTTCCTTTGTTCAAAGAGATTTGTTAAATGTTTAATCAGAGAAATTCTCATTTGCTTGCAGCGCAAACATATTTTCTTAAAATATTTATTTTTAAACATCTAGGAATAATTTTGTGGGAGGGAAGAGTAATGATAACAGAACTAAACAAAAAGAGGGTTTTCCTTGTGTGTATCAGAATCCAACCATCATTTAGTATTCATATAATATTGTAAATAAATGTACTGTTTTGCAATTTTTGTATGATTAGTGCTACAGTGATGATACATTTAAAAATATTGGTGAGCGGCGTAAGCAAAATAAGAAACCAGTTGAAACAACATTTCTTGACCTAATTTCTTTGACTTTTTCAGGCATTGGAGGTGATCCTTTTAATGGAACAGATTTTATTGACTGCCTTGAAGTCTTTCTGAATGATCCATCCACAGAAGGCATCATATTGATTGGTGAAATTGGTGGTAATGCAGAAGAAAATGCTGCAGAATTTTTGAAGCAACATAATTCAGTAAGTTTGGCTTTGGAAAAATATAGCGCTTTGCTCTTGAAAAATGTCACTGGCTTGTTTTGGAAGGTATTTTTATTTTTTCAAAGATTAACTTTTCAAGAAAACATGAAAGATAAAATCAAACCTTTTTGAGCTGGGCCTCTAGTACTAGCACTCAGAAAACTTTGGACTCTTTCTGGACTGACTCTCCTTCTTTCCCACAATGCCTGTTATCTACTCTGAGCCCTCCTCCCCAGGCATCACCTCATATGTTTGTGGTAGGTAAGTTGGCCTCTTGCTAAACGGAGAACTATTAGGGTCATCAGCCCGAAAGCCCTCACTTAACCTGCTGGTGCACTTTTCACCTATTGTTGGTTTTCTTTCTCTGATCTTAGGGTATATAAGCATTCTTTCTCTTTTTTAGAGCTGACCTTTTTATACCCTTTTCCAGGATCTCACCTCTCTCTAGCTTTGGTCTTTCTTTGTAGCATAGTGCTTCCCTTCAAAGGTTAAGTAGAAGGCTTTATTATCTATGACCTATGAAGGCTTTCCTAGTTGCTTCTCCCTTGGAATTAAATGTAAAAAGTGGTATGGAATCGTATCGTAATTTCTTTTAGCCTAAGGGAATTGAGCTCTCTTTCTGGGGTGGAGGAGAGAGAGAGGGTGTAGTAACTACTGAAGCAGCTTGCTGTCCACCAGCCCCCACTCAGTGAATGTGTGCAAAGACCTGGGGGGCAACAATGCGAATGATTTCTAGGATTTCCCTGACATTGATGAATGAATGAAGAATCACACTCAGGAGGCCAGGCAGGCAGGAGGAGGTAACTTTCTATGTTTGTGAAAGAAATTGAGGAGCGAATGACTTAAATACCATAGAAAAATAATAAATACTGGAGAGTTAAAAGAACCAATAGTATCACTTATAGGGTAGTATCCATAAAACAACACATATTTATGTGTGATTTAAGGAATTTTCAAGGGCTGATTTGAGTATACTTGATTTTCTTCTTTGGTGGTTTGAAACTCTGATCTCTGCATAAGTTGTTACTCAACTTTCCCCTCACTCTCTGGATCTCTTTTCTTTTTATTTATCCCCTAATCCTCAGCGGTTTGGCTTCTGCTTGCTACTTAAAAGCTGAGTGACCTTGTGTGTGTTACTTAACTTCACTGTGCCTAAGTTTTCTCTTTGGCAAAATAGGGCTACAGTAATGCCTGCCTACTAGCATTCCTGTGTTTAAGGACTGTGATGTTTAAATCACTTGGGAGCATGTAGCAGAGTTGCACCAGGCATGTAGTAAGTGCCCTTTTCGAGCTGTTTGCTGCTGCTACTGGGAATCTTACTCTCGTGACATTGCTTTTGCAGAGATCATCAGTGGCCTCACTTCATTCTTCATCCTCTCCATCTCTTGATTTTTCTCTGGGTTCTTCTCTTTATCCTTCCCTGGAGTTACTTTCTGTGCCTATTCCTTAAGTGTGAGTGATAACTGCATGTAAACATCATCATCCTTTAGGCATCATCTTTTACTTCTCTCTTGTTTCCACTCAGTTACCAACATGTGTCTCTGAGATCTCAGCAGTATGTTGAAATTGAGAGCATCATCTGTTATTAGTCCATCTGCTCTGGTTTAGGTACATGTAAGCCAACGGCCAGACTTAGCAGAGCATTCCAGTTCTCACACACCACTCTAACCTTCCTCTTCAGATCCATGTCCCATCTGACATGCTAGTTGTTTTCATTCTCACTTTACTTTGCTTATTCCTTCTGCAAAGCATACGTAGTATCTGACTCTCACTCTGGATTGTTATGGACAGCAAGGAACTGATATCCTTGGTGCCCAGCCCAATCCTTGGCACAGTAGGCATCAGTAAATGTCGAGCTTGGAGTAGAATGTTAGAGTCTCTTGAATTCAGAAAAGTTATAAAGTTTGAAATTTAGGTAAAAACTGACTGCTTTTTAGAAAAAAAAAACTTAGGTTGATATGACATGACACTGTGTTAAACTGAATATGAAAATGTATTTAGGTCCAACTTTGAATCCCTTGAATAGCTTAGAATATAATGGGAAAAACTAAACGTATACATTTTGTTTTATTTGGTACATGTTTTCCTATTCCTGGTTAATTCATATGGAGCTAATTTTTATTGAGGACATGCTGTGTCCAAGATGCTAAGTAGAACAGTTCAGTTGACATATAAAGCACTTAGCACAATACCTGGCACAGAGCGAACTCTCAATAATGCTCTCTGCTGCTGCAACTACTATTGTTATCATTGTTACAATGACAATATGATTTGCAAAAGTAGTGTTTTCCCTTTACCTTGACCCTGTGAGTAAGATGCTTTTGCCCTTTTCTTATGAGTGAGTAAACTGGCACAGGGACCTTATTAACTTGTCTATGGTGGGTATATAACAAATGAACCAGGGATAGGATTAGTACCCAGGTTTGCCTGACTTCTCCATCACACCATGGAGGGATCAAGGGTCAAATTGCAGGGCTTAAGGACAAGAGTCAACAGTCCTCAGTGTCTGCTCTGATTATACTGGTGGCGTCCTAAATGGTCATTCTGTTTTTAGGCTTTTACTCTTGTCATAATTTCAGACTACACTTCCCCCAGTCTTTTAATTGTATTTTTCTCTGCCTAAAAATCTCAAGGGGCTCTTCTTTGTTAATAGGACACAGTGTAAACTTGTTTAACATTTTAGGCTCATCATAATTTTGTTCCTTTCTAGTGCAGTAGTCCCACTATTTGAGTGTAGGGACAGAGGGATCAAGTGGAATTTGTGCAACTCAAATATGAGATGCTCATATCCTCTGCAGAGCCCACAAGTGAATGCATAAGTACTGTGGAGTCTTTTCAAGTGAGGACATAGTCCCTGTGTTCAGGGAATTCATAGTTTAGGAGGGCGAACACATGGGAAATAAGTAACTGCCTGTGTACTAAGTATAAGAGTAGAAAAGTGCGAAAGGCGCAGCAGGGTCACTGAACAGAAGATGAATGACCGTGAGGGCATTTGTGGAGAGTTTGGGAGGGTTAGAAAGGCTTTTGGAGGAAGAGGAGTCTTGAGAGGTCTTAAAGGTTAAGTAGAGATTTGCCAGCTAGCCAAGGAGGATAGAAAACATCCTCAGCAGAGAAACAGTGGCAGAGCAGTCTGGGATTACTAGAAGATAGAGGGCAGGGAAGCATGATGGGAGACGAGGCTGGAGTAAGCAGTGCCAGAGCACATATAACCTGCATGTTGGCATCTTATCGTGAGTCAGGGCAGTGGAAGCAAACTGCGCCAGTCATCTGCCATGTTCTCTCAGTAAAAAGAAAAAAGCCAATTTTATTTAAAAATGTCCTTGATGAAGCAGTAAAAATTATTAATTTAATTAACTCTTGACCCTTGAGTCAGTATTTTGTGATGAAATGGGAAGAAAAGCACTTTCTCAGTTGAGATTTGAGCTGAACTAGCTGCTTTTTTCATGGAATGCCAGTTTTACTCAAAAGAACTACTGGCAGACAAACTGGTTATTTAGACTTGGGTATTTGGCAGAACTCATCTCAAAAATGAACAAAATGAACCTGCCATGTCAAGGAAAACAACTTGTAGTATTTGTTGCCAATGATAAAATTTGAGCTCTCAAGTGAATAATAATATTTTGGAAAACTTATATTTGACAACTGCTCCCTGCTAAAACTTTTCTAATGAGATTGATGGTAATAGTGATAGAGATGAGTGTGATTTGTTGATATTGAATGATGAAATGTGTCAGCCTGGGGAAGATCTACATAACTCCGTGAACTCCTCTTTTCCATCTGACCAATGCATGTTACAAAATCACTGTAGTCTAAAGATCCATTCAGATGCAAGACAGACTAATGGATTTTAAAGTAACAGAGGCCAAAAAGTTCATTGCTATGGTTTCAGATTGCAAGATTGCATCTACCCTTTAAGAAATTAATACTTGAAGATGTTCCTGTAGTATCAAAGAAAAATATCCATAATTATCCAACAGGCTATTAAAATACTTCTCCCTTTTTTTCAACCACATATGTGTGAGGCTGGATTTTCTTCTTTTACTTCTTGTACTTCAGTCAACATTGTAATAAATTAAATGCAAAAGCAGATATTAATGTTGATTTGCATTTTATTAGACATCAAGACATTGCAAAAATGTAAAATAATGCTACTCTCCATGTTTTCTAAAAAATAGTTTTAAAAGTTATTTTTAAATAAATTAATAAATATAAAAAGTTTTCAGTTTTGACTTCTAATACAGTAAATATCAGCTATAACTTACACAAACAAAAGTTCTTTGAGATCCTCAGTAATTTTTATAAGTATAATGGGTCCCAAGATGGAATGGTTTGAAAACTGCTGGCCTAGGGTAAGGCATTAGTGCCTGAAAGAAGGCACGTGGATTCCCCTTGTGCTCAAGTTCTGCCTTCCGCAAGCCTCCCCATTTCACCTGCATCCCTTATTGCCTCTGGGATCCTCTTATGAACATGGCATTTTTCATTTGCATGAAACTTAACCATATATTCATATATTGCTTTATAATGTCTCTTAACTTACTGATGTGTATACATAGTTTATATTATTTCTTCAACTATACTATAAGCCTAGAGCATACGAATTCTTACATTTTTTTGTGAGTGTGTTTTAATTTTTACTTCAGAACATAATATGGTGCTGTTTCTGCACATAGAGGTTGCACATTAGAATGGATTTTTGTTGAATAAAATTAGTCCTGGTCTTTCTTTTTAGACATAATAGAATTTAGGAGAAAGGACCCTGGGCCATCAATCTGGCTTAGCCATTTCATTTCATAGATGAGGAAGCAGAGGTCTAGAGAGGTGATGTGTCTTGTCCGCGGTCATGCAGCTTTTGTCAATTGGAAATTAAGTCTGGTGACTCCTAGTCCTAGTCTTTCCCAGGGTACTTTCCCACCTCCTCTTTTTCTTTTAGCAGGATTATTAAGGGTTAAGTGGTAATGAATTAAGACATAAAATCAGGTTGAAGTAAAACAAATCTCATAACTTAGATATTTTCAAGTGCACTTTTTTGTTTTTTCAGATGTCACACATGTGTTTGTAAAACAGCTTGTGCCAGTGATAAAGTTTAGATAAAGTTTAATATCTAAACAGATACGAAATTTGCTCAGAAATTATTTTTCTGAGTTTGTATGAGAAGCTGGGTCATCACAAACGGGGGGCGGGGGGCGGGTGGCGCCATGGTTTCAGTCAGCTTATTATTGGTGTCGGTTTTCTTAATGATGCTGAATAATGGGCGCTGTCCCAGCCATTTGCCATTTACTGACAAAGTCATGAAACTGGGTTCAGTTTTAATAAACTTATTCATTGGAGTGTTTAAAATATCACTTTCTAGGGTCCCAAAGCCAAGCCCGTGGTGTCCTTCATTGCTGGTTTAACGGCTCCTCCTGGCAGGAGGATGGGTCATGCAGGGGCAATTATTGCTGGAGGAAAAGGTGGAGCTAAAGAGAAGATCTCTGCCCTTCAGAACGCAGGAGTTGTGGTCAGCATGTCTCCTGCCCAGCTCGGCACTACCATCTACAAGGTGAGCTCTTCACAGCGGCCTAACTGCTGTGAAGTTATGGGCCTTACGGTGTGCGGCCACACTGGGTACCTGGAAGCCATGGCCTTTTCTTTCTCATCTGTTTATTCTTTCTGGTATGCAACTTAACATTCTCTAACAACTCTGTTTACATCCTAACATCCTAATTGGGCCTGATCAGGAATTACCTTCTGGTAACTTTTATGAATGGCAAACTATAATATACAGGAAAGCCATGAATTCCATTTGGGGGGTGGTGTGGAAAATTGCCTTGTCTTGTTTTTTTCTCCATGGAGGGCCTTTGGGATACAGCTACCCTGATCCCATAGGTTTCTGTTTCTAGGGGGAGGGGTTGAAGGCTGAGTAACAAGAAATGAAAGCTGGATGAAAAGGGAGTTGGAGTGAAGGCAGATTTATAGAAGAGGGTGAGGGTTCCAGCCTTTAGTTTCTGGCCCTGGCTAAGTTGGGATGCCATTGTTGTTACAGGTTAGAGGATGGACTTCTTAACCACTTGCATTTCTTATCCTTTTTAAATAGGACGTTGTTTAAAATATTCTAAATGATTTAGTGTCTTCCATAATTTCTTGGTAATGATTTTCAGCCTGTCTCTTCGAGTTATCATTTAAGGCTCTCTTTCTATTTTTACTGTGATTATAGCCTTGTCAAAAAAGCAAACAAAAAACCCAAACTTTTTAAGCATGCTGAAAACAGGCCCAAATTGTATCCCTAAGAAGGAACGGTGTCTTCGTGCAATCTTCACCCTTGTTTTAAGGATTATAAAATGGACTCCTTGTTTTATTGAATCTTTGCATGATCCTGTCTTATGGAATATGACATTGTGTGCCATAGTATTTGAATGAATTCTGGGTGGTTAGTAAGTGTATGAAGACAAATTTTATATAAAAGAGGAGACAAGGAAAAAGCAAATGCTTAAAAATTCGTATTAGAGACATGTGATTCCCTTTTACTCCAGTAAGTGGCAGTAGCCATCTACACATTTGTTGTATTCTAACTTAACAGTCTAGAGAAATACGGTTTTCAATATTGTTTCCTTTCCAGATGTTTCTGAGGTTCTTGACATTTTGTTCAAATCTTACTGAATCTGTTTAGTTTTATTCTCTGAGAAACCAAGCAAACTTGTTACTGTTGCTTTATTAAAAGGGCTAGTATGGTTCATGTATTGCATTAAAGGTTTGGATAAGCACAATCAGATTTGTCAAATGCTAATAATAATACTGCAGTAGAAAAATAAGTAGAATGCACAGCCTCTTGTCTTCTGTGTTTAGGAGACATAAAATTGAAGCTCTGCATCTAGCTCAGTGAAATTCAAGCTGACAGACTAATTTGAAAGCTGTTAGTTTGTGTTCAAATACTTTCATCCTGATACATTTTACTCCAGTAATATTTGGTTGTTCAAAGAATCTTAAAGGTAAGAAGTTTCAGAATCACTTTGACCATGAATTAATTTGGATTTTTATATTTTTATTCCCTCTTTTTCTCCCTCTCTTCTGTTTCTGAAGGAATTTGAAAAGAGGAAGATGCTCTGAAAGAAAAAACAAAAAGTTCCCTAAGCCTGTGGAATGAATCATTGTAGAAGTGTGAACCAGCAGCAGTTTGCTTCTGTTGTCTACTGATTGTCGGCCCCTGTGCCTGTCAACTTGGTGTCCAGCGCAGCGGGAAGCCAAAACAAGGTTTAGAATCCCCTGTGTTGAGACATTTTTCATCTGTATAACAGAGACAGCCAATAAACCTACCATTTGATTTGAATATGGTTTTAGAGACTTTTTATTGTTCCAGTATTGGGAGTGGGGGAGTAGGAGAAATTGAGGGATATGTGTATGCGTGAGTGAGTGAGTGAGTGAGTGTGTGTGTGTTTAATGTGCTCTGTAGAGAACATTCTAACTAAAACTTTTGAGAGGATGAGACTAAAAATTTCAGTATGGCATCTAATTATCTTAGATGTAGAGTGACCTAAGGTTACTTTGAGTCATAGTTTTCTCATGTGTATATATAACAGTCTCCTGGCACATAATAAGGAACTCTCATCATCACCATCATCACTATCATCATCATCATCATCATCATCATCATCATCAGGATTACAGGCAGAAACTTATCTATGTTTTAGTTTTTGTCTAATTGGGAAATGGAGAGTCTTCAATAGTGCTATTTTTCTGTGGTTCTGCAGAGGGCTCTTTCCTTCCCTATTCAGAGCCTACATTTCTTTCCTTGAGGCTTCAGACTTTCACTGCAAGAAAGCTGGAAAGCTGTTAGCCATCCTACTTAGTATGTTAACAAGAAGCAATTCCAGTAGATAATTGTCACTAACCAGGCCAGAGATGGTATCCATTGTCAGGAGCTTATATACCGAAGCGAGAGAGCTACAAAATACTTTCAAATTGTGTACCTGCTCTGACGGAATCAAAAAGAGCTTCAAAAAATAACATTAGGGAGAAGCCCCTGAAGAAAGACTGTTTGGAAGGCCTCGCTGAGGAGGAGACATGAGTTGGGACCTGAGAGCTGAGATGGTACCAGCCATGCAAAAAGGATGTGCATCTGGGCAAAGGCAGGGAGGAGGGAAGAACTTGTTTTGTGGAGGTGAAGGAAATCCTGGTGCTGAGGACAGAGAGCCCAGGGAGGGGTTGGAGGAGGTTTGAGGGTGCTGGGGAAAGGGATGTTTCGGTAATTCCTGTGACCATGCACAGGTAGCTGGGCACAAAGAGCGATGTCAGGAGATGGATTCACAGCACAAAAATTTCTTTCATTTCATGTAGTTGAGAAATTCTTGTTTCCAGTCATAATGGAATAGCTTGATCAGACTAATCTTCCCACAGATAAAAATTATTAAATCTGGACAAATAATTTATAAGAAAATTACTTGATGGCACTGGAAAGTGACTAAAATCAGACATAATGGAGGGGATTACCAGTGAAAGAGGAGCTACAGGGGGTGTAATTTCTTAGTTTGTAGGTTTATGCCTGAGGGCCCTCTCCAGTATGCGATAAATATTAAAACTTAACTAAACAAACAAAAAAAAAACAAAAGGGTACATGGTCAAACAGGAAATCTGAAAAATCTATCATAGAAATTGAATTTATAATCAAAATCTATCACAAAGTAAATTTCAAGTTCTGATGGTTTTTCTGGCGACTTCTATTAAATTTAAAGAATAAAAATGCTAATCTAATACTAACTCAATGCAGGAAAAAAAATCCCAAATTATTGGATAAAGTCGATATTACCCTAATACCAAACCTGGCAAAAATGTTACAAGAAAATTTTAAAAAATGTTGACAAATCCCTCACGATCATGTTCATAAAAGTTCTTAACAAAATATTAGCAAATTGATCCAGCAACATATGACAAGGTAGGATTACAACCAAGAAGCCTTTATGAACAAGAATACAATTTAACATTTAAAACACAACCATTTAATTTGACCGAATAAAGGGAAACATCATAAAGCCATTTCAATAGATTGAAAATAACCAATAGATGAAATTCATTACTTATTCAGGATTAAAAACAAGAAAACAAAAATAACAAAAACATTCAGCTAACTTAGAATAGAGGAAAATTTTCCCTGTGTGATAAAGGACATCTATGAACATTCTTGAACTAGCACCATCTCTAATGATAAACATAGAAAAACCTCCCCGAGATTGAAAACCACCCGGGTATTTGCTCTTGCCTAGTCAACATTGTGGTAGAGCAAATGCAAAGTATCAAGGAAAGAAAACAGGTGTGAATATTGGAAAGGAAGAAATAAAAATATATTCATATTTAACATGTTTTTATATAAAAAGTCCTGTGAAATCTGTTTTTTGAAAATACTAGATTTAATAAATTCATTGAGCAAGATTTTAGGGTGCAAGGTCAATGTACAAAAGCAATTTTTACGACAAAAGAATGGAATATGGAAGTCCCAATGTTAACCAACAACTCTTTCCGAAACAGTGTATTGAATTTAACTCAGTTCCAATCATAATCCTATAGAAATTAGCCAACTTTTTCTAAAATTTCTGTGTAGTTGCAAAAGACCTAGTAGAAAACAGTCCAGAAATAGACCTGTACGAATATGGCCAATTGATCTATGTAGGCAGAGGAATAATTTAATGGGCAAAAAATGGATTTTTTGACAAATATTGCTAGACTCACTTGAATATTTATAAGGAAATCAATTCAATCTTGACCCGTAACTACCTCACCATAAACAAAATTAATTCAAGAATTAAATGTATAAAAGAATAAAGCTTTTACAAGAAAAAAGAAGAATATCATCATGAACTTGGGAGTACACAAACATGTCTTGGAATCAAAGAGCAGTAAACAACAAAAAAATGGATATAACTCTTTATCAAAATTAAAAACTTTACCAATAGACACCAGTAAGAAAATGAGTGGGCAAGCCATAGAATATGAGAAAATATTCAAAACATCTGAATATTTATAATATTGAGTCATGTATCGAGACTATATTGTTAGAACTCAGTAATAAAAATTCAGAGAAATAAAAATAAGCAAAAGACTTGAGAAGATACTTTACAAAGGAGGAAATGCCCCAAACTAATTAACACTTAGAGTGCTGAGCTGCATCATTCTTCAGGGAAATGCTAATTCAAACACAATGAGATACCACTCTCCCTCCACTGGAATGGCTAAAATAGACTGACTCCGCGAATGCCAGCACTGGGATGATCTCTAGTGAGCGTGGCCCTTTATTGTACATTATGAGAGCTTGGTGTCAAATTTCCTTTGAAATCCATGGATGGCAAATGCTAAGTACTACATATAAGGAGGCACTGCAATTGAGAGGAACAAAAACATTTTTCTGCATCATAAAGCGGAGCTATGAGGATTTACCAGGATTCAAAGTGGTATTGGTCTTAAATGTCCTATATTTAAATTGCAAGGCCTGAACTGGGGAGTGTGGAGGTTGGGGAGGGCCTGTGGAAAATGAGAAAAGGGGTGGGAAATCAGTCTGCTATAAAGAGAAAAGAGTTGGGATTTTTTTTTTTCCCAAGTAAAGACATGGCTGAGAGGTAAATAGTCTGTAAGTTTATTGGAAATGATAACCATTAATGATCCCACATCCCTTTTTGAGTCTGATGAATGCTATTGACCCTGCCCAGATACATTCTGTGATGGGGTTTGGAACAGGTCTCCCCAGATGTGCCACTTTAGCATGTGGATTATTTGAGCTGAAGGCCATTGAGGCTTTGTGAGCTCATGAGAAACTTTTACCTCTCTCTTAAAGAATATAAATTGGGGCCTTGCCCATAATAAGAATTATTTCCAGAAATAACCTTTTATGACCTATTTATAGGGCAGGACAAACTTTTAATTACTGAATATCTGTTCTTCTTATTGTCCTGTGAATTGCTCTTCTCCTCGGTGAAGCCCAGGTGCCCTCCCTCATTCTTAGCTTAGGATGTCATGTATACCCCATTTTGCCTTTCTGTATTGGAATGTCTCATGTATGTGGGATCCCCATATGCATGAATATAATTCAACTTGGTTATTTTCTCTTATTAATCAGATGCATGCAGATTTGATTACTAGACCAGCTGAAAGAACCTAGAAGAGTAGAGGAAATTTCTTCCTCCCTCACAATGCCCTCCTGTACCCTGGGCACCAGGGTTAGAACCCTTTACTGAAACTCTTCTCTGGGGCATTTGTATTTTAATATTGAGCTCTCAGAGAAGGAAAGACTAAAACCTTGCATGAGAATTACAGAATTTACCATGTCCTTCATCTTTGAAGCCAGCCTACCTTATTCAAGCAACTCTACCTGCTGGCCAGAAAGAAGAGCGTGATCCCGGCTGGTAAGTGCTTTGCTATTTTCTGATTGAGTTGGTTCATTTGATTCTGTCTCCTCCAAGTTCTGACCTTCTGGCTCTGTGTTTCCTACCTAGATTCTGGGTTTGAACCCTAGGCCGGGCATTAGGACTTATTCTTGCATGTATTTGAACTTTACTTCTCCTCATTGGCCTTTGGCTTGGATGCCCGTTTGGCTTTCAGCCACCTAGGTTATTCCTGGTAGTTGTCTGACAGATGCACACCCAAACGTGAAGCACTCTTGGACCAGGAACAATGAGCAGCCATTACTACCTTTAGGCTTATTGGCAAGGGTGGGAACTGTTTCTGAAGCTGAGACCAGAAGCTGTGTGAGAGGGCCCTGGTAGGAGCTGTAGCCCTGTGCAGACAATACAACCACTCCTCAAATGAAGACCTGATGTGGTGGCGGTGAGGAGTATAAATGCCCTGGCCTCACACCCCTCACACACCCTCTATCTCCTGCCAGTAGAAGGGATGAACTCAACCTGAAGGCAGAGAGGGTGGGTGAGCCCAGATGGCATCCTGTATAGGCAGCCACAAGGGGGGCAGGGTGGGAAGAGCAAGGAAGGACAGGGCAGAGAACAGTGGAGAGTGGATCCTGAGGGGTGCGTGGAGGGTCACAATTTCATCTACCCTCCCTCTCACACTTGGACAATATCCCAGCCAGGGCAGCAGCAGTTCCTTTTCGGGGAGAAGTTGGGGAGAAACTAGATGTCAGGTACTGTGGAAGGTCAGCATGGGCACATATGAGGCAAAACCTGATGCCCCCAGGGAAATCCTTAGTGAAATTTTGTATTATATCTTATACTAAGCAATACTCCTCAGGGAAAAAATAGTTAATTATTGGTATGATCTCTGAGGGGGAGGGTGTGCCATGGTATTTGATTTCTTGAGTGTCCCATGAGATGAGTGAAAATAGGGTGTTCAAGGGAAAGAGGGTTGTAGCTGCGGACCAGCACCCTGGGCCCAGGATGTGAAGGGCCTGGGACTCGGGAGGGGAGAGGTCAGGAGGCTGGGCCATGCAATGTCTTAGGAGGATCCAGCACTCATGCTCTGTAGTTCTGGTGACAACTACACAGTGTGAGTTCCTTGTTCCCAGACAGCTCTCTTGCTGGCTTTTCAAAGTGGTCCTCCAGAAGTCACCTGGCACAAAGCATTTTGCCCAGAGCACAGCAGGAAGGATGGGACTTGTACCTGAGACTCATAAGCAGGTAGCACCAGCCAAGGAAACGATTCTTTTTATGCAGTTTCTAGACAGTTTTTCTTTGTCCCTTGTTTCCTAGGTGACACAGAGTTGCTGCAATGAAGATGGGAAAAAGGTTGACCTACCCTTATTTTTCAGGTGGGAAGGCCGATTCACAGAAGTGAAGCCTAAAATAACAAATGAGTTGGCAGCAACACTGAAAATTGAACCCAGGTCGCCTCTCCTGGCTTCCAGACCTGAGGAGGACGTATGATCTGGTCATCACCAAGCAGTTTAAGGGAGGTGTTTAGAATAGATAGCAATTTCAGCGATATGAAAGAAAGATACAGAAAACAGTCAATCGAACAATGTGAGTTATGACTGTGACTGCCTTCCTTAAATGTGACTGTCCTCTGTTCGGGGACAGGGTTATGTCCATACAAGGGCATAAAGCTGGAAGCCTGGGCAGAGATCAGGACCTGTGTTTGGTTTTGCTAGCCTACTCTCCTCACTGATGAGCTGACCATACGCAGCTGAGGCAGACGATTCAAGGCGGTCTAGGCAGCTTCAGGAAGGGCTGCTGCAAAAGGAACTGTGATTCTTTATCAGTTTCACTTTATCGAGAATTCTGTCAAGGCTCTGTGGGGCTGGGAGTCTGGTGTCGGCTCTGTCAGATCTGGAATCGAGATTCGAAATTGATCAAGATCAAAAGCTTGGTTGGGTATATTGTAATCCAAGGGAAAATTGAGTAGACAACGTGAAGGTCAGCACTCATGGCTTTTAGTCAAATAAATGAGTTCTATCTTTTAATAGCTTTTTAGCTCATTAGTATTCTGTTATGGAAAGGTAAGCATCTTCTCATCTGCCGAATTAATGTTTCAATATGTGAGAACTTTCATTCTGACGCTGAGGGTTGGTCTTTGGTGTTTCCTAGCAGCTGGAGAAGGAATAAGCAATGATCCAGAGAAGAGTGTGTTGCCTTCAACAAGGTACCCAAGGTGGCAGGTTTCCAGTGATGGGGTGAGGATGAGTTGGCGCCGAACCTAAGAAAATGCCCTGTGGGAGAAGGTCGTACTCAAACACCATCCAAAGCTGGACAGTGCAGTCAGTTTACGACAGTGGCAGTCAAGTTAGAACATTCTTGCTCTCCTGCTCCAACCCCAGAGGATGATTGATAAGCAGCAGCTGTCAAGTGAAGACAATAGTGAGGAGAGGGAAGAAGCCGCCTCTGCCCTCTCCTGGCAGTTGACTTCCTGCCTGTAGCAGCCCCTGGTCCCCGTAGGGGAGGGGCTGAGGCAGGCGTATGGGGAGTGAAGGTGAAAGTGGTGAGAAGCCTCACCTCTGGATGGAAAATATTATTACTTAGAATTGCATATACAAAATCATGAAGCAATTTTTTGGTTTAAATTAGTTTCAGGAATTTTAACCTTTTAAGTGGGAATGAAAATGTCATCAGGGGCAGGACAAAAAAATAGCCTCCTGTTCATTTCCTAGGACTACCATCACAAATTACCATAAACTGTATAGTAAAACCACAGGAATTTATTCTCTCACAGTTCTGGGGGGCAGAGTCTGAAATCAAGGTGCCAGCAGGGCTGTACTCCCTCCAGAGGCTCTGGGGGAAAATCACCAGCTTCTGGTGGCTGTTGGTTTTCCTTGGCACTCCTTGGTTTTCAGCGGTATCGCTCTAATTTCTGTCTCTGCCTTCAGGTCACCATCTCTTCTTTGTCTCACCTTCCCTGTGTCTCTCTTATAAAGCCATTTATCTTTGGATTTGGACTTGCCTCCTCCCCTCAGGATAATTTACCATGAGCCTTAACTTAATTATATCTGCAAAGACTCTTTTTCTAAATAAGGTAGCATTCACAGATTCCTGGAATTAGGATGCAGACATCCTTTTGGGGGGTTAGGGTACCATTTAATCCATGCCACCTCCTAAAGTTGTTTTGTGATTGCATCTGGTGAGTCCTGTTCCTTCCATGTGATGGGACCGGGGACCAGAGAAGGCGAGGTCTGATGCGAGGTCTGAGCTTGCACTTCACGCTGGAAGCCTCCAGGGGGCACTGCAAGGATGAGATCACGCACACCAGCGCGGCGGGAGGAAGATGAAACTGCTGCTAAGGATTCTCTGTGAGGGGATGAAGGAGTTGCTATTTGTTTCTCTCTTCTTTTTAAAAACTTCTCAGTGAAATATAGACAGTGTCATCAGCTGAGAGTGAAAGGGGAGGCAAGTTGTTGGAGGGTTTAAGAGAAAGGAGGACACATGAAACAGTTCTCAGAATAGCCAAGGGAACCAATTCAGTCTTTAGCATCTTGCTTTTCTGGGGAAATACTCGTAAACTGTTTCCTGCCTCCACTCTTTCCTCTGTCTCTATCTTCACTCCTCTCCTTATTGTCTGTACTTGCTCAAAAACCTTCACAAATGCTTATTGCTAAGAGAGTGGAGTTGAAACTACATAGCTGGTGTGACCTATCATGCCCTGGGCCTGACAGTTCCCTTGCTCCTTGGTCTTCTCAAGCCATTGCTCCTGGGATAAACTGGGGGAGGCAGTTTTTTCTATAACAAACCACATAGTAAATATTTTAGGTACCTACTTAACTCTGCTATTGTGAGAAATTAGCCAGATATAATACTAAACAAACAGCACAGCTGTCTTCCAATAAAACTTTGTTGGCTCTGAAATTTGAATTTCATATATTTTCACATGTTGCAAAATATTTATTTGATTGTTTCTTGACCATTAAAAATGTAAAACCCATTCTTAGCTGGCAGGTCTTACAAAAACAGATTTAGCCTGTGAGCCATAGTTCACTGGACCCTGAGATAAATCATGTATGTTTCTTTTTTCCTTCTGACCACCTGCCTGCCGATAACCCACCTTTCTACATGTCTAAATCTGTCTGAAACTTGAACCTAAGTGCTTCTCTCTCCTTTTCCATCAATATTCCTCCTTCCCCCACCAGCCCCAAAGCTCTTAGGGACCGTGCCAGGCGTTTGACTTCCTGCAGTCCAAACTGTCCATTCGCCTCATGATGTTCAGCGGGGCCTGTTATTTATCTTTTCTACTTCTACCTTGTGCCTCCCAAGCAGACTATACATTTCTGAAGGACAGAGCTTGCATTTTATCTCTCTGTGTGACTTTTGGAGTCATGCCCTAAACCTACTTGGTGTCCAATAAATATTCAAGAAAAAATGGTGCTTTTTAGACCCTTCTTTGTAGGGCTCAAAGGAACTGTTTTATGCCCAAAGTTCAGAAATAAAAAGCCAAACCCCAGCAAAACTGCTTCCTTTTGCATTCTTTATTTTGATGATGTCTCTAAGGTGTGGTTTCCCAGATTTTTTATGCCCCTAATATATTCCAAATTACCTTATGTTTCTGTCGTATCTAATAGGAGGTGACATGTAAGGGTACAGGGCCTCTGGTCACCTAGACTCATATACCAAAACCTGTCTGAGTAATCTCAAAAACAGACCACACCAGACATTTTATTAAAGGCTTTTACCTTGTACTAGATAATTATGCACCATAAAATCCAATCACACTGGAAGGAAACAACAGAAATTTTGGGTGTGTCGAATGTAAGTCAGCCAGTGGGGACAATGGTGATTAGGACTACGCTGGGTAAAACTACAACCTATTGTTCTGATCCAGGCACTATTTGCAGGTGATTGTACAGATGTTATTTGAGATACTGCTCCACTCTGAGAAGGGAGGAAAGGAAGAAAACAGCAGAAGATTTTCAATGTTCCAAGTTCCATGCTTAAGGTATTTCAATCTATAAACTCTCCAGCCCACCTCAATTGCAGGGACATTCAAAGTCCATCTGTTAAATGTTCAACCTGAACTCAAATTAGCCTAACACGGTTTTTGCACAGTAGATAATGATAACAGTTGAGGATGTGTTTCTCTCTAAAAGCATTTTTGAAAACTGAGTGTTGACCCAACATTTTTCCTCTTCTCTCCAAGTCGTTATTACCTGAGTCGTTTCAGGGCAGCTGGTTACTCAGAGTCAGCCCACGGGAACCTAGCCTTCAACCTCGGAGTTTTCTTTGCTGGAAAAGCAAACACTGCACTCTCTTCTTTCCTTACCAGGCTTTGTTTCTGCCTGCAAAATCTAACTAGTTAGTTGCTAAGTACTAAAATGTCTCACACAGAGGAGCAGTTATATGACTATAACTGCAAAGATGCACAAGCAGCAGGATGCTGGAACTCACTCATATCCATTTTTGTCACAATAGTCTTTCAGTGAGAGTCTTTGAGATGGTCCTACTTTTATAGGACTTCAGTCTCGGGAGGTCATTAACTGTGGTGACCAGGTCATTGGCTTGGACTTCCAAAGGAGACCTAAAACCTTCCCTTCTTTGAAAATCGCTGTGGCAAATGCAAGATTCTCAATCTGTGAGGCTGACAAGTGTATCTATCTAATTCACAGCTGTATCACTGGAGTCTAGTAGAGTACTTGGTGCCCAGAAGATGTGCTCTATAATTTCCAATGAAAAATGATACATTTTAGACTTTACACAACAAATACATGCATATTAGTTAAATGATGAAATGAATCCTGACTGCCCACATTATTGCTTTCTTTGGGATGCTGGCCTGAATGGGAGCGGTGTGGTTAGTAGGAGGTGTAAGTTTCAACTCCAGGCAACGGGAGGAACAGGGTTGGGATGGAGGTTACTGGCAGACTTACCAAGAAGCCAAACAAGCTTGAGCCTCAAGCCTCTTAATTGCTCCAGCTCTTTCAAGGCTCTGCAAGAGGCTCTGGAAGTTTCATGTTCCTCATTTTGTATTCATTTTCTTTCAGCTTCAGAAGCTTTTGGTCTCACATAACTCAACCCTGTCCCGGGAGGTTCTCACTGGAATCCTTCTTTGATGTCCATGAGTCCTGCTTTTTTTTTTTTTAATTTATTTATTTAAATTAGTTTCAAGGATACAGTACATTGGTTAGACATCATAAAATGATCCCCCCAATTGCTCCCTCCCTCCCCTGACCCTCCACCTAGACAACATATTAATGCCAATTTCATTCCCTATGCTGTGCTCCTTATCCTCGTGACCAACCATCAGCTACTAGTTTGTACTTCTTTAACCCTTCACCCCATTCTCCCAGCCCCCCAAACCTCCCTCCTCTCTGTCCGTCACCAAATTGTTCACTATGTTTGTGAGTCTGTTTTTGATTAGTTTGTTCTTTTTATTCCTTAGATTCTGCATATAAGTGAAATTATATAGTGTTTATCTTTCTCTGACTGACTTAAATACCTTCTAGGTCCATCAAAGCAATATCTTTTTCCATCCTCTTCCTTTTAGTCTCTGTGTGTCTTTTAATCTGAAGTGAGTCTCTTGTAGGCAGCATATGTGGGGGTCTTGTATTCTATCCTTTCAGCTACTCTATCTTTTGGTTGGAGCACTTAATTCTTTTCCATTTGAGATAATTATTGTAGTTGTTACCATTATTTATTCCTGTTTGATACATGTTTTTTCTTCTTAAGGAAGTTCCTCCAACATTTCCTGTAATACTGGCTTGGTGGTGATAAATTTCTTTAGCATATTTTTGTCTGAGGATCTCTTTACCTGTCCTTCAACTGTAAATTATAGCTTTGCTGGGTGAAATATTCTTGGTTGTATATCCTGGGTTTTCATCACATTGAATACTTTTTTTGCCAGGCCCTTTTGTCCTACATAGCTTTTTTTTTTTTGAAAAATCAGCTGCCAGTCTTATGGATATTCCCTTAGAGGTAACTATCTATTTTTCTCTTGCTGCTTTTAAGATTCTTTCTTTGTATTTAAACTTTGGCATTTTAATTTTGATGTGTCTTGGTGTAGGCCTCTTTGGATTCCTGGTTTTTGGGATTCTCTGAGCTTCCTGGGGTTTTATGTCCATTTCTTTCACCAGGTAGGGAAGTTTTCCATCATTATTTCTTCAAACAGCTGTTCAACATCTTGATTTTCTTCAGTTATGCCAATCAGATGGATATTTGGACCCTTAATAGTGTCCCATATCCTCCTTAAATTATTTTTAAAGTCTTGGCATCTTATCTTTTGCCATTCTAATTGAGTGTCCTTGACTTTCCCATCCTCTAGATAGGTCATTTGATCCTTTTCTTTAATCACTTTGTTTATTCCTTTGTTTATTTCATTTAATATACTTCCCATCTCAGATAATGTGTTCTTCATTTCAAAATGGTTTTCTTTTATACTTTCCATTTCTATTTTTATATTTTTTACCTCTTTGTTGAAGTTTTCACTGAATTTATCTTCACTTCCCAAAAGTTTATTGAGCATCTTTATAACCAGTATTTTGAACTCCGCATCTGTTAGATTGCTTGACTCTATTCTAACTGGATCTCTGTTCTTTTCTCTCATATGTTTTCTGCTTTCTCTTCCCATTTTGGCTGCCTTTCTGTGTCTGTTTCTATGTACTAAGCAAAGCTCCTAAGTCTCCTGGTCATATTGGTGTGGATTTGTGAAGTGGGTGTCCAGTGGCACAGTCCTGAGAGATGTTTAGCTGCAGGCCAAATTTAGCCCAAGCTTCTGTCCTTCCAGGGCTACCCGTTAAGATTCAGCAAGCAATTCACAGATGCTGTGCTTAAAACTGCATCAAAGGGCCACGAGAAACCAAGGCCAACCGCCTCCAGTGTGAGTCTAGGCACTACTCAGCGAGGAGCACCTGACTCGTTGAGGCTATACTTGGGAACGGCTTGGATAGGACCGTGAGTTGGGGGTGGCAGAGTTTCAGAGAATCCTCTAGGGGAGTGACCTCTGTTATCCAGTCTGATGATGTCAAGGCTATGGAGGCACTGAGTCCATGGCGGTACTGAGTCCATGCACTGGTAGGGGGAAGGGCTCAACAGGGAACAATGGATATGGCTGGCTCTTCTTTACCCAGCAAGTCTGGCTGCAGTCCTCACTCAGACAGTGTCTCCCTGTAAATCCCTGGTGCCCCCTGCATGCAGCTGAATCAACACTGGTGCTCAGAGCGAGAAGGTTCATCACCGTGAAAATCTGCTCGTGGACGTGGCCCCTTTAAGAGGCTGCTGCTGCTGCTGCTACTACCTCTGTCTCATTCAGCCTCTCGAGACCAGGCAGTCTTCTGCCATTGCAGGGTGCTTTCTTGGATTTCTCCCTAGTTGTATGGCTTGTTCATCGAGATCTCAGGTGATTTTTCTGTGCTGCTTGCTCCTTTTTTCCATCACAACTTTGATTTGGTCACCAGAGGGATGAACAGAGCCTCTATCATCTATGCCATTTTTTTCCTCTCATGAGACTTGTTTTAATCAACGTGTATTTCAAGTCTCATTTCAAAAGACCCCGCTTCTGTGAATATTTCTCAGACTCCTTTAAGCTTCCCTCACTCTCCTACCTGTACCCCACCTTACTCACAGTTGCCACACTCACCTTCTGTTGCTTTCTGTAACATGCCAACCCATTTCTCATCTCACATATTATTCTCTTTACCACCCCCTGCCCCTAGCCCACAGGCACAAACTGTCTTCCCAATCATCTTTTAGGTCTATGCTCTCAGATCTCTCAATTTGTATTTTAACCCTCTCCTTGCACTTGTTAATTCTTTCAGCGTAGCAGCCTGTTTGTTTCTACCCTTGAAATTATCACACATATTTACTGTAGCATTACTTGCGTGCTCATCGGTGTAATACTCATCCCTACATAGACCATAAAGTTGATGAAGGCAGAGATAACCTGTTTTGTTCACTCACATTTGCCTGGCACATAGTGTGTGTACAGTGACTATTTAATGAATAAATGAACAGGTGCACTGAGTGAAAATCACATTGCATTGTGGCTTAGTTTTTATTTTCATTTCCTTTTGTTTGTTTGTTTTTTTACATTATTATTTCTTTCAAAGCACATTCCTGCTGTTAGGGGACAAAGACCATGTGTTTTTATCATGTGTGTCAGGCACATAGGTAAGTGCTTGGAAACATAATAACAATGAAAAAAATCCTCTCATGCTCTCCCATGTCAGTACAATCTGTGCAGTCCGTATGCAGTCACTTTGCTGTGTGCTCTGAGGTGTTATGGGTGTGCTTGTTTTGTTTTCTGCTGGAGGAGCTGAACCAGTGAGAAAATTTCTGAGCCCAGGCCACTCCTGCTTTCTGCCTCCTTGTCCTTTTTGGTGATAGGATTTAGAAATAGGAGGAAAGGAATCGTGTTCCTTTTGTCAGGAGCTCTAAAGAGTGTCTGAAACACTGGGGTAGTGTTTCAGATTGGGCCATGGAGGATTGCTGGGGTAGCTTTGAAAGAGCACCCATGCCTGCATTCCACAGCAGGATCTCTGTGGTGGGGTCCACTGCCAAGATGTTTTAAAAGCTCCCAGGTAAGAGAGAATGACAAATACTGCATGGTATCGTTTATATGTGAAATCTAAAAACAAAATTGAATTCATAGAAACAGAGAATGGTGGTTGTCAGGGGCTGGGGTAGGGGCTGGGTAATGGGGAGATGTTGGTCTAAGGGTACAAATTCCTAGTTATAAGATGAATAAGTTTTGGAGATCTACTGTACAGAACAGAGAAACTCCAGTTCCTGAAGTTTGCTGAGAGTAGATCTCAAGCATTCCCACGACACACATGCATAAGCACGCACACACATACAACACACACACATACACATAAAGGTACATGAGTGATGGATGTATGAGTTAACTTGATTGTGGTATATCTCACAGTATATATGTATATTAAATCATCACATTGCACAACTTAAATATATACAATTCTGTTTTTCAATTATATCTCATAAGACTGAGAAAAAATAAAAGCCTTCAGGTGATTCTAGTATGCAGCCAGGGTTGTGTACTGCTGCCCTGGAGGGATAAGCATGGCTGTGGTGTTTTCTAGGGAAGGGTTGACAGAGTTTCAACTGCAGTGATGACAACCACTTGAAGCCAGGTGAAGTTTCCTGTGTCATGCATGCAGGGGAGCTTTGCTCCCAGGCTATGAACTACTTTTTTTCTTGTGAAAAAGGAATAACCCTAAAGAGTCTCTGTGGCCTGGAGAACTTTGGAAGAGATACAGCTCTGGGACCTGGAGTTTCTCCTTTGATTCTCGACACTCTTCTTCTTGTTGGTGGCGCAGGATTTATGAGGTCTGTAGTCAGTGTGCCAAGGTGCTTTGAAACTTGTTTATTTAGGGTGTCAGAGTATTCAAGAGAGAGATGTCATTGGAAGAGGAAGTCAGAGGTGTCTTTTTGGACCTAGGATCCTAGGTGCTCATTCAATTTGCCATCAGATTCTCACCTTGGCTACTTACTATATGTGTGATTCTGGGCAAGTCATTCAACTGCCTGAGTCTCAAAATCCTCATTTGTCAAATGGAGATAATGGTGCATATCTCACTGGGTCTTATGAGGATTAAATAGAGAATGAATTGCATCAGATGCATTGCAAATCCTCAACAAATGGTACCTATTGGTAATAATATAAGCAAACACAACCTCTCTGAACTCTGTGTGGTTAGGCTGTAGGGTCCTTGACAGTAGGAATCATTTATTGCTGTTTCTCCCCCAGGCCTGACTGTGGGTGCTAATACTGGAAGTGGAACTGAGTGGAGGGTATTGCGGTTCTCTGCCTGTGGTGGGGCTGAGCATGTAGAAGTAGATCTCTTTGGAAGGGTCCTACTGAGCAGAGAACCTGCGTCTACCCTAGGCCAGTGGATTGTAAACATTACTGTGTGTCTAAATCAGCAGGAGGACTTGTTATAACGGATGTCTGGGTCCCATTCCAAAGTTTCCAATTCAGTAGGTCTGGTAGATAGCCTCTGAGGTGGCCCTCGACAATCCCACCTCCTAGCGTTCACGGCCTTGTGCGATCCCTTCTCCTTGAGGGCTTAGGGACTCACTCCTAATGAGTAGTATTCAGTGAAAGTGGTCTCATATCATTTCTGCAGTTAAGTTACAAAGAGACTTGTTTTTATGATGCTTGCCATGAGGGAAGTCAGCTGCCTGTTGCAAAGTGCTCGTGGAGAGGCCCCTGTGGCAAGAAACTGATATCTCTAACAGCCAGCGAGGATGGAGGCCTGCCAGCAGCCATAGGAATGAACCTGGAAGCAGATCCTTCCCCAGCTGAGTTTGGCATGACCACACCCTGGCCAACACCTTGATGGCAGCCTTGTGAGAGACCTGGCTACGCCATGCCCAGATTCCTGAACCACAGAAATCATGAGATAAATGTTTGAGTTTTAAGCCACCAAATTTTGAGGTAATTTGTTAACACGGCAATAGATAACTAATACAGAAGATTTGGAGTGAAGTCCGAAATTGCATTTTTAACAAGTTCACAGATGACGCTGATGCTACAGTTTGAGAATCACTGGAAAACCAATGCTTAATCATCCTAGGATCATTCTGTTGCTGGCTTCCCAAAGACTGATCACTTTAGGGTAACAAGCATCATTTAAAAGCATTTTTCAGATGATAGGGTGGGTGATCAGCTCACTGTACTTTCTTCACCCTCTCTACCAGTTGCGTCCACTGAATCATGGGTTGCTTTCTCAGAGCAGCCTTCCCTCATTATTTAATTCAAGTTCAAGAGCAGCTGCTGAGTGCTTGATGTGTACTTTGGCCACAAACTTTTATGTCAGTAGATTTAAACACTCTTTCCCCATTCGATAGCTCATATTACTCTCTAGGAAACCAGAGGACTAGCTGATATTATTCTTATTCTAGAGATAAGAAAATGTAGTCACTAAGAGGTAAAGCGAGTTGCACAAAGAGATAGAGCCAGAGCAAGGATTAGAACTCATGTCTTCTGATTCCATAAAATCACTCTTTTCTAACCTCATCCTTCACTCAATAGCTTTCCTTTGCTTCTTGTATTCAATCATTATTTGCTAACATGGGGATGGAAACCAGAGGGTCTAGAACCAAGACTATTTCTTCCGTGCCTCACAGACCTCTGGCCCTGTCTCTGCACCTCTCTGCCCAATTCTCTTGCTTCCTCTGTTTACGCATGGGCTTTCTCCTCCTTCAGAACTTCAGCTTAGTTTTGTTTTTGGTTTGCTATGGTGCTGATCCCCATTCAACAATTACTCTGTAGTTCAAAAACTTACTATTATTTGACTTGAGTCTCTGTCTATTAGTTCCAGTTCTCAAGAGAGGGACTATCTGATTAGCTCACTCAATTAGACACCCTTGGGTCAAGTGCCACCCCACTCTTACCTGATACTATCAGATGGAAAATGGAGATCTAGGGGTACGTGACTGGAGGCTTACTCAATAGGATCAACATACAAGAGCAGGGGTCAACAAACCTATTTTATAAAGGGTTACACAGTAAATAGCTTAGGCTTTTCAGGTTGTATGGTCTGTGTTGCAACTATTCAACTTTGCAGTCATAGCAGCTATGTAGCCACAGACAATATGTAAATAAATGGGTTCGGTTGTGTTCCAATGAAATTGTATTTACATGAACAAGAGTAAACTGTGTTTGATCTGTGAGCCATAGTTTGCTGACCCTTGTATCTGAGCCCCCTAAAACCTGTAACTCCTTAACTTCAAATAACTGAATCCTATTTTTTTCTCTCTGTTTATTGTGTTGCAGAGCCCTTGAGACAGAGACGTTATCTAATTTCATGTTTCTGATTGTACTAATATGACAAGAGATATACATGGTTTTCTAATAACTGTTTTGTAATGGTTGTAAATGTTTGGATGAAGCATTTGAGGCTTTCTAGATATTGCCATAAAGTGAATCCAACCAGTCTGTTTCATAAAGTTGGTCAAACCTCCTCATCAAAACACATGCCTTAATTTTCCTCATAGAAGCCAAATATAATGCATATTGGGTATCTTCACTAAAAAAAGCCCTCATGATTTTTTTGATTCCACAGACCACAGAGTTCTTTGTGATGACTTTAGTTTTAAATTCCTGGCCAAGGACAGCCTAAATGGGGCAGAGCAGAGATCTGCTGAGGCAAGGATTCTCCCTCTGGCTGAACATTTTAATCACCTGGCACTTTTAAAAATTCTAATGCCCAGGCTGAAGATTCTTTGAGAATAAGACCCAAGCATCATGTCTTGTTGCATGGTAAGGGCTAGGAAGCTAAATACTGCATTTATTATGTGCTCCCTAATGTTTGAGTTCTACAGATCACCCAACTTCCTCCCAAGACACACACTCATGCAAGATGAGAAGGAGGAAGTGACCACTGTGAAGCAGATATAACTGTGGAAGCATTAATATTCTTTTGTAACAGCTGTAGTCTGGTTTCAGCTTTGCGGGCATTAAGAAGCATGATATTTAACATGCTGGTGAGGACCACAGAGAGGTGTGGTGGTCCTGGTGCCAACAGGTACTTTCCTGATGGTGGTAGAGGCAAGTTCTACATCATCTGAGGGTCATTCCTGGGAAGCAGAATGGACCTAGGGGGTATCCCCAGATGTCCCCATTCGAAGAATGCTAATCATGGCAGAAGCAATGTGATCTTGAAGCCAGCAGAGGTGACGGCAACTTCCCTATTCCTCAGCTTTCTTTCTTTCTAGAACTCAGTGTGAGTTCTGCTGTGCGGTTCTGAAGGTTGTTCCTCGAATCTCAGCCTTAAGCTTGCTCTCTAGGCATTTCTGCTAGCCACCTGATAACACATAATAAATTCTTTTCTGCTTACAGTGAATTCTGTCTTCTGCAACTGAACCTAGATCCAGAGGGGTAATATATGAACTCATCATCAGCTTTTTTTATATGAATATAGGAACTCATCATCAGCCTTTTTTAGCCACTGTAGAAATACCCTCTAACAACCATAAGAGGAAAGCATAGAGACTCTGTTCCTTCCAGGAACACATTTCTTAAGCAAATCATTCCATTTTGAACAAATTCCAATTATTGAAAAAATTTTTTAGTTGTCTGGAATTTATCTGTGGCTTGAGTCCACTGATTTAGTTTCCTGTTAGCACATTGGTTTGGTTTGTTGTTAGTGTTTTGGACAAGAAAGTTTCTGTCTAAGCTAGAAACTCAAGTTCTTTTACCTGTTCCCTCTCTAACATGGTTCAGTGTCTACAACTAGTTGAGAAAAACAGAGAGGAGACAAGAAGAGGGGGTTATGTAGTGTCGGTGGGGACTGTTGAGGGTGTCTGAATGTGGCAGAATGTATTGGTATAAATATTTATGTAGGAAGAAAGGGGGTGGATAAAATATATGTGATTAAAAAACTTCCTATTTAATGAGTCTTGGTGCCAGTTTGTGTTTATTTTGTCAGCCTCATTGGAATATTTTATTTTTGCAGTTATTTATCCTTTATTTATCAGTCCATCTTTCTGTTGGTAAATTAATGATCCTTAGGCAATCCACTTGAGAGGATGAATTTTATTATTTTACCCAAAGAGTAGTTGAAAAAGAGATAGAAAATGGGAACAAAAATTAAAAACAAATCTAAAGTAAGAGAGAATTAAATAACGTTTTACTGTTATTTTTATTTCTCAAGCTACTTATCATTATCAAAAAAATGTTGTTTATATGCTTATTGTCTGTCTGCCGTCGCCAGAATATAGACTCTGAGAGGGCAAGGGCCTCGCTTCGATCCTTGCTGTGTCCTTGAACCCTGGTCCAGGGCATTAAACAGAGTAGAGTCTCAAAAAATATATATACTCATTTAATGAATGAGTGAATAAATGTTTGCAGACACAATGACAGAAAGCAAAGGGGGAGGTGGAAGAGCAGGAGGGAGATTGTGTTAATCTCCTATTGTTGCATAACAAGTTATCACAAACTAAGTCACTTAAAACAATATACATTTCTTACATCTCCGTATCTATGGGTTCGGAATCTGGGCTCTGCTTGACTGGGGTCCTCTGTTCACTATCTCATTGAATGAAAGTCAAGATGTTTATTTGGGTGCATTCTCATCTGGAGGCTCATCTGAGGAAATATCCACTTCCCAGCTCTCTCAGGTTGTTGGCAGAATTCATTTCTTTGCAGTATAAATAAAGGCCCAGCTTCTCACTGGCTATTGGCTGGAGGCTTCTGTCAGGCATTAGAAGCTGCCCTGCAACCCCTGCCATGCAGTTCCTTCATAGGCAATTCACAACATGCTGTTCACTCCTTCGAAGCCAACAGAGAAAGTCTCTAGCCAGCTCAGAGACTTATATGATATAAACCAATCATAGAAATGACATCATGTTTGCCATGTTCTTTTAGTTGGAAGGAAGTCACTCAAGAGGAGGGATTGTACTAGGCTGTAACTATTGGGGATCACCTTAGGGCGTGTTCACTCTAAGACCACAGGAAAAAATATAAGTTGTTAAGGAGAGAGAAATTTGGCATTTTGATTTTCAGGCATTTCTTCTTATGAAATTTATCTTCCGTTTCATAATCAGAATATCACGCAGCTCACATATTAAGCTTAGGAAACCCCTATTTCTATACATTTTAGAAACTTCCAGGGTCTGGAATTTTGGGCTTGGTTAATGATTCACATTATTTGGAGTTCCTCTTTAAATTTTAATTTCTCTCTGATGAAGAGAAAATTTAAGAGAGAGAGATTTTAGATTCGATCTGAGTCCTTGGAACTTAAGAAGTAAAGTCTTCTTTGTTAACAAGATGGGTAAAAATTCTGAGCTGAGAATTTAGAACAGCTATTATGGACAGATGTCTCCCAGTGGCTTCACAGGGGAGGTGTATGGTGGTGGTACTAAACTACTCCCTCAGAGTGGCTTTATTTATTAAGCAATGAGTCTGGACTGGTCAGACAATTTACTTAATGTACTTTGGGAAAAAGACATTCCTAAATACCATGGAATATCTTAGCACTGCTTTGTTTTCTTCAAGTAATTGAGTAACCAATACATTAGTCCATTCCCTGGTCAAATGGGCAAGGGGCTTGCCTACAAAGCCTGTGGGTACATAGCTAAAAGGGTAGATTACATACATTTGAAAAATCATCAGAAAAACAAAAGAACAGATTGACTATGTTGCATGAGAGGAGCCTGCAAAAGACCTAACATGTTCAGTCAAATCAATGATGTCATCAGTTGTAAGGTTGACTATTTTATATGCCACCCAGGAAGAAAGAGCAAAGCACTGGGTGATTGCGGAGGAGGTGAAAAACGACACCCCATGGTATCAGAGCAGGCTGTGATACCATGGGGAGACACCTTAATGACCTCAAGTTTTGGGGATTATGAAAGACAGACAAACCCTGGAGTTTCCATTGTAGAAAAATGAGGGACAGAGCCATTTACATATTATCGATCAGTGCTAAATAACCCTGCTTTGACCACCAGCAAAGAAATTTGTGGAGAAGCGTGGGTCATATTATTACCAGCTGTCCTCATTATAACATCCATTGTTGTAGTAGATCTTAATTATCATCAATAAAACATTAACATTTTACTAAAACTTTAATAACATTAATAAAGTGCTAATGTATTTTATTTACTGCTATTTGATAGTATGAAATCTCATTTTTTTGGTATAATTAATAAACCTGATGTTCAAGCTCTTAAGAGAGCTATTAATAGATGTCTACATCTAAATTCAATCTTAGGAAAGTGGATGCAGAATTTCAAAAGTCCGTGCCACCGACTGGTGATGGCCATGGAAAAAGCTTAATGAAAAAGAAAAAATTTTAAATATAAATGGCACATTTGCTTTTTATTCTAGGTGAAGTTAGAGATGTGAATAGGAGGAGAACAATATCCAGGTTGATTGCCGTGCTTACAGTTGTAATGGCTTTTCTAAATTCTGCTTTTCCAGATTGATTTACACACAGCTGACCTTTGAACAACATGGTTTTGAACTTCTCAGGTCCAATATGTGTAACTTTTTTCTATAAATACAGTAAATGTATTTTTCTTACGATTTTCTTAACAACATATCCTTTCTCTTGCTTACTTTATTGTAGGAATATAGTATATAGTGCATATATAACACACAAAATTTTATGTTAATTTACTATTTATATTATCAGTAAGGACTCCAGGAGTTAAGTTTTTGGGGTGTCAAAAGTTTATAGGGATTTTCAACTGCGTTGGGGGTTAGTGACCTTAATTTTCTGAGTTGTTCAAGGGTCAACTGTATTGATTATTGCCATTCCACAATGTTATTAGTCTTAAAGCATTTTACTCTTATATTCAGTGGTTCTTTTCCTCTTTTATCACTCTCTGTCTTGGTAATGTAGCATTTCATTTAGAAGTAGTGTTCAATTTTATTTTTTCTACATTGTTATATTACTATTTTGTCTATGGCTCATTAAAATTCTTATACAGTGGAGTGCCTTTAAAACATTTCTTAAAAATTTATATCCTTTATTAAGTAAAAGAAAGCTCAAATAACTGCATAAGGAAATTAAAATAAAGACAACTATAATTCTTATATTTTAATTTTAGCTTGAATTTATGATAAATATTTCATACATTCAAAAGATATACATAGTAATATAATGAATATAAGGCTACCTGTTTTGCAGCTTAAGAGGTAAAACACAATCAATACAACTGAAACCGCTGTGTCCCCTCAAACGCATTCCCCATGCCCCACCTTTACATAAGCATCAGCCTGAATTTGTTTATTATTCCCATGCATCTCTTTTTGCTTTAATTACATATTTAGGTTGCCTTGAATAATATATATTGCTCTTCATATTTAAACTTTTTATATAAATTCTATCATTCTGCATGAATTGTTTTGCAACTTGCTTTATTCATTTAAAATATATTTATGAATTTTATTCTTGTTGATGTAACTATAGTTCATTTCAACAGTAGTATATTACAAAATACCTCAAATTATTATCATCCTCCTGATGATGTCCAATATTTTTGTCTTTTTATATGATATTATAGCAAATGTAATAAAGTTGCTTATACATGTCTTTCCTGCCATGAAGGAAGGTTTCTCTAAAGAAACTCTTTGGATTAAATTGTGTCTGCTCCAAATTCATATGTTCAAATCCTAACCTCCAGTACCTCAGACTATGACTATATTTGGAGGCAGGACCTATTAAGAAAATAATTAAGTTAAAATGAGATTTTTAGGATGGGAACTAATCTAATCTGACTGGTGTCTGTATAAGAGAAAAAGGAGGTTAGAACAGTCAGTCAATTGGTGTATGTGCACTGAGGGATGGCCATGTGAAGAGGTAACAATAGGGTGGCCATCTGCAAGCCGAAAAGAGAAGTCTCAGAAGAACTCTGATGGCAGCTTGATCTTGACTTTCAAGCTTTCAGAAATGTGGAAAAATAAATTTCTATTTTGGAGGCTACCCAGTCTGTGGCATTTCGCTATGGAAGCCCCAGCAGACTAATACATCTCTTAGGAGTGAAACTGCTGGGTTGAGGGATGATTGTAGGGTCAGCTTCACATGAGATGCCATGCCACTCTCTAAAATGGTGGAAGCAAAATTAAATTCCCACTGCTGGAATCCTCTGGCTTTGTGTCCTCCCCAGCACGAGAGCAGGACTGACATGGTGCCTCATTATGATTTTAATTCGCATTTGATTTTTACTGAGATTGAATGTCTTTTCTTATGTTTATTAGCCATTTATGCATTCTCTTTTTCTGTAAATGGCTCATATACATATTTTGCCCATTTTCATATTGGATTGACTTTTTCAACAATTTCCCGATGCAGGATTCTATTAATTCCATGAGTTTACTTTTAAAATTTTCTGCCTCAAAATTTATATATTCTTCCTGATTTTTTATTTGCTTTATTTTTCAGCTATTGAGAGAGGTATGTTAAAATTCCATATATCAATTGTGAATTTGTTAGGTTTTCCTCATATTTAAATATTGCTTTACAAATTTTGAGGCTGTTACCAGAGATGTGAATTTTTAATTATCATAGTTTTTGGTGTTAAATCTTTAATAACCTTAAAAAAATTTCTCACAATATTAGTTGCTTTAATGTTTGTTTTGTTTAATATTAACCTTCCTATCTTTGCTTTTTTCATTTTTGATTTCTCTACTATAATATTTCTATTTCTTTGCTTTCAACTTTTTTGAGTATCGATGCTTTTAGGCATCTCTTCATGAATGACACTTAGCTGGATTTTTAAAATCCATTTGAACATTTTTGCCTTTCAACTTCAGAATTTAGTTCAACTAAATTTATCATAATTATTAATATGTTTGGATTCATTTTGCTAACCTTAGTTTTTGCTTTTTATTTGTTTTCTTTGGATTAAGTTTTTTTCTTATTCAACTATTTCTTCCATTACTTGTATTGAAGTTTTTCTCTCATTGTCGTTATCCTGTATTTCTCCCTTTCCTTCACTAGCTACATTTAAAGAGGACTTGAGTGCCAACGAGTCTATATTCTTAATTATAATCTGTCTTCCTCTCCCTACTCTCTTTCCCCTTCTCTGAGGTCAGGCTCTCATCTTATGTATCAATTATTGCAGTATTGTCTCTCTCTCTCTCCTCCACTCCACCCTCTACTCTCTCCCAGAGTATTCTTTAAAATATGACATTTGCTTAGAACTCTTCAGTGGCTTCTATTTCGTTTTGGATAAAAGTTTGGTCTTTCCATGGCATGCAGAGCCATCATGCTCAAAGATGACTGCTTCTACTACAACTCCCTGTGTGGATGCAGGCTCTGCCCTCCTCATGAATCCTCCACGTGTCCGCACATGTTGCTCCTCTGTGGGATGCCAAGTCCTCTCCAGCATACACTTGTATGCTTCACAGTTGCCCACTCAGCTTTCATGCCTTAGTCTAGGATCACCTTCTCTAGGAAACTTTTAAGGACTCTCTGAGCCCAGGAAGACTAGCTGCATCTTCCTCTCTTTGAATAGCATCCAGCTTAGGTCTCTGTTACTAGTTATGGTTCTGATCACATTTGTTTGGTAAATGCATGTTTAAGTGTCTTTCTTTTCTAGACCGTGAACTTATTTTTAAATTAAATTTATTGAGATAATGTTGGTTAATAAAATTATATAGGCTTCAAGTATACAATTCAATAATATTTCATATGTATATTGCATTGTGTTCACCACCCAAGTCAAATCTCCTGTCACCCTATTTTGGAGCTTCTTAATGATAAGGAACATACCTTTATTTCTATGCCTGGGGTCCAATACAGTACTTGGCTGAATTTGTATTTGGTGAATAAGTAAAGGAAACAATAATATGATGTTACTATAAAGAAAAAGGACTTGTTTTATAAATCACAAATATCAACACTCTCGCTTCTGATATTTGCATGCTTTTTTTTTCTGTTTCAATAAGAGTGACTTGCTTTCCCAGCTATATTGTGAAGCATATGTGGGCAGAGGGCATGTTTTATACTTGGTTGGTGCCACTTGGGTTGTTAGCACAGTAGTAAGTATATATCAAAATCCCAGAAAATATTGTTTGGTGAAAGACTAAATGTAACATACATTCTGATCACTTATATTTTACTTATACAAAGTATGTTTTTATTAAAATAAGGGTGTGACGATAGTCCTAAAATGTACTAGTTACTTGAGCAAGGTGACAAATGGAGACATATGTAAAAAGGTTCAAATGCTTTTTGAAGGGTAGGTTCACTCCCTCTTCAGTGGAGTCTATGCCACATGGTGACCAAGTGCTGTAGTCAGTCAGCAGCCTAGCTTCTTGAGAGGCTCATCCTGCCAATCTTAGGAGTTCCTGAACTTCCTTCTGGTTTACTCACTAATTTTAATCCTTTTTTTTCCTTCTGAGCAATAGAAAAGCTAAGAAAATCAGGCATCTTCACTCTCAATCTGCAGAGAATCTTAAGAGTATTCTTTTTTTTTTTTTTTTTTTTTTTTAAATTCAGGAGAGATTGCCTTTCTTCTCAATGATATAAAAATGAGTTAGGATGAGATCCTTTAATAGCCAAAAGTTTATTAGTCTAATGTCTCTCAGTAGTTAAAAATAGTGCTTTAGAGCAATGGTTCTCAAAATGTGGTTCCCAGAGCAACAGCATCAGCATCAGCATCACTCAGGAACTTGTTAGACATGTGCGTTATTGGACCCCACTCAGACTTACTGACTCTGTGTTTTAACAAGCTCTCCAGGGGATTTGATATAGGCTAAAGTTTGAGAACCACCACTATAGACCTTTGGCTAAAGGTCTAAAAGGAATGAATACCTCCCTCCTCTCATATTCCCCTCATGATTATTTTAAAGACATTTAAACATCACAGATCTATTCTTTTTAGTGTTTTTTTATTTATTTATTTATTTATTTATTTATTTATTTATTTATTTATTTATTTATTATTTATGCCTACAAAACCTGGTCTTTTTAGGTGGTCTCCCATCTAAATACTAACCAGGCCCAACCCTGTTTAGCTTCCAAGATCAGACATTGGGCTTATTCAGGGTGGCATGGCCGTAGACCTACAGACCTATTCTTAAACAGTCATATAACTGTGTCAGAACAAGACATGATCAGGTAACACAGTAGCCAGAAAGGCAGAGTAGAACAGTCACTGCGGAAAGTGCTATGAAACCAGAGTCAGCTTGAGTTCGCACCCTGCCTCCGCATATACTCCTTGTATGACCTTGAACTTGTTATTCAGCCTCTCTGTGGCTCAGATTCCTCATCTGTAACATTGAGACCACGATAGTGCCTACCTTACAGGGAGGGCTATTGTAAGGAATGAATGAATTCATATTGATAAGTGCTTGGCACATATTGAACAGTGCCTGGCACAGAATGAGTGCTCTGTAAGTGATTGTTAAATAAATTAAATGAACTCAAAGCTGAAAGTTTTGAGTGAGTGATCCAGGATAGGCCCCTCTGAGAGGGACACAGAACAGGTGGGTGGAGCTAGTCACAGCCTTTCGTTGAGTGGACTTTGCTACTGCCTGCTGGTGGCCACTGCTTGTGTATCAAACCAGAGCTTGTGTATTCTACCAGATGCTGAGAGGAGAACTGGGTTGCCAATGAGTATGATTACAGGAAATCTGTATATATTTAAAGCAGAGTCAACACCTGTGCTGTTCTGATTGCTAGAGAAGGAGGCAATAAGAAACGCAGTTATCCTTCACTGTGATGTGACAGGTGTTTGAAATCCCTGGGTCATAATTTGGTCAAATTTTAGGTTTTAGAGCTTTCGTATGTACTGCTTTCTTAAAAAAACAAACAACAACAAAACAAACAAACAAAAAACCAATTCAACATGTTCTATACACTAACATCCATTACTGTTGATTGCTGGTATATTCCCCATCACTTGGTGAATTTGATGGATTTTAACCCAGCTTTCAGCTTTCTCTACTCTCGCTTCATCAGTCCTTCTCTGCTCAGGCATGCCTGACTTCACTTGGCAGACACGGTAGGTTTTTCATTTCCCCATGTAAATGACTTGTTTATTACAGTAGGGGTCCCTGGTCTTTGGAAACGGTTTACAAATATCCTTGAATAGAGCTCAGAAAGGACCTCATGAATAATAATGCCCAAGTAAACTGAGATGAGTTTGGACGTTGCCTCTTTGAAATTCATACATCATTCTAAGTGCCATTATTTAAACAGAAAATGTAGAAGGTTTCCTGGGAAGGCTGAATCTGAAATATGCTTTCTTTACAAAATTTATCATTTCAGCACAAAACAAACAACAGAAAGCAAAGGTGAGAGCAGGTGATTCCTGGTATGTGTTTTACTCGAGCATAAAATTTGTTTTTCTGATTGTACTGAGACTCTTCACAGTCCCTGGTTTTAACTTTTTAATTTGTATTTTTCTTTCAATTAAACAGCTTCCTTACTTCTAGATGATGAACTTACAATAAAAGGCACAAAATTAAGGATGAGAAGACTGCCATCCAAAGAAGCTTAACTCTCAGTTCCATTCGTCTTTGAAGACAAAAGACAATTGTTAATGCATTTGTGGCATAGACTTCAGCTTCTGTCTAGGCCACAGGTCCTTAAACTTGGAGACTGTTCAAAAACATCTATGCCTGTGGTCTGGGCATGCCCTGGACATTGTGATTTTTTAGAGACGTTCAGAGGATTCTAATGTGTGGAGAAGTTTAAGAACCCCGGTGCTTGTTGTGTCAACTATATGGGTTTGTAGATGATCTGCCATTCATGGAGCATAGATAACGTAACCAAACTCCACTTGGAGGTAGGGTGAGTGGCCTCTTAGGAGAGAACTCGTCCTGAGGGAGGAAAGAGCCAGGAAACACCCAGGCACAAGGGCTGGAGTTCTGCTTCTGGGGACATTTACTTTACTCTGTCCTCTGCCTACTGTCATGTTGCAAGTCTCAGACCTAGGGAGAGAGAGGGCTGTGAGCAAAAACAGTCTTTCTTTAGTAAAATCTCTGTAAAGCATTGGGTCCCAGCAGAATTGGTAACAGAATATGACATAATGAGCTAATGGAGGTGGGCTCCTCTGCTTTGTCTCTCACTGTGTGACAAGTCAGGGCTCTCAAAGTCTGGAGGGCAGCAGTGTAAGTAGCCCAATGAGCCACTGTGTCCTCTAGAACGGTCTCAGAGCCCTGTGCAATTGTGCCCAGCAAAAGCAGAGTGGTGCCAGGTGAGGAATGCACCACAGGGTCTGCAGGACCAGGGACTGCATCTGACAGAAATGCTGAGAGGGCAGCAGATTTGTCAGAGCACCAAAGTCATGTGCATTGACAGGTAACAGGATACAAGTTGCTTGGATTTCAGGTGTGTATCTACCAGCAGGTGAGGGCCAGCGACTCAGGGCATTGCTTATCTGTGTAACTGAGGATGCAAAGATATAACTATACTGTTCTATGCAGAGAATCAGAATGATACCTTTCTGACCATATTGGTTTAGCTCCCCTAAGGAATGGTTAAGCTTTAATGGTATGGCTTTTGTCTGAATTGATGAAATAGCTGCATAAGAAGGTTTTAGCTGTTACTATGAGATTACTGTTAAAGGAATCATTTATTCAACCATTCAATGGCCCTCCTAAGGTCACGTGTGATAAATTCCTTCAGAATTCTAGAGTGAATCTCTACTGAATAACTGGTGTGCTTCTATTTATGAGATAATGAGAACTGCGCAACCCATTACACTTCCTGCCCTCCTCTCCTTAGTTGTTAAGAATCTCAAAACCAAATCCAATACTTACTTGAAATAATATAACCTCCAGTGTTAACAACATTATCATTAACTTAAATCCTTCTTCTTATTATGGATTTACTGTGGTTTAATAAATTTTTCTATGTTTGTCTTTTGTTTTAAACCACTCTAAATTTTTTTTAAAGAGAAGCAAAGAAAGAAGGTGAAAATCTCAGTTTAATAGAATTCTACTTTTCTTAGCATTTTTAAACAGCTTTATGGTGGTATAATACACACAATAAGATGTATATATTTAAAGTGTTACATTCATTTGGTAAGTTTCAACATAATATACACCCTTGAAACCATGAAACCATCACCACGATTTATATAATGAACATACTTATCACTCCCCAAAAGTCTCGTGTTCCTTGGTAGTCTCTTCCTCTCACCCCCTCCAATCCCTTTTCACCCCTAGGCAACTACAGATCTGCTTTCTGTTACTACAGATGAATTTACATTTTCTACAGCCTTATATAAGTTGATTTAACAGAATGTTTTCTTTTTTGTCTGACTTCTTTCACTCAGCATAATTATTTTGAGATTTATTCATCTTGTTTCATGTATTAAGTTTATTTATATTGCTAAGTAGTATCCATTGAATAGATGTATAACAAATTGTTTATTTCTTCACCAGTTAATGGACATTGGGGTTGCTTCCAGGTTTTAGCTATTATAAGTAGAGCTGCAATTAACATGCATGAACACAACTTTGTGTGGATGTATGTTTTCATTAATCTTGAGTAAATACCTATGAGTGGAATGGCTGGCTGTGGTAAGTGCATGTTTAGCTTTTTAAGATACTGCTGAAGTGCTTTACAAAGTGATTACACTATTTTATATTTCCTTCAGCAGTGTATGACAGTTCCAGTTACTCCACATTCTCCTCAACACTTGGTATGGTCAGTCTTTTAAATTTTAGCCATTCTAATAGATGTGTGGTGGTTATTATTATGGTTTTAGTTTGCATTTCTTTAGAACTAATGGTGCTGAACATCGCTTCATTTGTAAATTTATTTGTAATTCATATTTCTTTGGTGAGATGGCTGTTCCAATCTTTTGCCAATCTTTTAAAGAACTGAGTTGTTTGTTTTCTTATTCTGCTTCGAGAGTTCTTTATGTATTCTTAGATACGAGTCTTTTATTAGGTATGCAATTTGAAAATATTTCCTCATAGTCTGTGGCTTGTCTTTTCAGGGTCTGATTTTAAGTTTCCCATTTAAGCTACTCAGTGCAATCCAGCCATGTGACACTGTGAGAGGTGATATTCAGAATTATGACTCTGAGACTCAGCAGCATCCTCAGACATCACACCACATTGCAGTCAGATTTATTCAATGTCCCGGGTTAGTATAACTGGCTCTGAACTGGTCTTCTCCTCAGAAGCCTCACCCTACTTTGCTTCCTCCAACCACTACCTGCTACACAGCCATTTTTTGATATTTACCTAGTCATTAAATGGATCTCTGTCTGTTAAGATAGCAGTTGTTAATCTTTGACCTATTTAACACACAAGATAATGGAAATGCCTCATCTCTTTCTTCAGAGACTAAAATTTGGCTCTTCTGGGTTTGAGGAGAGGGAGAACCAAACAGTCTAACTTAACTATCTCTTGTATTTAGGTTGAATTAAATAAAATTTAATTTATCAAAAAAATTTTTTTTAGTCAGAGAGTATCAAATATAGGTGTATTTATTTCCTGGGGCTGATGTAACAAAGTACCACAAACAACAAAAAATTTTCGTTTCAGTTCTGGAGGCTGGAAACCCAACATTGAGTCATTAGCAGGGTCGGTTCCTTCTGCGGGCTGGGAGAGAGAATCTGTTCCAGGCCTTTCACCTAGCTTCTGGTGGTTTGTCGGCAATCTTTGGCTTCTGGATGCACAATCCCAATCTCTGCCTTTCTCTTCATGTGAAGTTCTCCCTGTGTGTGTTCCTCTCTGCATCCAAGTTCCCCCTTCTTATAAGAACAACAGTCATATTGGCTTAGGACCTACTCTAATGATCTCATCTTAACTGATTACATCTGCAAGGACTGCATTTCTAAATAAGGTCACATTTTGAGGTACTGGGAGTTAGAACTTCAACATATAAATTTGGTGGTACATAATTCGAGCCCCAAACAATAGGCAATTGCATATAGTTCAAACTAACAAAAACTTTCCATCAGTCTGTTTTTAGCTTCTGCCTTTCTTTATACCTTTTGCTTTGGATTGGTTCCTCCAATTCCTAAAATTTTCCAGGGTACCTTGGGGTTAGATTGGCTGTATGTCATTAGTTTCTCATCCCTCCATTCCTTAGAGACTTAGTTGACTTTTCTCTTCTGGGTCTGCTATGTCATTTGACATTCATCAATCTGTCTTCTTTCTTCATATATAATAGTCCATGATTGGTGTTATCGCCTAAGCCATCAAAGAGTTTTTATTTCTATTTCTTTTCTATATGATGTTTAAGGGTCATTTTTGAGAAAGCAGAAATATCTTTACCCTGCCATTTACTCACTGGAGATCCCCACTTTCACTTCTCATAAAAAAAAAAAAAAATCAATGGATAGATGTCCTCATTCTTTCTTAACTATAGGAAGTCCAGATTTTTTTCAAGAGTTTTCTCCCCTAGGCAGTTTGGAGATTCTCTAGGGAAGGCTTAGTTGGCTATGTATGCTGGTGGTGACCTGCTCCTTGGGGAGCTATCTAGCCTACAGCATCCTTCTCTACCCCTCCAGGGGCCCCACTCCCTCACTGCTCACAGCTTCTTGTGATCTCTGGACTGTCTCCCTTCCACTGTCATTTTCTTTGTCTCAATTACTTTACCAAAAAGTCAGCACATACCCTCCTCTTAATTCTCCTCAGTGATAGCAGCAACCTGGATGAAAATTTTAAAGTACAGTGAAAATTGGTAGTATGTACTTGGACTAAATAATAATGGCTGTTCACAGAGTCCAACCTCCCAGAACAATGACAGGGTGCTTGTTTTATATTTGCATAAATGTGAGATGGAAGGAGAGGAAAATAGTGGGCCAGGGAGGGAGGGCCTGGTCTGGGACTTGAAGAAGGAGGTGGCTATGGATAGAAGAGAAAGGGGCAGGCCTGGTACTTGTAAACTTGTTCCAAGCAGAGTGGACTCTGAAATTACTTGATAGGTAAGGGTCTATTTTTTTTTTTTTTGACAAATAGTAATTTTTCCTTTAAAGGCTTCGTTAAATTTTACACAGCTTCATGTTTGTATATGTATTTTTAATTACATAGTTTCTAGGAGAAACTATCTAACTATCTTGAATAATTAGTGTGCATCCATTTATGAGATAATAAGAACTATGAAATTTTTAAATAAAAGATTATCCTTGCCATCTTACCCAGTTACCCACTTGTAATCTGGCTCAGAAACAGGTGGTTAATTGGGATAGAGATAAAGGGAAGACTTGATGGGGAGACACATGTTTGGAAACAGCAAGTCTCTAAGCCCCAGATAGGAACACTAGTTAACAGCATGCGGGGACCTCTTATAACTCCCATCCTAGTGTCTGCGAGGGGAAGAGCCAAGAAGATGGAAGGGAGTAACTTTTAAATTTCATCTCAGTGTGCATTTGAGATCATTTCTCAGGGTCACTCAGATGTCTATATGAAGAGAGTTGGGCACACAGTCCAAGGGTCACATCCTCTTTGTCCTCAGCAACCACCTGTACTCAAAAATTTCTCCTCTGCTATTATTGCCAAAAGGCTTAGAAATTCCACATGATTCACTGCTCTGGGTTCTATTGAAGACTACTTTAAAATGCCAATGTTTCATGAAGGATGCAGAGTAGGAGAGAACTCAGAAGACAAATGTAGTTGGTAGATTTTTCCACATACTTGAAGCGCAAGGAAAAAACTCATGTTACTCTATTTTATAAATAAAATTAAGTATAGCTCTGTACCGAGGTTAGCAATCTAATATTTATGGGGCAACCCTGCCACCTCTTTAAGATCTTAGAATAATTTCATTCCTTGACGTTTGGGAAATAGGAATGGGACTCGATTCTTATTCCATCATCATGCTTACTTTTTGTTTTCTTACAGGCTGCTCCTACTGAACCTGGCTCTCCCCCTTCTGGCAGCTTGGGGAATCTCAGGATTTGTGATTGGCACTGTTAGTTGCTTGTCCAGTATCCATTTCCCCCTATTACTTATCAGTGTGGCTCTAAGTTTGTTTGGGATGACTATGTGCCTAGGCCTAGGTGAAGCTATCATTCCTTGCTCCCAGCTGACCTCAGGTCTAGACTAGGTCATGTGGCCTAGTTCTGATGTAAAGGAAGATGCTATGGGAACTTTTGTTTTATTGTTAAAAAGAGCAGAGGGAGCTGGTATCATTTTCCCTTTGTTCTTGCCTTAAATGTGGGCATGATAGAGTTTGAATTGCCATTTTGGGATCAGATGAAGGACTATCTTTTTACATTCATCGTTCAGCAAGGGGCAAGGGAATACAGAAAGACCAATTTGTTGAAGTTGAGCTGTTGTTTTTAGGTCTTTGGTCTGGCGATGACCACTAGTAGTCAAAGTTTTCAGGAGAGTGTGATAATCTGCCCAGAAGTTCTCCTTTATTTAGAAAGGGAGTTTACTGTCAAGACAATAGAATTTGGATTCAGAACACTTGGGTTTGGGCCATGACTCTATTGTTTACAAACCATGTGAAAGTTGACAAGCTGCTGTTGAAGGCTTAGTTTCCCCATCTGTACAACATGAAAACAGTATTGCTTGGCGTCTAAATGAATTGTGGAGAAAAACAAGTGGAATAATATTTTTTAAAATGATTTGTGTATGGTAAGGCTTTAACTATTAATTGTTATAACAGAATTATTTCACAGTTGTGGAAAATTACAAAATTGAATCATAGCAGCTAATATGTACTTAATATGCACCAGTTAGAGTTCTTAGCCTCTTTACACATTAACTGATTTAATCATCACAACTACCCTATGATCTGGTTACCCTATGAACTGGTTACAGGTTGGGCTCCATTGTAGAGAGGAGGAAACTTTGGCGTGGGGGAGAGAGGGAGTTAATTCTCTTAAAAAACTCCTTACTCTGCACAAGACCCAAACCAGTTGCCTTTTCTCGCTCCACAGAATACTCTCTGCCAATGTATTTTCTTGTACTTCCCTCTGATATCAGAGGAAGGAATTTCTCTTTTCTTCATTTACAGTCTTCTTTACACTGAGGCGCTGGATTCCTCCCCCATCCCCATACCTCATTAACACTTACCTCGCTGTCCTGGATTCCCTCTGACTTCATGTTATCTCCAGGTTTCCATACTTACAGGTTTAGTTTCTTACTCATTCAGAAATTTATAGGAGTCCACCTAACACAGGAAACTGCTTGATTCTGCTGTTTCTTTTATCTGTCTTCTATTTGTTCTCATTCCTTCTCCTGTCAAGTCATACTAGAAACATGTCAGCAATGAGGCTCAATTAACATCTCTTTTCAATTCCTGTAATCTGGCATCTAATCTCTTCTGTCCAAACACTGTATTTCAGAATCCACTCTACTTGGACCAAGTCCACAAGTACCAGGCCTGCTTCTTTCTCCTCTACCCCATAGCTATCTCCTTCTTCAAGAAGAAAATCTCCTTGGCAGTCTCTCCAAATTTCCTTCTCTGCAGAATTAGCAACTTGTTCTACCTTCATTTCTTACCCTTTCTACCTACACCATGCTCCTGACAGAATGAAATTACAGTCCTGTGCTCTTTCTTTCTAACTTGTACATTTTTTATTCAATACAATCGCCTTCTTTCCCATTTGAATAATTCTTTTATCTTGTTGTGCTTTACTTTATTTTGAGAAATTATCACTACTTGAAACCATATTTTATATTTATTATTCTTCTCTGTCTGACATCAGTTATCTTCCTTCTTCAGCTCATTTATCTCTGAGGCTGTTCTTTTTATAAGAGGTCAACTGGTGGGATAGAATGAGAAATAAGCCAGCAGCTTCTATGTTTCTATCTGAAAACTGAATATCACCTGGATCAAAACTTTTTGGTCTTTAGAGAGTTACTTGAGGGCTTCTTTGCATGTTTTCTTATCACAACTAGTAGTTCTGGGAGTGGCACGGAGAATACAGAGAATGTGGGAAGAGAAATAGACAAACAAGGTGGGAATTAATGAAGGTGCCGATAGCAAAGTTTCCTTTATTGCTGAGACTGAATCAGGCCAAAGCCAGTGGAAGGAGAAGTTTTACATTTAATAAAAGATTAAATCTTAGATATCCGTGTAGTTTGGAGTCAAGAGGCTATTGCAATAAGACAGGTAAGCGATGGCAGGTGAGAAATGAGAGGACTAGACTTCGGCTATGGTGGAGATGAAAAATAGTTGATTCTGGATCTAATTAGAGGGTAGAACAAATGGAATTTTTAGTTGGATTGGATAGAGGGTTCAGGGAAAGAGAGGAGTCAAAGGTTACCTTCAATTTTGGGGCCTGCGCAATTTGGCGAATATTGGTGTCATTACTAGAGAAGGAAAAGATTTGGGGGTAAGTTAAAGCTTGATTTTAGATGATGTGTAAAATGTCTTTTGTGCAGGCTGGGGGATGAAGAAGAAACTGTCTTATCTGGCTAAAAGGGTTCCCGCATTCTTTAGATTTAAAAGCTTTCTCTCGGTGTGAAATTTCTGATGTATGAAAAGCTCTATAAACCAGGTGGAATGAGTGGTGCATGGGTTGGTTGGCAAGGCTGTTCACATCCATCACAGGCATCGGATTTTTCCTATATTAATTTTCTAATCAAAGACGAAAAATTATTTTATGTTGCTTGCCAAACTAAAAAAATAGTCTCCATTAACAATTTCATGTGCCAGTGTGGAAAAATAACAAATCAATATGATTTACTATAAAATATTTAATAGAACATATTTT
>CM053515.1:53041728-53123622 GCA_028627145.1 Eidolon dupreanum
TTTTTTTTAAATTAAATTTATTTGAGTGACATAGGTTAATAAATTATTTAAGTTTCAAATGTACAATTCTATAATACATCATCTTTATATTTCTTTGTATGTTCACCATCCAAAGTCAAATCTCCTTCTGTCACCATATATTTGACCCCCTTTACCCTTTTCTACCTCCTCCAAGCCAGCCTTTCCCTCTGATAACCTATAAATTGTTTTGTCTATGAGTTTTTGTTCGTTTGTATTGTTTTGTTGCTTTCAGTTTTATATCCCATATATGTATAAAATCATGTGGTTCTCAATTTTTTCTGCCTGACTTTTTCTGTCTGACTTGTCATGATTATCTTAAGATCTATCCACATTGTCACAAATGGCAGTATTTCATCTTTTCTTAAGGCTGAGTAATACTTCCATTGTATATATGTACCACACCTTCTTTATCTAATCATCTGTTGAAGGACATTTCAGTTGTTTCCATGTCTTGGCCACTATACATAATGCTGCAATGAACATAGGGGTGCATATATCTTTATGTAAATGTTTTCAAAATTTTGGGGTAGATACCCAGAAGAGGAATTGCTGGGTCATATGGTAATTCTATTCTTAATTTTTTGAGGAAACTCCGTGCTGTTTTCTGTGGTGGCCATACCAATTTACATGCCCACCAGCAGTGTGTGAGAATTCTTTTTTCTCCACAACCTTTATAACATTTGTGATTACCTGCCTTGTTGATGATGGCCATTCTAACAGGTGTGAGGTGGTATCTAATTGTGGTTTAGTTTTATTTTATAAAATTCATCAGGGTGACTGGTTAATAAAGCAATATATGTTTCAAGTGTATAATTCAATAATAAGTCATATGTATATTGCATTGTATGTTTACCACCCACAGTTAAAATTCCTCCTGTCACCATATATTTGATCCCTCATGGTTTTGATTTGCATTTCTCCAATAGCTAGTAAAGATGAGCATCTTTTCACATATTTGTTGGCCGTTTGTATGTCTTCTTGGGAGAAGTGTCTGTTTGGTCCTCTGACCATTTTTTAATTGAATTGTTTTTTTGTTGTTGAATCATATAAGTTCTTTATATATTTTGGATATTAAGCCCTTATTGGAGGTGTTGTTTGCAAATATCTCCTCCGATTTAGTTGGTTGCCTCTTTGTTTTGTTGATGGTTTCTTTTCCTGTGCAAAAGCTTTTTAGTTTGATATAGTTCCATTCATTTATTTTTGCACTTACTTCCCTTGCCTTTGAGATCAAATTTGTATAATCTTCTCTAAGACAAAGGTCCATAAGTTTAGTACCTATGTTTTCTTCTATGCAATTCATTTTTTCAGGTCTTATATTCAGATCTTTGATCCATTTAGAGTTAATTTTGGTGTATGGTGACAGACAGTGTCTAGTTTCATTCTTTTGCATGTGGCTTTTCAACTTTCTCAGCATCATTTATTGAAGAGAATTTCTTTTCTCCATGTATTTTTTGAAATCATTTTTTTTTGGCTCAAAAATTATTTGCGCATATACGTGTGGGTTTATTTCTGAGCTCTCAATTTTGTTCCATCGGTCTGTGTGTCAGTGGTATTCTGCCAATATTATGCTGTTTTGATTATTGTCATTTTGTAGTGTAATTTGAAGTAAGGCAGTGTGATACTCCCAGACTTGTTCTTTTTTCTCAGGATTGCTTTGGCTATTTGAGGTCTGTTGTGATTCCATACAAATCTGATTTTTTTGGTTCTATTTCTTTAAAAAATGAGATTGGAATCTTGAGCGGGATGGCATTACTGTGTTGGGTAATACGGCCATTTTAACTATGTTGATTCTTCCAATCTATGAACATGGAACATCTTTCCATTTCTTTGTGTCTTCTTCAGTTTCTTTCAATAATGTCTTATAGTTTTCAGTGTATAGGTTCTTTATATTTTTTGCTAAGTTTATTCCTAGGTATTTAATTTTTTTGTTGCAATTGCAGTAAGAATTGTTCTTTTTTTCATTTTCTAAAATTTCATTGTCAGTATATACAAATGCAATGGATTTTTGTACATTGATTTTGTATCCTTCAACTTTACTGTATTTGTTTATTTTTTCTAATAATTTTATGTTCTTTGAAGTTTTCTGTATAAAGAATGATGTCATTTGCAAAAAGTGACAATTCAACTTTTTCATTCCCAATTTGGATGTCTTTTATTTCTTTCTCTTGCCTGATTGTTCTAGCTAGGACTTCCAATACTATATTGAATAAGAGTGGTGAGAGCAGGCATCTTTGTCTTATTCTTAATTTTAGAGGAAAAGCTTTCAATTTTCCACCATTAAGTATGATATTAGCTAAGAGTTTGTTACATATGACCTTTATTATGTTGAAGTACTTTCCTTCTGTATCCACTTTATTGAGTATTTTAATTATAAATGGATGCTGTATCTTGTCAAATGCTTTTCTGCATCTATTAATATGATGATATGATTTTATCTTTTATTTTTTTATGTGGTATATCATATTGATCAGTTTGCATATGTTGAACCATCCTATTGCCCCTAGAATGAACCTCACATGATTATCATGTATAATTTTTTTAATGTATTGTCGTATTGATTTGCTAGTTTTTATTTAGAATTTTTGTTACCTGTATTCACTAGAGATAGTGGTCTGTAGTTTTCTTTTTTTGTGTGTGTTATCCTTACCAGGTTTTAGTATAAGGGTAATGTTGGCCTCATAAAATGGGTCAGAGAGTATTGCCTCTTCTCTAATTTTTTGGAAGAGTTTGAGAAGGACATGTATTAAATAATCTTTGAATGTTCGATAGAATTCACTAGTGAAGTCATCTGGTCCTGGACTTTTACTTTTTGGGAAGTTTTTGATGATTATTTCAATTTCCTTACTGTTGATTCATTTATTAGATTTTCCAGTTCTTTAAGATTCAGTCTAGGAAGCTTATATATTTCTAAGAACTTTTCCATTTCTTCTAGGTTATTGAATTTGATGCATATAGTTTTTCATAGTTTTGTATAATCCTTTGAATTTCTGTGATATCCATTATAACTTGTTCTCTTTTATTTCTTTTTTTGTTTGTGTCCTTTCCCTTTTTTCTTTAGTGAGTCTAGCCAGGAGTTCACCATTTTATTGACTTCCCCCACCAAAGAACCAGCTTTTTGTTGCATTATTTTTCCCTATTATCTTTTTGTTCTCTATATCATTTTATTTTGCTTTAATTTTTATAATTTTCTTCCTTCTGCTGCCTTTGGACTCTTTTTTTTTTTAAGTTTTTTAAGAGGTAATGTTAGGTTGTTTACGTGGGATTTTTCTTGTTCCTTGAGATAAACCTGTAATGATATAAACTTTCCTCTTATTACTGCTTTTGTTAATTCCAAAAGTTTTGATATGTTGTATTTTAATTTTCATTTGTTTCTATGTATCTTTTGATCTATTATTTCTTCTTTGATCCAGTTGTTCTTTAGTAGCATGTTGTTTAATCTCCACATATTTGTGGTTTTTCTTGCTTTCTTTTTGCAGTTGATCTCCAGTTTCAAAGCACTGTGGTTGAAGAATATTGTTGGTATGATTTCAACCTTTTTAAATTTGTTGAAGCTAGTTTTGTGTCTTGACATATAGTCTATCTTTGGGAATATTCCATGAGCACTAGAGAAGAATAATGGGTATACCAGAAGAAGAAGGGAGAGAAAAGAGAATAGAGAGCCTGATTATTTGTTTGAAATAAACCTTATGGAAAGAACTCGATCCTCTTCTTCTATCGGTGTCATTTCCAGATTCCTGTTTTTGATATCACTAATTCTTTCCTCCGTCAAGTCAGCTCTATTTTCTAAGCTCATTATTTCATTCTTCATCTCTTTTATTGAATTCTTCTGCTCCAGAATTTATATATTTTTTTAAGTTTCAATCTTTTTGGTAAAGTATTTCTTTTATTTGTTGATTTTATTTCTGAGTTTGTTAAACTGACTGAGTTTCTTTTATCTCGTTGAATTTTTTCAGAACTGCTATTTGCATTCTTTGTCACTTAAATTACATATTTTCATGTCTTTAAGTTTATTTTCTGGAGATTTAAAATTTTCTTTCTGAGCTGCCTTGTTATCTTGTTTATGGTATTTGATGGATTGTTTATCTGCCTAGGCATTTATGAAAACAACTTTTTAAAAAAATTTTATTATTATTATTTTTTTATTAAGAGTGATACCTCTTTAGCAGATTGAAGAGTTTTGTTTGTTTGTTTGTTTTGTTTTCCAGTAGGTGGTGCTGAAGTGCAAGGGCTTTATTTTCTCTTGCACTGCTCAGGCTCCTTGAAACTCTCCTGGGTAGTGGAAATATCTTGTATTCCGTGGGTAGGTGGGTCTTTCCTCTCCATCCAGGTCACCTTGATCTCAGAGTACCAACCCCAAGGGAGAATGTGGTGGACAAGCCCATGAAGTCTCAGTGCTGTCCCAGCAGCCAGACACAGTGTTGTGCTGCCGTAGGTGTCCCAGGTGCCTCTGCTGAGATCAGCCTGAATGGGTGGGTGGGGGTGGGGGAGTTGGGAGAGGACACTGATATGTTAATGGCTTTGTTCCCCTCCCAGTAATGGAGATTGCTAGACCTCAGCTGCCTCACCTCTGTAGCTCCATTCCTGTCCCTGGGATTAGCCACAGTGTGTGTCTGGGGCTCAGGAGCTGTCTCTCCAGTTTCAAGGCTATAGATGTTTTTTGTAACCCGACACTCACTGCTACAGTTTCTTCTGGGGCCCACTGCTAGAGCTGGGAGGGTGCAAGGAGGTATGCTCTTGGAGAGTTAGGGGAGGGAGTGGCCAGGCTTCATATTTTTGTTTTCTGCCTAGCAGTGGTAGCTGCTAGAACACAGCTGTTGATCTTCTGTGTTTGGTCTCTGCCCTAATTGTTGGGTTCAGCCTCGGTATGTGCTGATCACTCAGGCAGGAATGATTGGGACTACAGAGAGTGCACTTGTGTTCTGATTCCTCCCGGAGATCTGCAGTGAGCTCCAGACTGCATCCACAGCACCTGTCTTTGCTCTTCTCCCTTCCCTTCTCCCTTGTTCTCCATGATTCACCCACTTTCAGATGTTTTGATGCGTAGATCTCTCAGAAGTGTTTGTGCATTCAGCAGAGAATCCTTTATTGAATTATAGCTGTTCAGCTTGTTTTATCCTCAAATGGAGCGATCAAGGAGAACTCATGATGCACACCTTCCCCTTACTTGTCCAGGTATGGTGGGGAGTGGGTGCAATAATATGCTTCAGTGACTTGGCTTCTTAAACTGACAATCCGGAACAAACAGAACAATTTGACCAGAACAATTCATTTTGTATGTTTGTTCCTCCTCCTGGGAATAGTGCCCTCACTCCTTGTCCCATATGAAACCTAGTTTCTTTCATTTTGGTTTCCTAGATACCCAGAACCTTATGATTATCTTCGCGTTAACTACCCATGTGATTAAATCTCACGAGGGCTCAAAGATACCCCACTTGAAAATTATGATCTCATTTTTTTATATATAGATAGGTCTGGACCAAGACTCTCAGGGAAAAATGGTCCCCAGATGAGGCCTTAAGAAGTTTCCTTTTGCCTTTTTATATTCTGCTCAGGGGATCAAACTCTCTCCCACTCTCCTATCTAGGGAGGTTTTCTTTTCATAAGCCTTTGCTTTGGCATTTTTGGTTATGCATATCTGTGGGATCAATATGGATTTTTCCTTCTGGAAAAGAGTAAATCTAATAGCCCTTATTTTGCCTTTTGTACTTTTATTGAAACTGCTATAATGTCTATTGTTCAACAGAAACCTTCGATGAGGTTACATGTAGCCTTTGGCTGATACTTTGGCTGATGCTGCATCAAAAACAGCAGCCATTTGCCATTTTCAGAACATGCCTTTGTTTCTATTCCTATTTTTCTAGTCATTCTCTCTGGTGTTTCCTGCTGTCACACAATTCTCATTTCGGAGATGTCATTACTACCAGCATTGCCATGAAGGGCCAAATTCTTCACATTGGATCCATAATGTCATGATAAGAAGAGGCTACTCTAGGGGAATAATCCAGACTGATTGTGTTGGTAGTTCCTCCCTGTCAAGGAAGAAAGGCCTCCACTATTGACCACTGTTGAACTCACTTGTGTATACCAGTGAGCAGTTGCTCTGGTGATTGTGAATTTCTGCATTATTTTCTTGTGTGCTTTAGTGTGACCTATTAATGAAGGTGAAGGGGATTTGAAAAAATATAGCCATTACAGAGTGAAGAAGGTTTGCTTCTCCAAACAGGTAAAAAAAATTCAATAATGGATCTGCATTAGCTTGCTAGGGCTGCTCTAACAAAGGTACCACAAACTGGGCAGCTTACAAAACACACATTTATTTTCTAACAGTGTTAGAGGTTGGAAGTCTGAAATAAAGTGTTTACTGTGTTGATTCCTTCTGGATGCTGTGAGGGAATGATTATTCCAGGCTTCTCTCCTTGGCTTGTAGGTGGCTGTCTCTTTACATATTGCTCTGCATACATCTCTGTGTCTAAATTTTCCCTTTTTATAAGGACATCAGCAATATTGGGTTAGGGCTCACTCTAATGACCAAACTTTAACTTGATTATCTCTGTAAAGATCCTGTCTCCAAATAAGGTCACATTCTGAGGTCCTGGGAGTTAGGACTTCAACATATAAATTTTGAGCCATACAAGTCAACTGTAAAAGGGTCTTTCTTCAAGTGCTCCAAGGTTCACACTGTAGCTTATCATAAATATATGTACATCTCTGAATCCCAATCATAGAAGGAATAAAGTGGGTGTTTTTCCCACAGTAGTTTTTCCCATCAGCACTTTAAAAAACTAGTGGATATAATTTATATGGTTTGGCTTGATCACCCAACAGTGAAGCCCATGGATAGGACATATCCAAGTAGTAACTCCAGTACCAGAAACAGATGAATAACACAGTCCCTAACCTTGAGAATTTACAGAAACCACATGAAGGGCATGACTGTCAATGTAAAAAGCATAACTACTAAAAAAGTTATCTTGGAAAAAAATAAATATGTGTTAGGAAAAACATTTTGAAAGAGATGGGTTTGAACTTTGGAAGACAGGTAAGATGCACATAGTTGTGGAAGAAATTGATAATAGAATTTCAGACAAAAAACTGGTTTACAAATCCTCTGAGAGTTTATGGGATCTAGGTCATAGAGGAGACTTGTACAGCTGCAGTAAACTTTTTCTTTAGTGTTTGGGAGGAGTGTGTTTTGATATTTGTGGTGGGATCAGATTGGGGAGACACTTATATTTTTTCCAGAGATTACTGAGCATGGTGAAATGTTTTTGAGGAGAGGAGTGATATGATTGGAGAAATGATTGAATGGAGTGGAGGATACACAGTGAAGAGAGGTAGAGATAGCTCTAGTGTGGGAGGTCCATGTAAAGATGATGAAGGCAGACTAATTCCTTCTGAGCCTATTAATAGGTCATAATAATGTTAACACTGAATATTTGTATAATGTAAATTATAAAGATCCATATTGGCCAGGTGGAGAAATGTTCCTGCGTGTGGTTAGCAAGACAGGCAATGATGTGAAGGAGAATTAATATAGGAAATCAATAGATAATGATGAAAAGGAAACCTTGAATATTCCTAACATAATCATATTACTTAGTAAAATGAAAGAAAATATCAAAACACTCAACTGAGTATTTTTCACAAAAGTAATTGCACATAAGGAGCAAGTAATGGTGGGGTGGGTAAAGAGAGAGGCAGATCAAGGGGCTATTTTTGTAAAACAAAACAAAACAAAACAAAAAAACTCAGAGCTATTTGACTCTCTATGTCTATAAGTACTTTGACAAGATTAAATTCAGAAAAGAAGCAGGTATAAAAATTGTGAGTTATTTTTATTTATCATAATGGAAACATTTTAAAATATTGACAATTTTTCTAAAGGGCTGTTTGACAACACATATTAAAAATTTAAGTTATATTCTCTTGTGTTCATAACCCCTAGTTCTAGAAACTGACCCTAATGAATAAAGTATAACTGTGTTCAAATGTAAGATCAAAACTATTCTATGGTAAGCATCTTTCTTTATCAACTGTGCCTGGAACTTATGGGCAGCATTTGATTTAATCCCAGTGACAATACAATTATTTATATATTATAGACTCTTTTTTATAAACAAGGAAATAGCTCCTTGTTCTTGCTCTCCCTTTCCTCTGCTATTTTTCCATTTTTCTTCCCTCCCTTATTACTTACTTGTCTCTCCCCGTCTTCCACTTTCTCTTCTTATATGATAGGAACCCTGGTTTAGGACCTCTCATAGAGCAGAATGTCTTCCATTCATTTTACATACATGACTGGATTCAACTCAAATAATGGGAAGGCAGATGAAAACTTCCTTTTGCCCACAGAATATGTTCTGTAATACAGCTTTTTAAAAAGTAAATACTGTATTTGTTCTCTGGTTTTTGTCAATTAGTAAAAACTTAAAGTGGAGGATGGTGGGTGATCAGCCAGACCCTAACCTCCAAAAGTCCATGTCAGAGAGAAAAAAAGAGAAAGTCTTAGTAATTAATAAAACCATGGACAAAAAGAAAGTTGGGCACAGTAAGAAAACATGCCAGATTGGAAAGATCAATGCAAACCCATAACCTAAAAAGAAGAAAGATAGTCCAGCTAAAAAAGTGACCTGGTGGCAATAATAATGTCAACAGCAACAATTTTGCTTACCACTAACTCTCATGTGTGTTTCTAGTGCCCAAATTTTTCATCTCTTTCGCTTTTACCCACTAAAAGAACTAGATCTTCTTGAAGAGTAGCTGATTTCCATGTATTGAACAGGAAAATTCAGGGTAAGTATAGAACACCTTGCTGTTACTAGAAAGCAAGGATGCTTTCAAGGTGTCAAAACCTATAGTCAAAACCACGGGCAACATATTTAGATTTATTTAGCTTGCTGAGCAAGGAAGAACACATTGCAAAGGAACCTTAGGTATCTGGATAAAAAGGGGCCTGTAAAGGAATTATTACAAGGTGTGTGATTATGCCGAATGATTTTATTGGTAAGAAAGCAAAAAGCAGAGATCATTTTTCATTGAGCTGCATTTTGGCTTTGACTATGTTTGTTAGAAAGTATTTATCATAGCTTAACAGCCAGCAGGGCTGATTTTCATGTTCTCAAAAATATTCTTTTCACAAAGAAAAAAAGGAATCAATTTAAAGGGAGCCCTACTTGCTAAGTTGAGACAACTAGAGCATCAAATAGAAAATGATAATTATTCTCATTAAGGCTATGAGATCATTGAGACGTTCAAAATGAAAAGTTAATATGAAGTATAAAAAAGTTGCTGCTGTCATAAGAAAAGTGAATATGATTGAATATATTTAATTTTTAATTACATAAATTTCCAACTAATACCCACAGACAGACATTTAGTACCTATGTGTTAAGAATGTCAACCATCCAAAGATGAAGTAACTCATCATCTTGCAGAAAACATGTTTCAAAAGTTTAAAACCTATCTGAAAGGTAGAGACTTAAAGGTCTCATGAGGTAATGAATAAAACTTTATTATAAAAAGAAACTCAGTCTAATTCTCCAAGGCTTGGGTTTAAATCAAAATGGTCTACGCAATTAGGACCTTTGGCCAACCAAGATCTTGCCAGTTGCAAAATTCCAGAACCTGCCATTTTAGCTGGTCTGAGATGGCATTATTTTGTGACTAGTAAAATGACTTCAGCCTTGGGAAACTTTGGTAAGACATAAAAACAAAAATCCTATGGAAGAAGAAGCATAAGACTGTATAATAAAATTAGAATTCATCTTGATTTGAACACCTTTAAAAATTTGAACAGTTTAAAATGAAAATATTATAAAAATTACTTAGAGCATTGTTTTATGTATTATGTTTTATTTGAGTTTTCAGAAAACATAAAATAATAAATCATAATCTTAATTAAACTTCAGAAAATTTGATTAAATCAGTTTATAGCCAATTAATTAGTTTGGGAAAATCTAATTTTAGATTCCAAGTCCAGATATTAGTTATGAAAATTCTATGTGAAAACTTAGAATAGTGATTGCTTAATGCTTGAATGTTAATTTTTAAATAAAGTCTCACAATTAACAAATTAGGCATTAAGTAATAGTAATAAATAATTCTCCTTATGTACAGAATTTTCTCAGACATCAAAGAGTCTACCAACACAGCAGAAGCAAGGATATCATAGAACTGAAAACCAGGTGTTGAAGAATCATTCATTTATTACTTTTTGAGATATTTCCAGAATAAAGGCTCCTTTCTGACACAGCCCATCCTCTCCATTCCCTGAGAACCTGCGAGTCCACAGTGTTGACTATTTTTACTGCTTCCTTTTAGTTTCTGTGTGCCTCTTTCTCCTTAACTCCAGTTCTCTAGCTCACCTATCCTCTTCAGACATTTGTACATTTCTCTTAGTAAAATATGAAATCTCATGCCTGACATTCAATCCACCAATATTTTTTTTCTATTTTTTTATTACTAAATACTTCAATTTTGTGGCTCACACCCACAGTGTTTTTTCTCTTTCTAGTCTTGGATATTTGGAGCTTCCCATTCACTACTTTATTAAATCTGCTCACCTTAAAGACACCCCAGATTTCTTTCTTTCCAAATTTAATGGATTTAAAAATTTTTCTATTTAGCATATTTTAAGATTAAATTTATTGGGGTGACATTGGTTAATAAAATTATATAGGTTTCAAGTGTACAATTCAATAATAATACATCATATGTATATTACATTGTGTTTTTACCACCCAAAGTTAAATTTCCTAGCTCTTCTCTCTTCCCCAACCTTCAGATATCCTAGAGACGTTTGTTCCACCCTGCCTCTGGCTTGCAAAGTTTCTTCTGAAAAATCTGATGAAAATCTTATTGAGAATCCCTTGCACATAATGAGTCACTATTCTTTCTGCTTCAAGATTCTCTCTTTGCCTTCGACTTTGACAGTTTGATTATAATGTGTCTCAGTGTGGGTCTATTTGTGTTTATCCTAGTTGGAGCCTTTTTGGAACTCTCATAATGTACATGATGGTCCACTCGATAATATTGTCTAAGTCCCTCAGACTCTAAGTTTTTTTCATTTTTTTTCTTTTTGTTCCTTAGACTTGATAAATTCAAATGACCTTATTTCAAGTTTGCTAATTCTTTCTTCTACCTATTTGAGCCTGCTGTTGAATCTCTGTAGTGAATTTTGCATTTTGTTTATTGTAGTTTTTAGCTTCACTATTTCTGTTTGATTCTTTTGTATAATTTCTCTTATTATGCATTCTCAGTTCATTCCTATAACCTCCTTGAGGTTCATTATCTTGCCCAAGCCCAATAGGTCTATTGCTTTGGCTCTTCAGCTATTTTTGTGTTGTGTTATAATTTTTCTGTGTGTTTCAATCTCATTTCTTCAACAGTAGAAACCCTATTCTATTCATATTATTTGTGAGTGAAATTAAAATATGTAGATTGCTTTGGGGGCAGGTGAAGCTTCCATATGAAATCGTAGTGCCATCTTGCCCCCAAATCAGGTCACTTATAATCCATGTTATGAAAATATGTGAGATATACCTTCCTCTTGCTAATATTTACACATTTTAATTTTCTGAGACCCCACCCTACCCAGTGTGTGGGGCCACCCAAGCTGCTTCCAGTGGCATTTCCATGCAAATGACCTGACTTGGCTCATGCTACAGACTTTCCTAAAATCTTTCAAAGGTTTGTAACGCCCAAACAAGCGGCATCTGACCTCATTGTGCCCTGTACCTTTTGCTGAGCAGCCCAAGCCCAGCACTAGGGCGGCAGGCCTCGGTTTGCAGCTTAGCCTCTCCCAGGCACCTCCAAGTCCAGCATAGATGACAACCATTTGCAGATCACTTTGTAGCTCATTTCAAGTGGCCCCAGGCAAAGTGCAGGCAGCAGCTGACCTTGGCTTGCACCAGAGTCCCCCAAGGGGCCCCAGAACCAACATACCCAGTGGCCAGCTTCAGACCACACCAGAGCACCATACAACCACCTTCATAAATGACACTGGAAGGGAAAGACAAATACCATATGATTTCATTTATATGTAGAATCTAATAAATAAAATAAATGAATAAACAAAACAGAAACAAACTTTTAGATATAGAGAATATTTTGATGGTTGCCAGATGTGAGGGGTGGGAGGATGAGTAAAGTGAGGGAAAGAATTAAGAGGTACAAATTGGAAGTTATAAAATAGTCATGGGGGTATAAAGTGTAGCATAGAGAATATAGTCAATAATATTGTAATAATTATGTATGGTGTCAGATGGATACTGGATTTCTTGGGGTGATCACTTCATAAGTTATATTAATGTCTAATCACTATGTCACATACCTGAAACTAATATAATATTGTGTATCAACTGTAATTAAAAATAAATAGAATAAAAAATGAAGAAAAACCCACACACAATAGAAAATTGGAAAAGGACATAAATATATAATTTTCAACATATAATAGTTGGCCCTTGAATATATGAAAATTAAATTTTGGTCTTAAGAAAAACACAAATTAAAACCACACTAAAACCCAATTTATAACCTGTAAAAAGAAATTCCAAAGCATACTGGCTATATTAAGATACATTTAAAAAAATATTTCTAATGGGAGCGCAAAATTGTAGAACCTATATTGAAGGTAATTTCGTTATAAAATTAAACATGTGTTCTACCCAGAAATCCTACTTCAAGGAATCTATTGTGAAGCTATAACTTCACTAATATATAAGCAACACATACACAAGATTATTTATTATTGCATTATATTTAATGATAAAGTTTTGAGAACAATTTAAACTGCCATGTAAAAAAGACTACTTGCATAAACTATATTATATCCACACAGTGAAATACAATGTAATACTAAACTAAATAATGTACATTTCAGTTAATAGATACATAATGATTTATAAGATTAAGTGGGGGAGGGGGAATTTAGGTGCAGAGTAGTGTATATGGTAATCTTCCTTTCATTTAAGAAACAAGGGAAATATTAATATTATATATTTGTTTATGTTTGAGACAGAAATACAGGAAGGGCAAACAAAATCTTTACACATTTTACAGCATAATTTTCATGAATTATTGAATTATTAGGCTAACAAATATTATGTCTTTTTACTATAGATTCCTTCTTAAAACTTTCTGGAATAAAATTTAAAGAAAGTAGGGAGTTAAGGAGCGCAAGGAAACTTTTGCCACAAAACCAGTGTTTGCTTTTCAGATCAGCATGATTAGTTAACACTGATCTTATTTTTAAACTTAAACTTATGCAATCTAAAACTCTAAAAGTACTTTAGTGTTTAGTTCTTAGACTTCAGTTGTTGTCAAGGCTTAACTAAAAATTTTTCCTCTTCCATGATACGTGTTGTCACTACTTGGACCCATCTCCTCCTATGCTTTCCTTGCTGCTACCTGCAGACTCATTCAGAGCTTATACCTTATAGTGTTTCACTTAATTATGTACTTTTTTTGGGATGCACGTTGAACTGTAATTGTTCTGTGTGTTTTACCTCCTCAATAGTGTAAGTTCTAAATGGGCAGACTGTGTCCTACTTTTATGAGGACGTTATGACGGTTTATGCAACAATAAATGCCTATCGAGTGCAAATGTGTTTTCTTGCAGATGTATGGGATGTCTCCAGCTACCATTACTACCCTGGGTGTGCCGATTTGGACACATTTCTCAAATTTATACCTCTAAGGCTGGAATTCATCTCATAGTATGATCTATTTCATGTCTCCAGTGCCACAAAATGTCAGTTTATTAAAGAATTAGTTACAGAGTTGGAAGAGACATGAGGAACATACAAAGCAATGGTTCTCAAATGTTTTCTTAGTCAGGAAGCACTGACTTCAAAAACCTTAATGTTAAATGGATGAAAGATGGTAGTAAAGCTGTTTTTGTTACGTGGCATCTGAGGGAGAGACACAGATACACCTGTGCCTCCATGTCCTCACCATTCTCTCTTCCTTTCTAGATGTGACCCAACATGTAACTAGAGAACCAGAAACCACGAAGCACATTTGAAAATCCACGGTCTACACCATTTTCCTTATCTGTACAAACTAAGACCCAGGGAGGAAAAGTAGCTTGTCCAAAGTATCATGGCCGGTAGCAGAGCCCGATTTAAGACCGACTCTTCATCGGACCCCCTCTTACTTCCTTTTCCACTCCACCGTAGTCTCCTAATGGAGGTAGGAAAAAACGAAAATTTAAATTGGACTGTTTACCATAATTTTACTGTGTTTTTCTACCCTTTTTATGCCTTTCTTCCAGTCACCTCCTCCTGCGGTGAGCCTCAAATGGCAAAGCCTGCTTGGCCAGCTGTTAAACCCATTGACTTAGTCCTTCAGGGCAGACATGTGTTAAGATCTGGGTTTTATTCTCCCTTCCAGAAAATGTCTATTAAAGCCTGACCATTTAACTTATCCAGTTCTTCCTTGCAGCCCATTATGTTTCTGACTTATCCATAATACCCTAGTCCAGGATATCTTTGCTAAGAGCACAAGTGAGCAGATGGCTCACTCTGGAGGAATTCAGGTACTAGGTGAAAAGGTGTAGAAAAGTGTTAAATTATGTGATATCCCAGGTTTCAAAAAAAGATTCTGTGAATCCCCCTATGCATTTCTTGAAGGTGATTATACTAATATTTTATCAGAAAATCAGAGAACCCCAATTCTAGGCAGGGTTAGGGATTTTGAAAATATAGTTATGGAAAAGTCAATATAGATTTCTTAAAAGAAGTTAACAATCTTCAGGATACAGAAGAAAACCACGATAGACAATAGCTACTGTTTTCACATATTATTCAGCTAAGTTAATGAACATATTTAGACTGCATTATAGTCTGAAAATTACTTTTAAGGGTATTATCTAATTGAATTTTCACACTACCACCAAGAAGAAGGTATTGTTACAGATGAAGAAGTTGAGGCTGGGAGCAGATAAATATCTTGCCCAAAGTCACACAATTCAAAATGATGATACCAGGGCCCAAATCCTGAGGCTTGTGTCTCAGAATTTCATCTTCTTTTATGTCCTTTAAGCAGCAGAATGCTGGCCAGGCCAGACCATTGATCTGAGCCAGTTCGGCAGTTTTTATGTACAGTGATGGCTCATTAATCTCATATTACTGGGGAATGAGCTGTTCTACATAAGTGAATATTTCACGTAAGGAAAGCTTTAAGCACTAAAGTTAACATAAAACTTAGCCATTTTGAAGGGAATCTTTCTGGCTTATGTTAGATATTTTTGTTTTATAGGTCACTTCCTGTGCAAGACCCATTTTCTCTGTTCCCACTGTGGTCTGCCATGCAGACCCCACCCTGCCCAGGCTTGGGGCCAATGAAACCATGGGCCTGGGTGTGTATGGATAGCTTCTACCTCTGTGGAAACTGGAAGCTGAGTTTGGGGCTCTAGTTGTTTATTGAAATGTGAATGCATTTAATCCCCTGAGCATCTTCATGATCACTGAGCTGTAGCTACCCAGTCTCACATTATCACGTGCCTGGGCAGCAGACGTTCCTGAACTTTTTCATGGGCACCTGCTGCTTGGTGACCCACTGGAGACTGTGGAGAGTGAAGTGCAGGAGAGTGTAGTGAGAGTGATCATTTCTTAGCAGAACTGGAGGCCTAACCCGCACTCTCTACGGCCATTTTCCCTAAGACTTAGCCTTGCTTCCATTTTCTTGGTAATTTTGAGCTCCTTAATTAAAGACTTGCGCCCTCACCTGATATCAACAAACATAGATCTCTGAGTATTTTTACTGCATCTTGCCCCACCCCTTTGGACATGACCCCTTGAACTTTAGTGAGGGATCAAGTATCTCTTAGGTTTGCTGATCTAGTCAATTTTCCTTAGCCCTTGGACTATGGTCATTCCACCTTGACTGTAGCCTGTTCTACTCTTTAGGTGAGAACTTCAAGCATAACCACTGGCTTGATATATGACTTTATTTTTAGAGTCATTCAAAATTTTACTGAAGTTAAATTAAACCAGAATTAGAGGTTTGTTAAAGGAAAACAAACAAACAAACAAACAAACAGGCAATCCCATGCTTCACTCCTTCCTAAACTCTTGAGTTGAATACTAGTTCTCGATTTATCAAATTTTATCATTTTTTCACTTTTTATTGGCTTCTTATTATGAAGGTAAATCTCTATATAAGCCAACATTTTTTGCTTTCCCTTATGTTTTCCAAATGTAATTATATCAAAAATTTTAGTTAAAGCAACGTAAAATGTTAGCCTAATTTTCCATCTAGTGTTTTGTGATTACATTTCCTTTGTTCAAAATATTTTTCTTAATGACATTATTCATTATTTCATTTTGTCTCACCTGCTTATTTGTCTGTGTTCCTATCACTAATTATTTTCAAACTCTCCAAACCCAGTGACTATCATTTCCCACCTAATCCAAAGCATCATCTTTTCTTGGCTCTTGGAGACGTTCCTCTGGGAGTTCTCTGTCCTCTAGCTCCTATCTGGCCAGGCTGTGCCTGGGACACAATCTATAGGTCTCTCTCCCAGGATGGATCTCTTATTCCTTAAATTCTGCCCCTTTCTCATCATTAGTACATAAACTAATTTTAGTAGAGTACATCCTTCAGTAATTTCTTGGGAAAGCATGATAATTTCTTGAGCCCCTGAAAATGTTAATCACACTTAATTGATAATTTGACTACATGTAGAATTTGGGGATGCAGAGATTCGTTCAAAATTTGAAGCTGTTTCTCTATGGACTTCTACCTTTGACTGTTTTGCTGAGAAGTCAGATGACATTTATATTTCCAGTCTTTTATTCGTGACTTTGTTATTTATGAGTTGAAGATTTTAGTATCTTTTTGTTATTGCTAATGCTCTGAAATTTCACAGTAATGTTAAATTGATGTGGGAATCTTTTTATTCATTGTACTTATATATTAAATAGATGCTTTTAATCTGAATACTCATGTTTCTCCACTATGAGAATTTTTTCGAGCATCAATATTTTGACATTTTTCTCATTATTTTACTCTGTTCTGTTTTTCTGGAATTCTATTACATACTGCTTAGACTTCTTGAATTGACCAATATTCAAACTTTCTCTTAGCTACTATTGTTTATCCCTTTGTCTTTTTGTTGTCCTTTGTACAAAAATCCCTTAACTTTACATTTTAAATGTTCTATTGATTTTTTTCTGTTGAGTCTTTTATTCCAAGTACCATATTTTCAAATTTTATGTTTTTAAGTTTATTTCCTCTTCCTTAAAAAAAAGTGGCATCTTGTTCTTTTGTCACAGATGAATATTTTCTCTTATTTCTCCAAGGGTATAGTCATATATTCAAAGTTTTTTCCTTCACTGTCTTGATTTTCTCAGAGTTCCTTTTGTTATTTTGTTTTGGTCTTTTTTTTTTTTTTTTAACGGGAGGCTTACTTCCAGTGTTGTTGTTGTTGTTGTTGTTGTTGTTGTCTGTTTGTACTTGAGAATATTATATTGGAGCAGATTGGTCATTTTCTGAGGGGAGAGACAGAGCTTGCTAACTATAATGTGGCTGAATGGGAATCCAGCCATTCATGAAAAAACCTTGAATGAGAGTATAGTTTTTGTAAATACTGAATATTTCTAAATACTGTCTATCTGTACACATTGAGTGTCAATATTTACAGATCTTTTCTCTGGATGCATTCTAGATGCATTCTGTTTTCCCAGATAAGAATCTTTCAGCTTCCTGCCTGGAAAGGTAGTAGTGGACGGGGTGTGTCCCTAAGCTGCCTGTTCTTAAGAGTCCAGAGAGATGAGGGCACCTGGGGCTCACTGTTTTGTGTGTAGCCTTTCATTCATGTCTCTGGTTTTAGATGTGCACCTCTCCCAATCATCTACTATGATCCTGGGGCTGGACCTTCTCTGGATCCTTTTCTCTGTGGAATTGACCTTTAATTTCCTGCCAAGGTGGGAGAAGCAACCTGAGAATTTAACCACTCTCCGAATAGACTAAATGAATCCTACTATTTGCAGCCCAGCTTCTTATACCCTTTGTGAAGTGCCTCTTGTTTCTGAGTCTTTCCGGGGATCTGAGTTCTGAACTGGCTGGTTTCTTGTGGGCTCCCTTCTACAAGCCCTGCTGTTCCTCTTTATCAGCTTAGATCATTTCATTACATACATTCTAGCCTACAAATGTTGACTAACATCTCATGTCCACTGTGGAGATTTCCCTCTTTCTCCTAGTGGAGATTTTTCTCCCTCTCTCTCTCTCTCTCTCTCTCTCTCTCTCTCTCTCTCTCTCTCTCTCTCTCTCACACACACACACACACACACACACACACACACACACGTGCGCACTCGCGCGTGCGCACACACACACACACACATCACTTTACCTTTATTTTAAATGGGATATTGGGAGGGAGCAAAGATGAACATCTGTGTTCAATCTACCATATCTAACCAGAAGTAATCATCTGCCAGCTAACTGAGAGTTTACTGAGCAGAGTTTAAAGTCCCCCTGCTGTCATGACCACCCACATGAATATCAACTGCAGTGTGTGAGTTTTCAGGAGGCTCTTCAGGTGTGTATGGTTGTCTGTACTTGTTTTAAATACAGTGGCAAGGGAACACAGCACAATTCTATTTTTTGTAAGTATTGCTTTCTTTTATTCATTCATTCATTCAACATTTACTGTGCATATACTATGTACCTGACTCTGGCTGTTTAGCAGTGAATCAGATAAAGTACTGTCCTCTTGAATTTTCCCGTTTTCTCCTTCAGGCTTTTGCTTCTTCTTATTGTCAGTATTCTTGCCTGTTTTTTCTAACTTGCCCCTTCAAATGTATTGTGAGCCTAATAAATAGGGCCATCAGGTTACTAGGCCAGTGTATGAAGAATAAATGGATTCTGAGTATGGGCCTACTAGGTTTGGGGAGGTGTAAAATTTATGGACTTTGTCGCATCAACTTATGCTTTTTATGGGTCTTTTTTGCCCTACTTTTGATTCATGGTTATATATTTTTTTGATAGTTAAAATAGGCAGAAAGGGGTTTCCAAATATAAAAATTGTTTGAGACTAAATAATTTTAGAGCTGGAAGATATCTTTGAGGGCAAAAAATAAAATCTTTTTATTTCATAGTTATAGTAGTACAAGCATAGGTAGGTAAAAAGAATTGCTTAAGGTCACAGAGCGATTGGCTGATCCAACTCCGGAACCCAGATCCTTGGGGAGCTTTGAGCTAAGGAACGCTCAGATTTATATCATGAGAAGCATGCATGGAAAATTAACTGCCAGTTTAGATAATGGGAAACGACACCAAAGAGGAGACCACCTCTTCTGAAGGTAGTGGATCTCATTAGCATGCTAGGGCATCTTCAGCTGAATCCACCCAAGGCTGGAGCTGGGATAGCCTTAAGATCTGCACCCCTCTTATGAGTGATGTAATTACATTTTCACTTTGGCTTAACTGGAAAAAGGCTTGAATTTACACTACATATGATTTTTACGTGTTTTCTGCTGATCACTGCTTAACAAGTTATTTCACAGGAGAGGTTTGTTAGCTTTAATAGTCCTTAAATTACTTATGGCAATTACCTGCATCACTTTCAACTCCACAGAGGTTATTAAAATGCTCTCATGGCAACCGTAAAGAAATATAAAAATAGGTAAAGATGAAATTATTCTCTCCGCCTGAAGGCATTTGCTTGGAATGTATTTGCATGGCTTTTATACAAGGGGTTGCATTTAGTTAAAGATAAGTATTCTAACCACTGAGCCTTAATAAACCTAAAAGTATACATATCTCATTTAAAAACTTTTCTCATCTCATCATTTCTATTCCAGTGCTGTCCTTATAAAGGTAACTGGAAGATGTTTTGGATTAGATTTAAGGAGTATTTGTTGTGCCCCTAGCATATGTCAGAAAATGTCACATATGCTATTTTATTTGAATTCAAAGAACCCCTGTGAGCTATGTGATATTATATCTACTTTTATAAGGACACCGGTTCATAGAAGTGGAAATCATTAAATCACACAGGTAGTAAGTGTAATAGATGCGATTCAAATTCAAGCTCAATTCCAGTGTGATTTTTACTTATCACAACTACCACCTACTAAGTAGATGGCCTTATCTGTAAGCCGAGAGGCTTCAGTGGGGCTATTTGTGGGATTCAGGGGAGGTTTTTTCTTTTTTTTGTCTCATCTGATTCCTGAAATTTCTTGTATTCTTGTGAGCTAAAGTGCTTTCTTTCTGAAATTATAGGAATCAAAACCCAAATTTGGGTAATGGTTTACTTAAGTCTCTAACCCCTAACACCTTGCTACTCAAAGTGTGGCCTATGGGCCGATAGCATTAGCATCACCTGGAACATGTCAGAAAAGTAGAGTCTCAGGCTTCACCCCAGACCTACTGAGTCAGGATTCACATTTTAATGAGATACCCAGGTGATGTATAGGCACTGCTCTAAAAAAAAGTTTGAGAAGCATTGCTCTAATATGAGGAAGTTGGCTGTGGACTTCTTTTTCTGCTTGAGAGTACTGATCATTTAGAAGAGTGGAGTGAGAGAAAGAGAGAGGACTCAGTAGAGGAAAGCCTGCTGCATAGAAGGCCAGGGCATGTGGATCCCACTTACATTCCCATTGGGTTAGACCTGCTTGAAGTAACCAATCCAGAAGGAAAGTAGTCAGTGCACATGCAAGCTGAGATTATTTTCTTATAATGCCTGTTGTGCTATTCCTTAGAAACGGCCCACGGCATTTTCACATGAAATGAGTAGTTGTGTTTATGCCTCACAGGGTAAGGAAGACCTTCCCAAACCACGCCTTGGTATCCTTAGTCTTTCATCCTTTCCTTTCCCTGAACTCCAGTCTCTATCTCTGACTGACTTCTAAGCATTATAATTTAATAGTCTCATAGCAGCTTCTAACACAAAATACCTAACTCAGAACACATCCCCTTTGCTCTTCTCCTTCAACATAGCTGTTTTTACCAGTGGTTAATAGTGATGTTGTTTTATTAATTCAGCCAGTCATTCCACAAGGAGTTATTATGCGGCTGCAATGAGCTGGCTGTTGTTAAGGGTCCTGCGCTTGAATTCTCTATGGCTTTAGTGACTATGAAGCAAGTGAACTGGAATTAAAGAAAATTAATGGAACAATTGCTCTTCCGTCACTGGCCATCGTACCACCACGGTGGATAGTGAGCTTCATGATATGCGCAGTCAGAGAAGCAGTGCTGTCTCCGCCTGCAGCTACGCTCTGAATGCATCCCTGTGTTCCGCCCGCGCGTCCCATCGCGGGGCCTTGCGAGGCAGCACCCTGGCTTTCCTGCACCTCCCTCCCACCCCAGAGGTGGAGCCCCGGCTTCTACCTGCAGGCTACAGTGTGGGAGAGGGAAATACCATTCATTTTCAGCTCCGGATGGAGGGCTTTGTGATGTTCTGTCGTCTCTGCTAAACGATGACTTAAAATCAATTACAATCAAATAGAAGGAGGCAAAAATCGCTGATTCCAGTGGCTTCAAGGAGAGAGGGGCGGAGGCTGGGATTTTTTTTCTCATTTTTTTCCCCCTTAGATAAAAGCTGGCACTTGAGGTCCCGGGTGTATCCTGTGGTTGAGAGTTCTGAGGTGTGGCACATTTATGGTACATGGGGGAACTTCTACCCCAAATCCATAATGGTGAGGTCTAAACTGCCGGGATGGGAGAAGAGGCCAGACTCTCAGCTGAGCGGCAGCTGCCCTCCTTGCTGCCTGGGGGCCTGTTCATCTCTCTTCTGTTTTAGGAAAAGGCAGGGTCCGGCAGGGAGGTCCCAGAACTATATAAGAGCAGGATAAAACAGAAGCCAGAGACCTAGGAAACAGCATCCCAGATGATGTACTTTTGATTCGTCTTTCAGATTTAGAGAAAGATCCTTCAGGGGAGAATAATTTTAGATTTTACCTGTAGTCTTCAGAGCTGGCTCTGGCCAAAATGTGAAGTTTATTCACTAAACATTTATCATATTATTTCTCTATGCCCAGCACTACTTTGGGTGGGAGAAGGGAAGGTAATAAACCTGTCAGATAGGTATTTGGGTTTCTGTTTTATGGATGAGAAAATTGAGGTAGCAATGCCTTGTTCCAGATGGTCTTAACGCAGAGGCCACTGATAGGGCTGCCTGGTTTTATGCCCTCTGAAGGCTTAGCGCCTACCCAGTCCCCTTTCTTGTTCTTTCCACTCTGTTGAGGCCCCAGGGCAGACATACCTTTGTCCTGAGAGTACAGGGATTGGAGAAGCAGTGGAGAACCCTCTTCCTTCTCAGCGTGTGTTTTGAGGGGTAAGGAGTGGGAATAAGTTCTGAAATTAGCAAGCTCAGCAAATCCTGCCAGATGTTCTCCTCACACAGGGCACAACAGCTGCTTTTCTAGGTGAAGGGAGGGAAAACAGCTGACAATGCAATTCTCTTTATTTTTATTCTTTCTTCTGTAAGTTGGTGTCTCTGAGAATGACTACAAATATGTTTACAATAGAAAATAAAACTTTTCTCTGATTTAGCACATAATATACCATAATCCCCAATCCCCAGGTCAACCGGAGGATCTGGGGAATGCACAGTTCTGGGATCTAGCTGCCAGACATCTGAATCCAATCCTGAGAAGTCAGCTTTGAATTTTCAGAAGCTAAATTGTAAAAAATATCAGACATATAAGTAGAATAAATTCTTTTTGGACTGATAAATATTTATCAAGGTGTTTTTGTGGAAATCGTCTGGCAAATCTCTTTCTCCTCTCTCTACTCCTTCAGACATACCAGGTTTTAATGTTGGAAGACCTGTTCTGGACCGAATGTTTGTGTCCTTCCCAAATTCATACGTTGAAGTCGTAACGCTTAATGTGATGATGTTGGGAGGTGATCTGGATTAGATGAGGTCATGATGGAATTAGTGCTCCTATAAGAAGAGGGAGAGACATTGGAACTTCTCTTCTCTCCCGTGTGAGGACACAGTAAGAAGGTGGCCACCTGGAAGCCTGAAAGAAAGCTCTCATCAGAACCTGATCATGCTGGCACCCTGAGCTCGGACTTCACAGTCTCTAGAACTTGAGAAAATAAATGTCTGTTGTTGAAATCCCCCAGTCTATCGTATTTTGTTCTAGCAGCCTGAGCAGACTGAGTGAAGACTTAAATGCCATGTCAAATTTAGGGACAAAAGAAAGCAAGGATTCAACCAGTCATTGCATCAATGAGAAGCGGGCAGCCGAGGAGGACTTTAGAAGTCTTCCATACAGCTCCTTGTTTGACAGATGTGGAAACTGAGGCCAGGATAGAGGAAGTGGCAGAGTAACATACATGTGGTAGGTGGGACCAGGCTAGGAACTAGGATTCCTAGTGGCTGGTCCAGCTTCTTGCAGGGTGAGTGGAGCAAGGGGCTGCCTTCAGTGAGGCTGCATCAGTTAGGAAGCTGAGAGGAAGAAAATCCACAGCCCCTTTCATCGGTGAGACCTTGGTCCTTTCTGTGAGCTGGGGATCTGTGATGTGTGGAGAAGCTCACATAGCTCTAGGTGGGGATGTGGCATTTAGTGCTACAGTCTCTCATGGAGTGGTTTTGTCATCTCAACAAGGAATCTCTCTATACCTCCCTCTCCCTGTCAGGGAATGGTGGGCTGTTGAACCTGCTGGAAAAATCAAGTAAGGTGTGGAGAGATGTCAAGAGACCCTCTAGAGAATCCAAATCAATATCATGCATGAATAATAAAGCTGGCTTTGAAGGCTCCAAGTTCACAAAGAAAAGTTTCTTTTCTACTAAGACAAGTTAGAACAACATGAAAATAGTTAAAACTAGTTCAGGACGTCCCACCCCCCCGCCCTCAAGAAAGTTTTGGCATTCAGAAGGAATTTTCTCAGAGTGCATCTGGGCATAGTTGGATCTCTATAAGGAAGAAAAAAATGTGAATTAAATGCATTTGCCTTCTGTTGGTTGATGGTTAATCCACAAATCTTCCTCTCACCCTCTCTCCAGGCACACAGGACTCGTGTGACTGCCTGCTGCTGCCAAACTGAACCTACTCTTCTTGAGCATGAGCTCTATTTCTGGAACTTTCTTCCTTTCACCCAAGCTTATATGCACCATGTCCATCCACCCTCACCTCCATTCCTTCAAGGGCTTGGTCTCAAGTGCGTGAAGCTGGTTAAGTAGCTAGATCCTCTTTGAGTCTGTAGTATTGGATATAAATGCTTTTATTATGAGAGAAGCTAAAGTTCTGTGATTTTGGACAAGTCATTGACTATCTCCAAGCCTCTATTTTCCTATCAGGGATCAAGTGATGCTTGCTTTACCAACCCGAAGATCACTGCAAGATTCAAAACCCATGTGCATTTATGAATGAATGAAAAGGTCTTTGTCAAACTGCGGCATGCTTTATAAAATGTAACATCGCATTATTAAATGACTTGGCTTAAAGAAGTAAGATTTTCAGGACTCATGTCATGTTGAAGGAAAGATAATTGTTGATAGATAACCTCTGACCTCCAGGTTTGCTCATGTAAGCCCTGCATTTCTCTATCTGTGCCAAAGTCTTGCCCTACTCCTTTGTTTAGTCCCTCCCTTGTCTTGCTTTCTTCTATTAGAGGAGAGGAAAGAGGGTGCCCATGGTGACCTAACTTCTTCATACATTCTTACATAGAGATGGAGCAATGATGAGCTCAAGCAAGTCTTTTTTTTTTTTTTTTTTAGGCGAGGCAACCCTTGGTTGACCTCACAGATTGCAAGGACCTTGTCAGTTTACAATCCCTTATTTTTTATTTTTTATGCCTACAGCACTTATTTTTCCTAGGTGGTCTCCCATCCAAGTACTAACCAGGCCTGACCCTGGTTAACTTCCAAGATCAGATGGGATCAGGCTTGTTCAGGGTGGCATGGCTGTAGACCCAAGCAAGTCTCAAATGAACCTGTCCAGAGTGAATTAATGGCCCCTGCTGGAGAAGAATCAGAATGCTTTTTTTTATTGCTTGGGTGGAGGAGTACTGGACTGCCTAGAGAGTAGATGCTGAGTGGGACTTCTCAATTGCCCAGAATTGGTACTTAGCGGCCAAAATTGAGGACAAAGAGGCACCAGTAACCCACTTTCTGAAGAGAGAAGCCTAAAACACACCCCTCTCCTGGCCTAGTCTTCCAGAGTGGTGGTGGCTGTCTCAGGCCATGCTCCTCACTCCTCACTGTCCAGGACTTCATTGCTCTGAGGGAAGAACGCAGAGAGGGGAGAGAGCTGTCAGTGTCAGGAGGCTCTGTGTGGTGAGAGCATCCAGAACAGGCGCTTCTCTGCCCTCCTCGTTGGGGAGAGGAGAGTGCATGTTCCCCTCTCTCAGGCCACATGGGACAGGGAAGGCTCCAAAAAAACACCACGTGTGGAGAGTTTGGGTGCCTGCAGGAAGGGACAGGTGGTGTTTCATTTCCTAGAGGGATGCTTGTAGCTGATCTGTCTTGGGCCATGTTTGTGGGGGACAAAGGTAGGTGTCATGGAAAACAGTCTGCATTCATGTTTGGTAGGCAAAGATGTAAAGGTTTCCTGTGGATAAAGGAAACTGCATACTAAGCTAGCAGAAGAGACTGCCAACAGGAGATACTATTGGGTCACTCACGTTCCTGGGGGTGGGAAGATAATGTATAGCTGGAGCTCCCTCTCCCACGGGGAGCTGTGCTTGGAGGGTCTTCATAGCCCCTTCCAAGGGCCCCTATGGGAGAGCCAGCACTTGCTTTCCTACCACATGGGGGGCAATTTGTGTTTGCCAGGAAAGCAGCCACGATCCAATGTGAGCGGGCTTTGAGAATGCCAGTCGAGTGGAGGGGCACTCGACTCTGACCTCACTCTCTTCTACGACCTGCAGAATGAGGGAGAAGGAGGCGTTCAGGGCTAAACTGGGCTCTCTTCTCCTTCCTCTGCCTCGAGAGTCAGGGTCCCTGCCCAGTCTGCTACTTGGCAGAAGGATGGAAAAGTTTATAAGTTTTAATGACCAGAAGTATCTTCAAAGTTATGGGTTCTGTTCAAACTGTCATTATAAGATCTGCTTTCCAGTGGGGATGGATAAAGTGTTAACAAAACAAAATGATTTGTGATAATTGTCCCCCTATTGAGCCGTGACACCTCAGTAAACCAATTACACTGAGGAAAGGGGTCAGTGGAAATGAAAGATAAAACACCAGAACATTTGGGTATTCTTTTGGTTGCCTACGTGTCTCTGTGTCCTGATCCTTTCCTTGCTAAACCACTGGGTTTCTGGCCCCAAAGACCTGGCATAATGAGCAGTTCATCAGAAATGAGTTCCAGCATGGAATGTCAGGGACCCTTATAGTATAGCCTTTTTCCTGATGTGGCTTTGGCAGTAGCAGCAAGAACAATCTGAAAATCCTGATAAGCTCTGAGGTCCCTGCAGTCCTCAGAAACATCAACAGGCAGATGTCCAGAGGTTCTGCTCAGAAGGCTGTTGGCCAGGACAGGTGTGAGGTCAGTGGAAGCCTGTAGACTCCTGCCCAGGGATCAGCTGCCAGGGAGCTCTCCTGATCTCCTGGTCCTGATCTTAACACCTGTGTCATTTTGTAGTTCTCAGGATTCGAATTGTCCTTCAGACAGATCTGGCTGGGAGCCCTGCCACCACGGTCCTCTTAGTCATCAAGCAGTGTGAGTGGGCATTACCTCTGGGTCCTTTGCTTATGCTCCGTTTTGAATTTGCAGCCAAGAAGCGCCACCTTCACAGGTTAGCCTGCAAGGTGTTAGGTGAGTGCGGGCCACAAGGTGGCACCAGAGGACTAGCCTGGTCCTAGATCACTGACTAGTGGAGTTGGAGGCCGCATGGGCTTAGGGAGATAGAGTTTCCTTATCACAAAGGCAGGTTCAAAGGCAGGGAGAGAAAGCAAGGCAGCATTTTAGAGGGTTGGGAGCTCAGTACTAACAGACGCAGAGAGATTGCAAGAGGATGTTGAGGTGCGACTTGAATGGAAAGAATAATAACCATGTATTGAATGTTTACCGTGAGTTTGGCAATGTGCCTAACACAATATACGTTATATGACCCATTTCTTGGAACAAGCTTATAATTATCTCTGTTCCACTTGTGAGGAAATAGAAGCTCAGGTTAACTCAATTACTTGCCCAAGTTCACACAGCTATTAGATGATGGAGACAAGAATAAAAAGCGGTCTGTCTGACTTTAAGCTGAGCTCTGAACCTTTGTTAAACAGTCAAATGTCAGGATAAACCAGGGGTTCTCAAAATGTGGTCCTGGGTTCCCTACTATTGGCATCCTCTAATGTCTTGTTAGAAATGCAAATTCTCAGGCCCCACTGAGATCTACTGAACCATAAACTCTGGTAGGGGTGGGGGGCTCAGCAATCTGTGTTTTTTAAAGCCCTCTGAGGGATTCAAGTTTGGGAACCACTGGTACAGACTTGTGTCCACTTTGCTTACATGCTAGGCTTTGGCTTCGCCTCTGGGCATCACCTCCCACCATGCAGACATTGCTCTGACCCCAGCTAGAATACCTTCACTCCTGTTTAGGCCAGCTGGCCCCAAAGAAGAAGTGATTGTACGATTCACCTCAATTCCACCCCTGACCTGCCAGCATCTCTTTATCCTTTTCAGCTGTGGGGGAAGAACTTCTTTGTGGAACTTGGAAATTTTCTCTTCATTAACATGACAAACAGGCTACCTCTGTCAAGGGCAGCCGTGTGAGACCAGCCTGGAATTTAGAATCTCCTTATAATGTCTCGGTTTTAAGCATTAATGAAAGACATGGGATCTTTATTGCACCATTCATTTCTGGTCTTTCCAATTCAGTAGCTAGAGAGTCTTCTATGTTCGCCCCACCACTAATTATGGAACTTTGCCCTGATTTGCAGTAATTTAGGTTCTTACCAAAATCGTTATTCATCTAAAAATATTATATAATATGTAAGACTGAAGGAAAAGACTCCAAATTATTAATATTTGTATTTCTAACTAGGAATTTCTGAGTGATTTTATCTTGTTTCTTTGTGCTTTTAATTTTTTTTAACTTCAAAGTGTGTATAACGTTTTCAGTAAGAAAAATATTACATGCTGTTTTATAAACAAGTCTTTTAATTTGAGAAATGAACTCAATGGAATGAAAGTTATGAGCTTGAAATTCCTGATGGAAATGATTTGACTAGGGGAAGAGCCGTTTGAAGTTTTCATATAGCCATTGAAAGAAAAAACATCTTATTCATTTTCACTTTATTTGTTTGAAATTTGTGATCGTATCCATAGGAGACAGGAACCTTTTTTTGCTGAGGCTACAGAAGGATATTAAGGACAAGACAATGTTTAGGAGCACAGATTGTTGCCATGGAGTTTGAACTACCTTCCATGTTCTCATTTACATGCCAGCATTTGATATGCTTATTATACATTTTCTTATATATTCATTAGTCAGATTACAGATGATAACCCTCTGCATTAGCACCTATCTCTCTCCTTGAAGTCAGATTGTAAGACGTATCAGTATACCAATTAAATTCTAATTGTTTGTGAATATTTATCCAGGCAAATATGCAAATCCTCTCTCCAGGCTGCATTCCAGACATCTGTGGGTTGGATGTCTGATGTTACAGAACTAAAGCAGTAAGATCTACTGAAGGGACCACCTCTCAGAAAATGGGCTCAGGGCACTTCAACAACTGTTTAGAAGCCAGCAGCCATGGGGAGATTCTTAAGGGCAGACTCTTAATTATCAAAGGATCCGCCCTCTGATGTCGAGAAACCAATGCCTGGGCACTGATCAAAGAAAGGCCAGCTGGTTCCCAGACTCCATCAGATCTTGGGGAGGCCTCTGAGGACGGGGAGGAGGCGGGGCTACAGCTGCAGTGGTTGCAGCACCTGCAGCAGATCCCCACAGATTGAGCCACTGATGACCCCCTAGTCCCCACTAGAAGGGCAAGCGGCTCTTCAGAGTCTAGGACTACTGAGCAGGAATTCTGAGCCCTCTGCTACAGGACTCCAGGCAGAGAGGACCCAAACCTGACAGATGTGTAGGATCTAACTCTGTCTCATTTAAACATCTGCCTCTTCCCATTAGAATAAAAGCTTCCTGAAAGCCAGACCTTATCTCCCCATTAGATCATAAACTTCCTGAAAGCCAGATTGTTCCTCGAAGGACCAGCTTCTAGAATATAGTAGATAATAAATATGCACTAACTGAATATGTGAACGTTATCATAAACTCTAGGTTTGCTGACATTTTTGTTATTATATTTTTCTAAGAATTCAAGCAATTTTTTTTCTTTTCAGCAATAACACTAAAAACTGCAGTAACCAAGATATGAGTAGGAAACACAAAAAACAATGCTGAGAAAATCTTATAGACTCTTTGCATCTCAGAACCTTGAGGCAGTGGCTCAAACTTGCTTATTCTGTAAGCAGCAGGGCTCTCTTTTCAATGGGAATCTAAGGCAGAAGCCCAATACATCAATGGGATGAAAGTGGGGATGGTCAGATTCAAGCTGCAGTAATGCGGTCTCTGAACCTGGCCTATTCAGTCCATCCCTCCTTTCCCTCTCCCAAGGAATTTCAAAGCCCCTCCCTACAACACCCAGGACAGTGGTTTTCAACCTTGGCTGCACATTAGAATCACCTAAGCAGCTTAAAAAACCCCAGACATTCAAATCACACCCCAGCAACTGTACTTCTAAATCAATATTGTGGCTACCATCTTTACTTTCCATCTTATTTCTCAAAGTGTTCAAAACCCAGATGAGGAAGTTGAGTACTATTTATTGACGATACCTCTCAGTGAACCCTACAACAGACACTGTGGCATTTGGCGACATTTGTATGTACTTCTAAATAAGGATTTTGCTTAGCTTCTACCAAACAAAAACATAAGGCCTAGAACTTCTTTCTGTACATGGAGGACTAAATGACAGGCCCTGTGCTGCCATTCTCAAGTGCAAGGCATGGGGCAGGGGTGGAGGGATAATAAAACACATTACATTTCTGAAGCACTCACTCACCCAATAATAGCTGCTAAAGAGTTGAACCATTCTGTGAACACCTGTTTAGGCATTGTGCCCAGTGCATAGTAGACTCTACAGATGAGTGCAAGGGTTGACGAGTGAATAAATAAATTGGTGTGTGATTAAGAGAAATCCAGGAAAGAATGAGGGAAAGATGGGGGTAAAGGTGAAAAGAGAGCCAGAAGGGGAGGTGAAATTCAGACACATTGGGAGGTGGCTGTAACTAAATTCTCATAGGAAGCCCTGTGAAGTACAAATGGCTTCTTCACCTTGTGCCATTTTGTCTTTCAAGATTCTTAGGGCCAGTGAGTTTTCTCCCAGCAAGCTAACTGATGCAAGATAGATTGAGAAACTGACACAGGTCTTTTTGTGCAGTGAGAACAAGATGATATTTTATAAAATTGTCTCAGTAGAGCTCTGAAAATGTCAACATAGATGCAGAAGCCTCCTCTCATTCACTCACGGCCTGGTGATGCAGCCTAGAGAGATACAGCCTAGAAAGTCTGTGTGCTCTATGTTTAATTGACCCCTTTAAGAAATTTTTGAGGTAGGCAGAATGGGTATTGTCATCTTCATTTTATAAATTAGTAAAGTGAGGTGCATGAAAATTAAAAAAAAAAATTATCACAGGATTCCGTGGCTAGTAAGCTGAGGTCACTGGAAATCAGATGCAAAACTTCTGATGCCGTTTCTGGGACTCCGTGAAGGTTAAATATTTGAACGAGATTTCTAAACCCATCATCACTATTTTTTCACAGACTCTGTGTCTAGCAGCAGGTTGGTCAGGCATTCAAAGTTCATGGTCTCATAACAATTCCCCCAGAAACCAGTGTGACTCTTGCCTGTGTCAGCAGGCCTGGCACATCTGGGGAGCGCCAGAGCAAGGGAGGATCCTGCATCCTCAGAAGCAGCACTGGCTACGTTGGGGATAAACCATCTCCTCAGACAGGATTTAGAGCATCTCACTCTGTAAGTGACACTGTGAAGCATTTTGTTAATAGTACAGGTTTCCCTCAGTATCAGAAAGTAGAGTATTTCTATGAAACCTTTAATGAGCTGGAATGGCATAAAACAAAAAAGCAATCACCATTAATTTACATGGGAAATTTTTTGAATGTTCCCAGACCAAAGAAAAACAACCTACCAAATCATACCAAATGCACTTGATTAGGTCCAGTTTTGCACTATGCCTCACAACCTTATGAGCTCTCTTAAGCTTTTCTGATACCTTAGGATAGGGGTCTCCAATCCCTGGGTCGCAGACTGGCACCAGTTGTGTCCTGTTAGGAACCGGCCCACACAGCAGGAGGTAAGTGGTGGTAGAGAGAGTGGAAATTCATCTGTATTTGCAGCTGCTCCCCAGAGCCAGCATCTCTGCCTCAGCTCTACCGCAGATCATCAAGCCTTATATTCTCATAAAGAGCACCGATCCCTGGTGCCAGAAAGGTTAGGGACTGCTGTGTGTAGGACATATGTTGCTAACAAATGTACAAAGTTAATTGAGATAAAACGTAAATGCTCACAGACACAGCTCAAAGGTATGGGCCTGATGGTGAGATGCTGAGTGTAGTTCCTCAGGAAAGAGCTTGGCGGGGCCACCGTCGCTATGATGGCTGGCTGCAAAAACGAATGCTGAACACTGACTGTTTTTGCTTTTCGCCTTTTTTTGTAAAAGCAAAAATCTGCTTCAGATTTTTTTTTTTGGTGGCTTATAAACAACAATTTATTTTTCATAGTTCTGGAGATTTCTCTCAGTTAGCGAAAACAGGTACTAATGTAACTCGTGAAAGCAAGGTGGTGTACTGCAAACTTTTGAACAAGGGGATGTTTGTTTTGTCTGGAAAGTACTGGTGGGCTCAGAGCTGATGATTCATGGCACAACTTTGAGCTATTAACTAATATGGTCGTTATTTTTATAGGAAGGTCTTGAGCTCTTTGATTTCTGGCTGTGAATGAAAGCTATTTTAAGAAAAATAAAAGTTTTCTTTGGGTAAGAAGAATTAAAAAAATAGATATTGTGGAGAAAACCTCTTCCTGGTAGAGTTCTTAGGATGTGAGTGTGTGTATGTATACTTACCAGGTCATGTTCAGAGTTGATCTCTGATGTTTGGGGAAGTTAGTGAAGAAGGTAGGTGACCTCTTCAAACTTTGTCAAAAGAAGTACTCACAGAGACACAATTGAATTAGTTAATCATTTGGTATTTTTGATCAGGAAAAAAATGTCCGAACAACCTGGTTAAATTCTGTGTTATAGAAGAGGAAGTGCCTCTGGGAAGGTTCTAGAGATGGGGCCACAAACATCTAAATGGGGGGATTATGGCCCTGGTCACCTGCAGCTTTTGTATCATTCTCTCACTCTAGACTGACACTGTCCCAGTGAGGCAAATGGGCTTGATGTCTGTCCCGTAGGCTCTTAGAATGGCCCTGTGGTGGATATTATCGATTTTTGGCTGCCTTGTTTCCATTCCTCCCCTCACAGCATGTTGGTTTCCTTCTGGGGTATTACCCTTCTGTCTTATGGAGCAATAAGGGTAGGTGCTGGACCTCCCACTGCAGACCCCTCTGAATGGACTCTTGGAGACTCTCTTGGAGCCCTATAGCCAGGGAGCAGCATATGACATTAACTCAGTTGACTGGATTTTCTCTCCCCAAACACTGAACCTGAAATAGAATGATCAAAGTGGGAGGAATGGTTAGCATTCGTGAATCCAGCAGCAGTGTCTGGTGGGGGAATGAGAGATGAGTGAGTCTTGTCTTTGCCCTTTCTGTAGCAGTCCCATTTCTGAGGGTTACAAACCCCTCAACCCCGTGAGCATCTCCAGAGCCTTGAATGTGACCACTTTCAGAGCTTTTTAACTTCCCAGGAAGCATAAGAAATATTCGGGGAGAACTCAATTCTGCATCTCTCTGATCTTCAAGTCTAGAGAGTGAGGCAGTCCTCTTGGTAGAAAGCTGAGAACCTGCAGATGGTGAGTGAAGTTCATAAATATTGACATAGGTAGGAAAATCACACAGAAAAAGGAGACTCTTCAGGCAGAATATTTATCACAATGGAGCAGAGCATCATAGGTCTTGCTTCTTGTCTGTTGTAGGGGAGTGGTGAGGACGGATCCTGGGGTCTGAGTGAGTCGCGGGAGGAACTTTAAGGGTGAGACAAAGTTATCGCTAAGTCCGTAAAGGACTTAGTGTGTGCCAGGCATTCTTTCTTCTAAGCGCTTTTACATACATAACTCATTTAATTTTCATAATACTCTATAAGGTAGATACTATTACAGCTAAGAACACAGAGGCACAGAGAAATTAAACAACTTCTCAGAGTCATACAGCTAGTGAGTAACTGAGCCAAACACAGATTCAAACATAGGCAGCCCGCCTCCACACCAGTGCTCACGGCCATGATGATATGGCCCCCATCGTAATTGGACACAGAAGTTTCAAATTTAATGCCAAAGGGACAAAGGACCTAAATGTGAAAGGCAGAACTATAAGTTCTTTAGAAGTGAATATAAAAGAATATCTTTATATTTTTACAGTGGGGAAAGATTTCTTAGTAGGACTCCAAAACAACTCACTCTGAAGGAAAGACTGATAAATTCAAGAATATTAAAACTAGTGCCCAGAATACATAAATGACTCTTTCAAATCAATAAGAAAAAGACAAATAATTCAAAAGAAAGATCAGTGAAGATTTCAACACACTCGGCATAAAAAGAAAATATAAATAGTCAATAAATACGTGAGAATGTGTTTACCTCAGTAGTTATCAGAGATATGCAAAATAAAATCACCGAGGAATATCATTACAAACTCACCCCAATGGTTAAAATTAACCACTCTGAAATACCAAGTGTTGGTGAGACATGGAGCAGAGGAAATTCTCACTCACATAAAACGGTACACGTGCTTTGGAAAACTCCGGTTGAAGATCTTTATTCCTTATGACCTAGGACATCCTTTTCTGGGGATAAACCTAGAGAAAGACATGCACAAGCGCACCAGGAAACGTGTATAAACACTGAACATTGTTCGTAACAGCTTTTCTCCTGATTGTCCCAAACCGGAAGCAATCTAAGTGTGTATTAACAGAGAACAGAACAATGGATAAATAAATTGTGACACATGTGTATAACAAAGTTTTTTTCAGCAGTGAAAGGAACAAATGACAGCTACACACAATGATATGGGTGAATTTTACAAAACGATGAGTGATGAACCCGAGAAGAATGACCTCGCTTCTGCCATTGCCAGGACCATAGGTCCTATCCCACTTTCCTAGTGCTGGGGAAGGGCAAGAGCAGCCTCTGATTATCCCCAACCATAAAGTGTGTGAAGCTCAAGAATTTCCCTATAACTTCTATCCAAGGTCATGAACCTGAGCTGCTCTCTGCAAATTGCACAAACCAACACATGCTTGAGTGTTAATGGGTTAGAAAGGTGCCCTCGAGAAATGGCATGTTTACAGTTAAAAGGAGTTTATTCATTTCTGGAGAAAAAGCATAAAACCCCATAGTAGGCCCCTTGGGGATAGACTTGGGAACCAGCTGCTATTTCCAGCAGAATTAACGGCTTGCTCATTGTGAAGTTGAGAGATCTAAAACCTCTTCTGCAGTCTGTTGCTAACCTCTGAGATACGGTTCTAATAGATACAATGTAAGACAATTCCTCTGGGTTTGGGATTCACACATGGATGATTCTACCCCTGCAGAGGGTGGCTGAGCTTTTGATGGAGTCAATGTTCTCTGAACAAGTAATTTTCCGATTGGTCCAGTTTCCCTCTGGTCACAGGAAGTCAGAAAGGACGGAGTGGAGGGCTGAGAGTGCAGCATTCCCCTCAGCATGCCCTGCACTTCTGACCTTGTGAGAGGGGAAGCCCCGGGTTCCACAGGTTCTTGGGCTCAGGATTCTGGAGTTGCCTCTGACGCTCTGTAAACTCGAGGCCTCAATTCCTTCCTTCATACAATGAGAGATTAATTTTTTAATTTTAATTTTTTTAATTTTTAGATTAATTATATTTTATTTTTAAATTGACCCAATCAAATCATTTAAATAGAATGATTGCTAAAGCCAGTCTGAGCTCTAAAACTACTCTCTCTCTTTTCTTTTTACACATTTCAGTAAACACTTTCAAACCAGCAATATGGATTTTGCAACTTTTGATCTATTTAGCTGCTATTAATTCTCTGCCTAGAAATGGAATAGCTATATCTTTTATTGGCTGAGAATTCCCCGGACACTTTGCTGGGTGTCTGACTTGGGATGGAGAATTCCTACATCATGGTACATGTTGAATGAATCACCTCACTGTGAATCAGTCATCTAGCCTCAATCTAGTTTTGTGACTTCAGGGTACAGTCCGAAGAGAACTGCCCAAGGTGCCAGGGTCCTGGCCAGCCAAGCAGAAGAGAGGGTAAGGTGTGCTGGGGCCTTGCTTATTTTACTCATTTCTAATATCATGGGGACACAGGCCTGGCCTGAGGCCAACGGGGCTGAAATGTTCCTGTGCCGTGACTTAATCCTCCAGTGCCTAGAACAGACATAGTTAATCCCTCCCAGAGTTGCTTTCTGCAAAGCACAAATGCTTCCTCCAAATCTTTCTCAATACAACATTCTGATTGATCGGTTGGTACCCAAGATGGGACTGATTTGACATCTTTGAGAAAGAAAAATGTATATACTACTTTAAACGCAGGTGGAGAATTAAGGTATAATAGAATCTAGCCCCAAATGGCATGGCCTGTGACAATCCATAGTCTTCCATTTGGTTCTGTGAATTCCTGGAAACTTCCTTTCTCAGGGTCCCTTCTGCCTTCTACTTCTGTTTTCATAAGCTTCTCTGTTTCACCTGATATCTACCTCTAATGTTTCCCCTAATAAATACACCATGAGCTTACTTGGAGGATCCTGGGGGCAGCATTATATTTCAGGAGATGCTTCTGCTATCACTTAAGTTCCCTTTCTTTTAATTCCCATCCACCTCTCATCTCCCTTCTCTCTAGGAGTCAACAAATTCTTCTCCTCTCATCCATAGCATAACAGTTTATTGAAAACTTCCTCTGTGCCAGGTACTAGTCTTCATTCTTTGCATATATTATTTTACTTAGTCTCCACACAACTTCATAAAGGATCCAGTTTCATTAACCTTGTTTTGCAGATGAGAAAACCGAGGCACAGAACAGCTAGGTAACTTGTCTGAGGCTACACAGTGCATAAGTGACAGAGTTGGGATTCAAATTCAGGCAGTCAGATTTCAGAGTCCATGATCTTGGCCTTGACCATTAAAGCATTTCTTCTAGACAAAAACTGGAATCTCCCAAGGAGGGACTTTGGTGAATGTAAACCTCTTTACCCCTTTCCACATGTATGCATATTTCTAAATTTTTGCATTGGACAGGCAATGTTGGGAATACTCAGGGTTGGGAATACAGTATGTATAGAGCATCAATAAAAAGATGCACCATTATTTTATGCATCATTTAAACCAAGACACAAGGTCTTAGTGATATTACAGCATGAATCAAGACTTGGTTGCATTGCTTCCAAATTTCTTTAACAAATTTCAAAGATCTAGGTAATTTCTCCTACCTTCAATCTCAGTAATAAAATATTGGCTTAATCCACTTGTAGATATCTTTCTTTCTTAGGTTCCAGAAAAAGCTAGCTTGTTATTTTCTAAGAAAATGTAAAATTACAGTTATTCCTTCGGTATTTGTTTTACTAAGCTCTCATTGACACCCCACTGCTGTTATTTTCTAAGAAAAATGTAAAATTGCAATTATTCCTTCAGCATTTGTTTTGCTAATATCACATTGACACCCCACTGCTCTATTTTCTCTTTTTTCTAAAGACACAATAAACATTCTACTTCAATGCTGAATCATTGTATATTTTGGAAGATTTTTTTTCCTTTTTATTATGAAAATGCTTAAACATATAAAAAGTGAAAAGAATGAAATAGCGACCTCCCATGAAACCATTATCTAACTTCAACAATTGCCAACAATTTACTATTCAGGTTTGAAGACATTTTCAACTCATGAGCAAAGACAATGGGAATAGCTCTTACCGCGATGGGGCGTGTGGGCAATAACAATCCACCAAAATTGCCTTCTGGCTGTGAGAGATGGAGGCCACCATTCCTGCAAGATGCAACCCAATTTCAGAGATATTAAAATATGAAAAAGCATGTCTTAGAATGGATGACATTCGTGGAGTAACAGTGAGGCCTTGCTGCATTTTTCTTATGAGTCAGTACCTAAGGGGTCAGGATTTTCCTTACTTTGTGCTTTGCAAGTTTTTCTGATTTTATTTTATTTTATTTTTTTATTTTATATATTTTTCCCCTTTAGCCTCTCCCAACCACGAATATACAATCAAGGCAGAATCTCTGCATGTTTCCTGAAGAACCACCTTCTCCTCATCCAGTCTTTGGACTGTCAGGGTGAGGCAAGCCTTTAGCAATCCACTGATCACTGTTGTGGGATCTGATTGGAGAGAGAATCCAGTGCCTGCTTCTTCTCCTCCCAGAAGACTGAGTTACTCCCATATGCCTGATGATGTGTGTGTAGCTCAGGTTTGGCCTGCTCTGCACTTTTGAGCTCTGTCCAGGGATGTGGGTTTCTGTGAACCAAAGGGATGCTCACTGCAGATTTAATACTTGAACAATGTGCCGAATCCCCAGTTTCCTCTCTTGCTCTGATGGTCCTGCCACTGGGACTCAAATGCTTGCCTTTCTTTTTACTTGCCCCTTGTCCTAGGTCACTATTCTCCCTTCTGCCACAGTGTGTCCCTGGATTGATATCATGGTAACAGATTCCCCTAGGCCTGGAAACAGGCCACCAAATTTGTGAATTCTCATGTCAGTGTCAAATATTTGTACTGTACTTGCAAGGCTAAGCTTTTTGGGCAGCGTGTCAGAAGCCTGGAGAAGACAGCTTGGCCAAGAGATGCCTTCTCCTAGCTCTGATCCAATGGTGCTGCTGTGTGTAAGAAGAATGACCCTGGCAAAAGGCAGTCTCGGCATAAACCTCATGAGGTCAGGAGTGTTCATCCAAAATGTCAGAGGGCAGTGTGACATGGTGGAGTTGGAAGGAACTTGACGGATGTCTGATCTTAGCTCTGCCAATTACCAGCTGTCAAAGCTGCTGTGATGCCTCACACATATACAGTGGGCTTCACCAATCTAGTGTACTCTGGCCAAGCCCCACAACCAGCCTCCACTTCCCTTTGTTTGCAAGATTTCTCTAACAGCTGTGGAAGGACATTGCCCACAGGCTATCCCAGCAGCCCTTGGCCAAGAACTCTGGGGAGTAGGCACGTAAATACTCCAGCTTCCTCACTGTGTGGATGGGATAACTGTAAGGCCCGTGTTCTACTCTGTTTCTGCAATTTCCACAGGGAAATAACCTCCAGGTGCCCACGGTGGTAGCTGGGCTGATAATACATCTTCACTGACTGCCTTCTATTTTTCAGCTTACTTTTCTACTTCTCTGTTTTTCTCACATCTCTTAAATAAACTACTTACACTTGAATTTTTGTTTCAGGGTCTATTTCTGGGGGAACCAAAAGTAAAAAAATAGACAAGAGGATCATTTAATTTCCTCAGGTCACAGGTTTCTCACAGTTTGCAAGTCTGTGTGCTGTTAGAGTTTTCCGTGCATTTTTACATGTGCCATCTTATTTGGAACTCAGGACAGACCTGTGAGCAGGCAAGCTCTTGTTATTCCATTTTGCAGGTGAGAAATGAGAGGCCCTGAGTGGTTTTGTGAGTTGCTCAAGACCCTTCCACTGTAAGTGGCTATGCTGAGACAGGAATGTAGGCCTTTGAACACTGGGATAACTCATTTTCCTTTCCAGAGCTTCTTGGTCCTCACTGTTTCTTTCTAAAAGTTGTTCTTCTATTTCTCAGAGTTCAAAAAAGAACAGTTTGGTGTCAGAGACAGATTCCATCATCTGGGCTTTATTCTTCGGGGCTTTAGTCAGTGTTGGCCAGAGGAGGTGCCCCTGGGGGTCTTTAGTAGCCTGGATGAGCTCAAAGTCTCCTCTATAGTTCTCCAAAGGGTGCTGAGCTTCCAGGGCCACTGAGCCTTATAAGACTTTCACATCTCATGATCCCACTTTCTGACAGTTCTCTCTAACTGGCTTTGGGCTATCAGCTGCAGTGTCATGGCCGAACTCATACAGTCAAGGTTGCCTTAACTGCAGGCTGCAGGCTGGGTTGTCTATACTGCCTCCACCTCTCCACTTGGATGAGTCTTCCTGGCAACATTAAGTGGTTCTTGGTACTGACTGTCAGCATAGCCTTTGTTGTATGACCTCCTGGAAGGTAAGTCACTAAGTCCTGGAGGGTCTGGATGAATCACTGACATTGCCACCACAGTCATATTTATCATCTGGCATTGTCTCAATGCTCATATTGTCCCAATGTCCACAGTGTCCCAATGCCGTAAGTGTCCGAATGCCTGGCACATAGAAAGTGTGTAGTCATTTGGTTTTTAAATAAATGAGTATTTTTCATCCCTTATCTCACTGGCTGTTTGTGCTATTTTGCACTTTCAAGTCTCTGTCCTTGAAAATATCTCTTTCATTGGCTTTCGGGGTTCCACTTTCAGTCCTGCTTCTCTTCCTTTTGTTTTGTCTCCTTTCTTGTCTTAACCACTAGTGTCCCCTGGGGGTTATGTCCTTAGCCTTCCTCTTGGTTCATTCTCTGAGTGCTCTTATGGCAACTTGACCCTGCCTAACCATTTCCTGCTCAAACAAATTCATATCTAACTGCTGCTCCTCCTCCCCCTCCCCCTCCAAGTACTCTCCAGCAGGCATCAGTTTCTCATAGCCTGCCAACCAATCCATGTTCTTCCTTATATCTGTAGCTATGTAGAGATAACAAGACTGTATAGAACTGCCTGTTATGTTACAACTGGGGCTCAGCCTTTGGATAAGAATCCGCTGAGCTGGTGCTGGCATCAATAAACACTGCTTCCTGCTTATAGCCTTGATGTCCCGTCTCTCTGTTTGAGAATCCTGCAACACTCTCACTTATAATTACGGTTTTAAGTCCAGATATTTCTCAATTTACAATGGGATTATGTCCTGATAAACTGATTTTAAGTTAAAAATACTATAAATCAAAAATGCATTTAATACATCTGACCCACCGAATATCATAGCTTAGCCTAGCCTAGCCTACCTTAAATGTGCTCAGAACACTCACAGTAGCCTACAGTTGGACAGTTATCTTGAATGTCATCTCAAGAGTAAGTGCCTTTTTCTTCTCATCAGAGGCAGGACACAGAGATGGGCGTTTTGTAGACACAGTGTGTTGGGAAAACTCAAAACAGCATATCCAAAAAACACCGATAACACAGTCAACTGTAGAGTATTGGCTGTTTACCCTCGTGATTGAATGTCTGACTGGGAGCTGAGGCTCCTGGCTGTTGTCCAGCATCACTAGAGTATCATATTGCACATCGCCAGTCCTGGGAAAAAAATCAAAGTTCAAAATCTGAAGTACGATGTCTGCTGAATGCCTATCACTTTTGTACCATTGTAAAGTCGAAAAATCATAATTTGAACCATTGTCAATCATGGACCATCTGCTATATGCTAATGATGTCACAGTTCATATTTCTTTCATTCACTTATTAATTTATTTACAAATATTTCTGAGAATATATTGCTTAGTATGTGTCAACCATTATTCTAGGTTCTTGGGCTACAGTGTCAAATAAATCACACTAAAATTTCTGCCTTTAGAGACCTTGCATTCTTGTAGCAGGGTGTGAATGAGGGCAGAAAATATGCAATAAACATAATAAAATAAGAAAATTACATAACACATTAAAAGAAAGAAGAAAAGCCATCCAGAGTGAGCAGGATGGAAATGCTGAGGACACTGGGCAAGGGGAGGTTACAATTAGATAGGATGATCAGGGTAGCCCTCATTGAGAAGATGACATTTGAGCATAGCTCTGAAGGAATTTAGAGGGAAAGCTGTGTAGCCATCTGTGGGAAGAACATCCAGGCAGAGGAAACTACCAGTGCAAAAGCCCTGAAGTGCATTCAAGGAATAGTGAGGTCAGAGCAGAGTGATCTCAAGGAAGAAAAGTAGGCAACGGATCAAATGGAAATGGGGCATGGGCAGATCATGTAGGGCCAAGTGGGCTATGGTAAGGACTTTGGACTTTGCTCTGAGTGACCACATAGCATCACAGGGTTTTGAGTGGAGCAGTGACTCGTCTAGCTTATAACCCGTATAGCCCTCTCTCATCTTCAAGTTAAATACAATTGGTCTTCACTATTTGCAGATCACATATTTATGAATTCACCTACTAGCTGAAATGTATTTGTAGTTCCCAATGTTTTCATGGTCATTTGTGGACACACACAATGCAGTAAAAAATATTGATAGCATGTTATGGCTGAGGTGGAACAAGGTAACACCCTGCTTCTTACTTCAGCTCTCACACTGTAAACAGGTGTGTTTTATGGTGTACTTAGTGACACGATTTTTGCATTTTTGTGCTTTTCCTCAGTGGTTTCAGTGTTTAAAATGATCCCTTAGTGTAGTACTGAAGCACAGTCTAGTGTTTCAAGTACAAGAAGACTGTGATGTACTTTATGGAGAAAACGCAAGTGTTAGGTAAGCTTCATTCAGGCATGAGTTATAGTGTTGTTGGCCATGGATATAACATTAATAAAACAACAATATATATTAAATAAGGTGTCTTTAAACATAAACACATATAAAACAAGGTTATGTATTGATCAGTTGATGTAAATGTGACCATAGGCTTGTAGGAACCTAACTCTGAATTTCCCCTAGGAGCTCTGGTTCAGGAGTTATTAATTCAGTGTTTGCAGTGACTATAGAACACAACTACCATGAATATCAAGAATTGACTTTATGTAAAACATTAAGCTTATCATTCACCCACTTGCCCCAGCTGGATGGAATTCCTACTTCAGTATTCCTCAGATCATATTGGTTTTAAGCTCTTCCTTAAACATTCTCTTCTCTCAGTTTCCACTGTCACAGCCTTAGATTCTCATTTTGCCTGGGCTGATACAGTAACCTGATCTCCTTGCTCCTGATTTGCCCCCCTCTAATCTCTATTCTATGCATCTTCCAGAGAAATCTTTCTAAAACGCAACTCTGGTCACATTACTTCTCTGCACACAACCCTCAGAGGCTTCCTTTAGCCAACAGCAGTGACTTGACATTTATTGTTAAATGCCTAATGAATATTCATCTTCCAACTTTCTCAGGTGGCAGTATGCCCAGTTCATCTTCTCAGACCCCCTTCCAGCACGTGGCCCAATACTGCTCAATGAGTTGTATGCACAAGCCATTGGGTAGAGCTGATGGAAAATCCTTTAGAGAGGACAGGTTTGACTAGCATCAAAACTTTGCCTTTTGATCTTCTTTCTTCTTTCTGGGACATAATTTTGATGCAGCACGGTGGTGTTTCAGTTGCCTATTGCTGTATAACAAATCATCTCTAAAACTTAGTGGCTTAAACAATACCATTTATTTGTTCACTGGATTGGGCTAAGCTATGTGGTTCTGGATTGGGCTAAACTGGGTGGTTCTTTTGCAGATCTTTTCTTGGGGTCATCTATGGTAAGGAATTGACTGGGGGACAGGCTGGTTCTGGATGACTTCAATCACATGTCTAGTGCATCTTTGGAAATATCGGGAAGGCTGAGTTGGCTGGGTTCTTTCTCCATCTGGTCTTTTTCTCCATCTGGTCTCTTTCTCCATCTGGTCTCTTTCTTCATCTTGTTTCTCATTATTCAGGAGGGTAGGGCAATCTTCCATGGTGCTTTCAGATCAAGAGGGTGAAAGCAGATGCCGCAAGGCATCTTGAGGGAAAGACTCAGAAGTCACACAGAGAAACTTCTGCATATTTCATTGGTCAAAACAAGTCAGATGGCTAGTTCAGATTAAAAAGCATGTGTCCATAGCTATCTTCACACCACTGAGCTGTATTGGGTTCCACATACTGCTGCTCTTTCCTATTTCCAGTGTGCTCTCTGCATTTTTAAGGTATCTTCTTCAGTCTAATCCTTCCTGTGGGTTGAGCAGCCATCACTTTTCTCTTTGTCCAAAAGTCATAATCCCAATGTCCTAGGGCAAGACCTTTAGTCTCTGAGTCCCTGTTGATCTGGCAACGTTCTTGCACATAGTTTCCTAGGGCCCTTTCCTGGAAGTTCACTGAAGGTATGCGAGCAGGTATCCACTCTGACAGCTCAGATAGTACAGAGATGGAGATGCAAGAGAGAATGCAATTACTATCAAGTCTGAGGCTCTCTTGTGGCTGTTAACATCGAGCTAATAGGGGGACCCCATTCCCAGGTTTGTGCTTCTTTCTTCTGTTTTAATGTATGTCTGCTACCTCTGCCTCCCTCTCTCCTGTTCCAGTTGTAGATTATCAGCCTAATGAAGTGAACTTAGAACTAATTGTCCTCTCCTTCTACTTTTGAGTACCATTTATACATGTTAATGCTTCTCTCACCAGGAGCAAGGTGACAAATTTTCAACACTTGGTCCTTGTTATGTACCTCTGGTTGCTGCAATGCCAGCTCAGTTTAGCAGAAGCTGGACCAATGATCACTGCATGGTGTGCAAGACTGTCAATTGCTGTCAGTTATGTGCAGTACACTTCAGGCTATGATGACATTCCAGGAAGGAGGCCAGAAAGAAAATTTTCCCTTTCATTTGAAAATCACAAGATCCAGGTTATCATCAGTAGCAAAATGGACCCTGCCTTTCTGGTAGAAAGTCCATATTCCCACATTCTCATAATGCTGTAAGTGATATAAAGATAATACAGGGATCTATGTACCAGTAAGAGAGAGTGAATCATGGCCAGTGGGCTATTTGGAGCAGAGCAAAGAGACCTGCATTCAGTATCAAGAAATGAAGGTCCAGGAGTCACTCCTGACATTACTTGTGTAATTTTAGCTACTGTCTTAGTCAGTTCAGGCTTCTATAACAAAATCTTATAGACTGTGTGGTTTGTAAAGAACAGAATTTTTTTTCTCACAGTTCTGGAGGTTGGAAATCTAAGATTAGGGTGTTAGCACTGCTGGGCTCTGTTGAGGGCCCTCTTCCAGGGTGTAGACATCTGACTTCTCATTGTATCCTCATGTGGCAGAAGGGACTAGGGAGCTCTTTTTGGTAAGAGCGCTACTTCCATTCATGATGTCTCTGCCCTCATGACCTAACCACCCTCTAATATCATTGCTTTGGGGGTAGGATTTCAACATATGAATTTGGGAAGAGGGGACACAAATATTCACTCTATAGCAGTAAACCTATATTTGAACCCTATTATTCCCATCTATAAAATAAAAGGGTTGACATAGGTAATTTCTAAATTCTCTCAGCGGAGAACACTTGCAGAAATGTCATAGATTTAATGTTTCAGGACTTCAACAAATCATATGGAGAGATTTTTATATACATTTAAACTAGATGCCAACATGTGGATCGTGGTTACCACAATTCAGTGGTTTAGGAATAAATGGGATGCCATAAAAGTATGCAAATTGTATTTGATATCTATTAAGAACTAGTTACCTCATGATATACTAGAGTGCTCTATCCTATTTTAAAATGTTCTTTATAGCATGGATGAAGATACAGAAAAAAATGCATCCACTGTATAGATGTTTGATGACTGAGAGAGATGGCAAGACAGAACAAAGATTATATCTGTCTTGACCGTAATTTTTTCCCTAGTATCCTTCAACTTCCAATGCACAATTTTCCCAGCTTCTGAAAAAAATCCTGTTGATAAGTGTAAAGGAGAAGAGATTTAAGCTTAGCAGCAGTATGTGAAAAAGATACTTCAGACCGCAATTTTTACATTTTTTGGATCATGGACTCCTTCAGCATCTGATGAAACACAATACACACGTTAATATACACATAGGGATAAATATACATATAATTTTTTGCATACCACATTAAAGAAATTCATATATTCTTGAAGTTCATCCTTAACTCAATGTTAAGAATCGCTGACTTAGGGGATTCAAACGACAGCATAATGTAGTCACCAAAAAATCTCGTGGGATCACAGATGGAATTAATAGAAATAGAGTGTTTAGTGAATGTCCAGACCTAATGTTTTTTTCACATAAGCTGACACTGGGCATTTGTGCTCTGTTTTCAGGTGACTCTTTCAAGAGATGTACACAAACCAGACACTTTTCACCAGAGAGTAGCCTTGAAATCTGGTCATATGCAGACAAGCTGATGAATCTCAGAAAGCTTGTCATGAAGAAGAAAGGATTGGAGGAGAAAAAAGAGAAGCATGGGTAGTGCTTAGAATGATGATACTGAAGGCTCAAGGAACTAGACTCAAATATTCAGGATAACTTTCACAGTAGATATTGCAGTTCGAGTTAACCCTCAGTTAACCAGAAAGCTGTTTGCAAGAAATGTTTATTCCCCGAGTGCTCCAGTGAATTGAGGTTTCATTGTGCTAACCTAGCGGATGCCTTCACTCTGATTATGTGTGGTTAACCTGGTTATCTAGGATGGATGTGGAGGCTGAATCAATCAAACATGCAGGGACTGTTGCTTGCTTAAATAAGGTCAAGAAGTTCTTTTGCCTTAATATCTACCCAGTGTCTTTATCCTTTATACTTCCCCAGATGTCATGATGCTCTCGATGGTTCTGACTATAAGGTAAGATGTATAAATGCAACTTTTGAGTGGCATTCCACTTATGGCTTTCTTTTGGTGATATTCCTTTTGCCTCCTTTAGTTTTTCAGTACAGGTTATATTTAAAAAGATCTCTTAGGAGGTTTGGAGAAACAGAGTGAGAGACTGCCCCACTTCACTCCTCTTGAAACAACAATAAGCTGAACAACAAAACTCAACAAAAAACACCCAAACTGCACACCAGCACGTCTGAGCATGGGATCTGTGCATAAGAGCTATCACAGGTCACAACCCCTGGGTGTAGGGTGGTGGACTGGGAGAAATAAAGAAGTTACCTCTCGCAGCTGTCGGAGCTCCCTGTAGGGGGAGGGGGAGGGGAGGAGGAGGGGGAGTTCCCTGAACAGCTCTGCCTGGAAGAGTTGTGAGCTTCATGTGGCCGGCGGCAGGACCCAGTCATCAGCGCAGAGAGCAGAGAAGTGGGACAGCAGAGAAACAACAGTTGATTTTTACTGGTTGTGGCTGCAAAACTGAGGCTGAGTCACAGCCCCAACCCCCAACCCAGAGGGCCTTTCCCCCCATATCCTCCGAGATGAACACTGCGGAACCGCAGGGGAATCTGAGCAAACACTGCTGAAACTGTTGCTAACACTGACAGGGACTGAGAGTGAGGGTAGTGAGCATGATTAAATGTCTACAATAAAAGAAAAAGGCATTATTAAGGCTTTAGCAGGGATCCAAGAGGCTTAGACATCACCTACTGGTAACCAAAAGAAAAGAGCCTTTTATATAATAAACAGAGACCTGTATATAATAAATCTTCTTTCTGGAAATAAAGCAAGATGCATTTCCATTAATGATCAGCCAGAGAAATCGTCCATCAAACACCACAAACAACCAAGGTTACAAGAAATCTCAGGTTACAAGAAAATAAGCTTATAGACATAGAAATATGCAACTTAAATGACAGAGAATTCAGGATGGTACTTCTGAAAAAAATCAGTGAGTTCTGAAACAAGTCATATTAACAATTTCAGGAATTTAAAATACACCTAGATGAGCAGAACAAGGAGATTGAAACCCTCAAGAACTTCTGGAGATGAAAAACACACTGCAAGAGTTGAAAAATGAAATAGCAAGCTTGGGAAATATTGTCGACCAAATGGAGAAAAGGATCAGTGATATTGAAGACAGAAATCTAGAAATAAATCAGAAGGAGGAAGAGAGAGACCGAAGAATGAAAAATAATGAAAGGGGAATATGAAAATTAGCTGATACCATCAGGAGAGGAAATATAAGAATAATGGGAATTCTTGAAGGGGAGGAAAAGAAGCAGGGACCAGAAAGCATTTTCAGACAAAAAGTGAATGAGAATTTTCCAAATCTAAGGAATGAGCTGGAGCTTGGAATTCAAGAAGTCAACAAACACCCAATTATCTCAACTCAAAAGACATTTACCAAGACACATTGTATTAAAATTATCAAAAATCAGTGATAACGACAGAATTCCCAGGGCAGCCAGGTAGAAGAAAACGGTAACTTATAAAAGAAAACCAATTAGATTATCATCAGAATTCTCAGCACAGGCCTTACAAGCCAGAAAGGAGTGGAATCAAATATTTAAACTGTTAAGTGAAAGGAACTACCAGCCTAGAATAATGTGTCCAGCTAAGCTCTCCTTTAGATATTGAAGGAGAAATTAAGATCTTCCCAGACATACAAAAATTGAGGGAATTCTCCACTACGAGGCCTGCACTATAGGAAATACTAAAAGGGGTCAGCTCACCTAAAAAAATGATCAAAAAAAATATACATAATTAGGAGTAAAGTGACTATCAGTCAAATAGAAGCAGAAGAGTGCAATCCTTACTAAGAACAGGGCATTATAAGCTTAAATAATAAGAAGAGAATTTCTATAGCAAGATAGTAATGAATGTTCAGCACACATAGGGACAAATTGAGACAGCAATGATTAAAAAGGGGAGGATTCCAAGATCCAAATTCTCAAAGGGGAATGAAGATAAGACACACACAGAAGAAAATGGATGACTGTATGTGTGTGTGTATACAAATATAAACTATTCTTTACATATTCATAATGGTAATGACAAACCAAAGATTCAGAACTGAAGTATGTGACATAAAACAAGGAGAACCAGAGGCAAAACCCACAAAAACCAACAAAAATAAAGAAAACAGAACACAAGGACAAGGAAGCAATGCAAATACCAAGCTACCAGAAAACAAAAGATAAAATGGCTATAAGAAGACCTCATATTTCATTAATCACCTTAAATGTAAATGGACTGAGCTCACCAATAAAAAGGCACAGAGTTGCAGAATAGATCAAAAAACAAAACCCAACCATATGCCGCATTCAGAGGACACAATTCAGCTCCAAAGACCATATAGACTTAAAGTAAAAGGGTGAAAAATGATATTTCAAGCAACTGGTATTCAGAGGAAAGCAGGAGTAGTGGTACTAATATAAGAAGAAATAGACTTCAAAATAAAAAAGGTAAAGAAAGATATGGAGGGACACTACATAATGATAATGGGAATCATGCACTAAGAAGACATACACTTATTAATATCTATGTTCCCAATCAAGGAGCCCCATAATATGTAAAGCAATTACTAACAGAACTAAAGAGAGAAACAGACCAAAATACTATCTTAGTAGGAGACTTAAATACTCCACTATCGGATATGGACAGATCATCCAAACAGAAAATCAGTAAGGAAATAACATCCTTAAATGTCATATTAGACCAACTGGACATAATTGACATTTGCAGAGCCTTCCAACCCCAAACACCTGCTTATATATTCTTCTCTAGTGCATATGGAACATTCTCAAGAATCAACCACATACTGGGACACAGAAATAGCCTCAATAAATATAACAGGGTTGAAATCATACCAACCATATTCTCTGATCATAATGTTTTGAAACTAAAGATCACCTGCGAAAAGAAAGCAGAAAAAACCACAAATACATGGAGATTAAACAACATGCTATTAAAGAATAACTGAGACAGAGAAAAAATAAAAAAGAGATCAAGAAATACATAGAAATGAATGATAACGTTAGTACAACTTATCAAAACTTTTGGGACATAACAAAAGTGGTCATAAGAGGTAAGTCCATATCATTACAGGCCTATCTCCAAAAACAAGAACGAGCCTAAATAAGGGACCTAATGCTTCATCTTAAAAAACTAGAAAAGGAAGAACAAATGAGGCCTACAGTCAGCAGATGAAAAGAAATAATCAAAATTAGAGCAGAAATAAATGCAATTGAAAAAAAAATAGAAAAAATAAATGCAACAAAGAGCTGGTTCTTTGAGAAGGTTAATAAGATTGACAAACCTGCGGCTAGACTCACTAAAGAAAAAAGAGAAAAGACACAAATAAACAAAATCAAGGATGAAAGAGGGGAAATTATGACTGACATCGCAGAAATACAAAAGATCATACAAGAATACTATGAAAAAGTATTTAACAACAAATTTAATAATCTAGAAGAATTGAACCTGGACTTAGAAAAATAAAACCTTTCTAGACTGAATCAAGAAGATCTGGAAAATCTAAATAGATCGATCAGCAGTACGGAAATTGAAACAATCATCAAAAACCTACCAAAAAGTAAAAGTTCAAGACCAGGTGGTTTCACTAGTGAATTCTACCTAACATTCAAAGAAGATTTAATATCTATTCTCTTCAAACTCTTCCAAATAATCAAAGAGGAAGCAATACTTCCCAACTCATTTTATGAACCCAATATTACTCTGATACCAAAACCTGGTAAAGAGAACACACAAAAAGCAAACTAGAGACCAATATCTCTCATGAACACATATGCAAAAATCCTAAATAAGATACTAGCGAACCGAATACAGCAACATATTAAAAAGATTATTTACCACGATCAAGTGGACTTCATCTCAAAGGCACAGGGATAGTTCAACATATGCAAATCGATTGTGATACACCACATAAGCAAATTAAAAAATAAAAATTATATGATCATATCAATAGATGCAGAAAAAGCCTTTGACAAGATGCAGCATCATTTTATGATCAAAATACTTCGCAAAATCGGAATAGAAAGAAAGTACCTTAACATAATAAAGGCCATCTATGACAAATCCTCAGCCAACATTATACTTAATGGTGAAAAACTAAAAACCTTCCCTCTAAGATCAGGAACAAGGTAAGGCTGTCCACTATTGCCGTTGTTATTCAGTATAACATTGGAAGACAAGAGAAAGAAATAAAAGGCATCCAAATAGGAAATGAAGAAGTCAAACTGTCACTATTTGAGGATGACATGATTTTCTATATAGAAAACCCTAAAGACTCCACAAGAACACTACTACAAATAATAAGCAAATACAGTAAAGTCTCTGGATACAAAAATCAATGTTCAAAAATCCATAGCGTTCTCATACTCTAATAATGAAGTGTCAGAAAAAGAAGTGGGAAAAATAATTTCTTTTTCAATTGCAACAAAAAGAATAAAATACCTAGGAATAAATTTAATGAAACATGTAAACTATAAGACCCTATTAAAAGAAATTGAAGAAGATACAAAGAAATGGAAAGATATTCCGTGTTCTTGGATTAGAAGAATCAACATAGTTAAAATGACCATATTACCTAAAGCATTACACAGATTTAATGCAATCCCCAACAAAATCCCATCAGCATTTTTTTAAAAGAAATAGAACAAAAAATCATCTGATTTGTATGGAAGCACAAAAGATCCCGAATTGCCAAAGTCATCCTGAGAAAAAAGAATGAGGCTGGACGCATCAATCTGCATGAATTCAAATTACAGTACAAAGCAACGGTTAGCAAACAGACACACGGACCAGTGAAACAGAATTGAGAGGCCAGAAGTAAACCCATATTTACATGGACAAATAATTTTTGACAAAAAGTCCAAAACATACAGTAGAGACTGGAAAACCTCTTCAATAAATGGTGCTGGGAAAACTGGAAAGCCACCTGCAAAAGAATGAAACTAGACTGTTGTTTATCACCACACACCAATGTTAACTCAAAATGAATTAAGGACCTGAATATAAGACCTGAAACAATAAAACATAGAAGAAAAGGACCTTGGACTTAAAGAGGATTTTATGAATTTGACCTCAAAAGCAAGGGAAGTAAAAGCTAAGATAAATGAATGAGACAACATCAAACTAAAAAGCCTCTGCTCAGCAAAAGGAACCATCAACAAGGTAAAGAGACAACTGTCTTAATGGTAAAATATATTTATTTGTAAGCAACACCTCCAATAATGGCCTAATATCCAAAATATACAAAGAACTCATACAACTCAATAACGACAACAAAAACAAATAATCCAATCAAACTATGGGCAGAGGACCTGAACAGACACTTCTCCCTAGAGGACATACAAATGGCCAACAAATATTTGAAAAGATGCTCAGCATTACTAGTTATTAGGGAAATGCAAATCAAAACCACAATGAAATACCATCTTACATCTGTTAGAATAGCTATAATCAACAGGACAAGTAATGACAAATGTTGGAGAGGATGCAGAGAAAAAGGAACTCTTATATACTGCTGGTGGGATTGCAAATTGGTACAGTCACTATGAAAAACAGTTTAGAGGTTCCTCAAAGAACAAAGAATTGGTGTACCATATGATCCATCAATCCCTCTACTGCATATTTACCCCAAAGACTTGAAAACTCATATCTGAAAACATATTTGCACACCAATGTTCATAGGAGCATTATTCACAGAAGTCAGAATATGGAAGCAACTGAAATGTCCTATGATATATGATTGGCTAAAGAAGCTGTAGTACATATATACAATGGAATATTACTCAGCCATAAGAAGAGATGAAATACTGCCATTTGCAACAACATGGATTGACCTTGAAATAATTATACTAAGTGAAATAAGCCAGACAGAAAAAGTTGAATATCACATGATATCACTTATATGTGGGATATAAACTGAAAAGCAAAAAATGAATAGGACAAACAGAGACTCATGGACATGGACTATAGATTAGTGGTTACAAGAGGGTAGGAGGTAGGGGAGGAGGGGGGAGGTAGATGGGATAAAGGGAGTCAAATATGTGGTGATAGAAAGAAATCTAACTATGAGAGGTGAACACATAGTGTAAATATATATATACCTTACTGTTAAAGTGTACAGCTGAAACATTGGATTTCGATTAACCAATGTCACCATAAAAAAAATAATAATAAAAAAGAAAAAATATAGATGCAACTTCCTTATTTTTTAACACAACAATATCTCCTTTATTTCAAGCCACCATTCTGTCTATTTAATCTAGTTAGTTACAGATAAATGCTGTCATTTTTAGGTTTTCTGGGTCTTTGTGAGTATAAACTCAATCAGTTTAGGATTTCCCCTCTTTCTCTAAATTCTGGATGTTGATGTGGGTGGAAGAGAAGGGAGTTATGAGGTATCGAGATATTGGAAGAGTTATTTGAATCTTAAGTATTATAGCCTCGGATGAGAAGTACATCATCTGTAATGGCTCTTAGTCACTGGTCTCTATTTCCTCCAATATCCACTGAAATATCTTTGTTCACTCTATGCCATCTGGCCATAGTTACACATATTTACATTCTCTTTGTTTTTCAGGTTTATAGGTCTTTGCAGCTTACTTCCAAGACCTTCTGAGGACCCACTCACATTTTTTTTCGGTGATGGTAGTGGGGGCTCTGTCTTAATTCCTATTTTCTGTCAAAAACACTGTGAGTCTGTTTCTTTATATTTTGGGTAATGCCTCCCAGAGGTAACACTTGTCACTGACTCAGGGCGTGTAGATGAAAAATCTGATAAGAAAGTGTGGAGGTTGGTGGTTGCAGAAACAACTAAAATGATCCCATAATTCAGTGGGATATATTAATTTCTTTAATTTAAGTCCATTTTCCCATTGACATAAATATCTCATGACAAAAATAAAACAGAGGATTCATTATTAGTCATTATTAGAAGCTTAATGTGAATTAGTTTCTCTTCTTTATATAAGCTGAGTTCTGAGGAGAATGGCTTAGGAGAAGGTGTGGTGGGAAGAAGGAGAAGCCAGGGGGCACTTTATAGGTAATGAAAGTTTGGGATGGAGGATTTGGGTTGGGGAGAGGGCAAAAGGGAGCATGCTGAGGGGCACTTTACACACTTCCCAATTATGTCAGAGTTGGGGAAACATGAGGACAGTACATTCAGGCAGAGGAAGAGAGAGGTGTCGGTTCAGAGCCAGGTCAAGAATTGACTCAATGGTTTGTAATAGTATATAGGAGACATACTCTTTAAATTTCAAGGTGACTCAAAGTGATGGAAGTACTCTCCAATAAAACAGAGGCGGAAGCATCAAAAGCAAAGTGAAACTGACTGAGGATGCCCCAGTTCAGTGGGGGAGATAAGCCGTTTGGAAATGTAGAAGAGAAGAATGATGCTTGTGTGACCTCAACCCATTATGGAGCAGAGGATTCTAGATAGGGGGCTGGACAGGTGCAACTGGGCAGGGGTGTAACATTCTAAAATTAGAGCTTTTACATCTAAAGTGAGACAAAATAGAATAATTGTTTTTATTAGAACTGAGAAAAATAGCTGGATACTGTCTTCATGTTCTTTTTAGTGTTCTGCATTCCACCTCCCTGCTGTTTCTGTATGAAGAAAGAGTGCTTCCCAAACCTTTGCTTTGATCATGAGCATCAGAAATAGTGACAATGCTTGATAGGCAGGGAAAAGAAGGATTCAGCCTTTTTCCTTGAAAGCTCCTTGTGTTCTGAGATTTTTACTTTCTTTTTAGGTTGTCTTCACTAAAAACTGTTCTATAACAGGATGGCAGTAGTAATATAATTAATTTTATAAACTCTGATGCATGGATGCATCCCAATGGGAGAAAACATCTAATTTATGTTTGTCCATATATTTTTCTTTAGTTAATGTTTGTATTCTTAGTTTCAAACATAGAGAGGCTCTATAATTGCAAATGGGATTAACACAGACAATATTTTATTCAGAAAGCAAAACCATAAATAAAAGAATGTACTTTTAGATGACCTCTAAATTTTTTGAGGTATTACTCAAGTGCTCATAAAAACCAAAATCAACTTTCCCCTTGCATTCTTAATTTTATCTATACCTCATTTCTTTCCTTCATAGAGACAATTTTTCAGGCTGGATAGGAAATGAGGAGTACCTACGAAAGACTCAAGACTTCTCCCTTTCACATTATCTTCATCCTAACTCTGAATTCTTTCTGTTTTCTTCAAAAGGAAATTTTTCTTGGATTCTAAACAGTGATTTAAAAATAACAACAGGGAAAATGTGGAATCTATTAGGGTGGGTCCATTTTTATGTTTTGCCACTCTCTCTGGATATGCTGTTCTCAGGCCACAAAAGGGTTCTGTAAAGTAACCAAAGTCTTCTTTGATAATGTCATATTTTCTCCTGAGAAAGAACTTGAATATCCCTCTGGTTCATTCATTCATCAAACACAGAATTGTGCCCACTACGTGCTACACTCTAGGGAACTGATACAAGCTAGCAATGGGTGACCACTAACCATGGCTCATGGTGCTCTGAGTTCTTCATACATATTACCTCATTTGATCCTCTCTGTTTTGCCAAGAGACACTTATCAGCAATATCCCCATTCATCTTACAGATGAGGAAACTGAGGCACTCAGAGGTAAAGTAACAAAATTAGATAGCTAGTCAGTCTGTGCTGTTAACTACTGGACTGCAGTAGATAAAGGTGCTGTCTTCAAGTGGTTTATAATTTAGTAAGAAACGAAAGCCTACAATCTAAGTTAGACATGCTGAATCAAAGTGAGATGACATTTTGGTGGCAAATTGGATATGACTCATGGGAAGAGATTAGCCCAGAACACCAGTCAACTCATTAAAGGTTTATGGTTCATACAGGGAAAAATTAGGATACAGGAAATTCTTTCATCTAGAGAGTGAGATGGACATTTCTTTCCTCACTTCTTCACCCTGAGCATTGAAAGTTTTTACATAGGGTCTTTGATAGGAATATGAGGATATTCCTTTCAGAGATTTCAATTGGAGATTCGATTTGGGGAGGAAGGCAGTGGCTAACGGTTTGTGTTTTTGGAAGTATTTTGGGTGAGTGCTTTTTCACTCTATTTTCCCTTTTGAAATGCCTTCCTCCCAAGAGTTGCCTTTGAATCTGGAAAGCTCAGGGACAATAAGCAAGCAGGCTATATAGCTGTGGTCTTGAATTCAAGGGCGAGAAAGATACCTTCAGATACTTTGTCCCTCTCAGCTCATTTGGTAGTCAGGGTAGAAGTTCTGTCCAGGAATGGAGAGCCTGCGTTTATCTGAAATATATCTTTACTATAAATCTCAGGAACCAGGTCAAGGCAGATGGAGTATATGAACCCAATGCTAATCTCTTTATGTGAAAATATAGAAAAACTAATCCTCTGCCTAAATAGTAAAGGTGTCACTAAATCATATTCTAGGTGCATCCAAAATTCTTTTAACTTTATATTTTCCAGTTAAATTTTATATTAAGAACAATTTGGAGTTCTTTAGTTCCTCTTGTCCTAGAAAACACTTATTTTGGGATAACTTTAGCCCTGTCTGCTTTTTCTTTTTCTACATTTTGAAATTTGCATGGGTGAGTTAGAAATGAGATATCTCAAAACACCTGCTTTCTTTATACTTTTAGAGAAAAGAGATGATTAAATTCTTTTCTAGTCCACTTTTAACTGTCTAAAGTTTGAGAAAAACCTCTTCAGCAGACAGGTAATTGAATTGAGGCCATTCTTAGGGATCATGACATTTAATGGTGCTAAGAATACTCAAAATGACAAAAATCCAAGGGATAAAAATAATGCTTAACTTTAATTTTATTGTTGAACCACTTGTACTATTAAAAGTGAGAAAATTTATTATAGTGCAAAAGTTTATGTTTTCCCATTTCTAAAGAGATAAATAAACAGAAATGGAGCCATATTTCTCTGAAGACAAATGGCTTAAGACAACAGAGAGACTATTCACTAAAAGCTATAATGAGTAGGGGCAAAAATATAGCCACTTTATGACATCTGCAGTAGCTCTTCAGCTATCTGTATTGTGTAAGGTGGAAGAGAAAATGTCTTTACTTGCCCTGACTTGTTCTCTATTCAATGCACTTATTCTACTTCTCAACACCATTTGCTAGTGTCTAATGTATTTCCTTTTATTTTTACAATAGCCAAGAAGTAGTTTGGCTTAGAAGGCCAACCTGAGTGTGAGGGTAGGAGAGATGGCAGGACTTGTTGTTACAATTTTGATTGAAAGGCTGTCTGTGTGCATCTAAAACCTTAGAAGTGAAATATCTAGTCATTTGCCCTTATTTTTTAAATCTGTGTTGCCAGGCATTCTTAATAAGAATAAATAAGGTTGTATTGTAAAATAGAAGAAAGACTCTGTGTCCACTAGTAAGATTACTCTCAGGTTGCATTTAAATAGTCAGTCAAAGTTCTTTTTTATGGAAGGTGCATCTGTATGTCTCACAGAGAGAAAGTTGCCCATTTTTAGTCAATCCCTGGCCTGATTCTGAGACTCATGCAGGGACTCAGAGGACTAACATGACCATTAGCTCTGAAATGAGTTCAAATGATAAATAAACCTCTAAAGAAGTGTGAAGTAGTAAGGCTCACAGTCTCAATAGTTGAGGAAGCAGAGGGCCTTCTAATCAGTTCACTGTTCTGTTTATTGCACTCATCAAAATTCTTATCTTCTTTCACTGTATAAATTCTTTCATTTGGCCTTACACAATTCTCTGTAAAGGGCAATCCAACGGTCAGTTCTGGGCTGATGCTCAGCTCACAAAAGGGCTCTGGAGTATTAGACACTGTCGTTGTATTGGGCCAGCCAAGCCCATGACCCAATGACTCTTCCAATTTTCTGGGAACTATTCTCCTCTCCTCATCTATAGGAGACAGCTTCCCTGTTCACGTTTGTTTTCCTTGACTCTTCTCCTTGGGAAGGATTAACTCTATCAGGGTTGAAATTTGTCTCAAACTGGAAATATTCTCTATTCCAGTATTTGGAAGAGAGAGAAAGAGAAAGAGGTAAAAAGAAAGAAAATAAGAATGGACTGAAAATATTCAATATTAGGGGCTATAGGGCAACCACATTCCCCTACAATCAAAGAAGGAGAGAAAACAGATAAAATTTATCTGAAGTAAAAGTAAAACAAAGCAACAGTGGCCTTCTAGTTTTTTTTCCCTCCTTAGTTTTTATGAGATCTCTACATTCTTCTAATAAATTATCCTGATTTATTTTATTTAGATGGAAATAGTTTCTGTAACTTGCAATCAAATATCTTAACTAAAACACAGACCAAGGAAGACACTGATGATTTTTTTAGCTTCTGAATTTATTTCCAATAATTTAAAATATAAATTTGAAAAATAACTTGGATCCAATTTGATATAACTTTAGAACAGGAAAGTCAGCTAGACTAAATGTGTTATAAGAGTGTGCTTTGGAATTAATACAGAAAAGATATGAATATCAGCCTCTTGCTATCTTTAGGGAAGTGGGTATATTATGTAACCTCTCTGAGTCTTAGTTTCCTTAGCTTTAAAGGGTAAATCATATGCATCTCATAAGATTGTTGTTAAATGTAATGAGTTACAATATGTAAAACAGCTAGCTAGCATAATAAAGGCACCCCTTCTAGTTTTGGGAAACTTTTGTTGGAGCAAAAACTATTATTAGTTTGCTAGTTTTTTTTTTTTTCAGTCTTCTTCAGTGTTGGTTCAGAGACTGGACAAGACTGACATGAGGTGTGGAGGAGCTATAATGTCTCCAAGCAGAGTATGGAGGGGTAGGCAGTGTACATGGGCTGAGGATGTTGGAAAGGAAGAAGATAGAAACAATAGAGAGGGGCCAATACAAGCTTTACCCACCTGACAGTTTAGGTGTTGACCCGAGCAGGCTGACGGACCCACAAGAGTGATGAGAAAGCTGCAATAATCATACTATAGGGATGGTTCCGCTTCTCACCAGTCTGAGGTTCTGAAGTATTTATTTGGTATGCTGCCTTTATATTCAGCATCTATGTTTCATGAAGCTTCTTAAACAGGGTTTCTCAGTACTATTGCCATTTTCGGCCCAGAGTTCTTCATTGTAGGATTGTTCTGTGCATTGCAGACATGGTTAGCAGCATTTCTGGCCTTTATCCACCAGTTGTGACAATCATAAATTTCTGAGGACCTTGCCAAATGGTCCCTGAGGTGATGGTGGTACAAAATTACCCGCACTTGAGAATGAGTGCTCTGAAATAACTTTTTTATATATTTTTTTACTACTTTCATCAGGGATTCTAATCATAGAGAAAACAATCAGTGCAAAGGCACATTGTATTCCTCTATTTCCACCCCCTCCTCCCAACTATTATTCTTACAGACTTGGCTCTGATTGCACCTGGTGCTACTTGTGAGAAGGCTGAATTTGGAATGAGAAGACCCAAGTTGAGATCCTTTGACTGTCTCCTACTGGGATAAGAGACTTGGATGGGGAAGTCCTAAGTTAGGGAAGTCCAATCTTGGCTCTCTGGATTCTGCTTGATAACAAAGATTTGAAAATCACTAGCTATGTGGTGATCTTGGTTCACTATCCAGGCAAATCACACTTAAATGCCTGGTCATTCATGTGAGGAACGTTGCTTAGATGAGGATACGCTCCCACCCGCATTAAGCTTTTGGGACCCAGTGCTGGGGAGACCTGCTTAGGAGACATCGAAGCACACTTCCCAGTCAGCAGCAGGTACTTACACTTCCAAATCTTTTCAGGGCACACATAAAGCAGTGAGCCTCCTCCACCCAATAGATGGAGAAGCCACTTATGCACTTAACGGAAACCCAGGACCTGTCGGGGCCTGTTAGAAGAGTGGCCTTTAACGCTCCCACAGATGCCAACCAAGAACCAGTGCTCCAGATCCAAACTGCGCCTGTGCAGAAGATTTTGTCCTGACCCCGCCCCCTAGAACTGCGAACCAATCAGTGACAGCTCTCACTGATCAAAGGAGCCCCTTTTCTGGATCACAGGAGAAAGAGGTGGTGAACCAAGACTTATTACTCCTCTCCAAATTTCTGGCTTTGGGGAGGAAAGGAGGACTTTTTTCCATAGAAATAGAATGGTAGGGAAAAGAGAGAAGTGTCTTAAGAAATGCATCATTTTTCACTTTTCATAATCGAGATGTGTGTAAACGAAAATAAAAAAAGACAGAATGTATGGAATTGATTATCATCAGTAGTTATTATTATCATTTTAAACAGGATTTTGGTGGTATGTCTAGCTAAAAATCACCGAAATTCAAATTCAAGAAGATCCTTCTTTTAATTCACGATTTCCCACTCACATTTTGGATGGCAGCAGAGATTACGTTGATTTGGCATCTGAGGCCCAGTAGGACTAACCAGGGGTTAAAACACGAAACCCATTTAATCCAGGAGTTATGATGACCAGGAGGTTATAAATCAAGCCTACTCCTTTTAGCAGTATTTAAAATATTAGAAAAAAAAATTGTTGTAAATCCTTATATGATCTTGAACATGGGGGGCAGTGAACTACATCTGTTTTGTATTGTTTTGTTTTTGGAATGGTGTAGGATAAGTCCTGCTGACCCCCTGATGTGTGCAGAGACTGGCTTCCAGTAGGCACAAATTGGCTTTTCGGTTTCTTGTACCTGCTTTTCATAGTTGCTTTTGTCTGTCATTAGGGGCAACAGTTCACTATTGTAAGAATTTGTTTATCAAAAAATCCTTTGAATTTCCTGCTTAAAATCAAGTATAGGCTAATACCAAATGCTAAGCTTATTAGAACAGCCTCTAAAACAAGAATAAATAAACTCTGTATAAGGACCTAGGGCACATTTCTCTAAGTCATAAATAGTATTAATTAATTAACTTTACAATATCTATTTTGAGAATTTGACTCCTGTTCTCTTTCATTAAAAACAAACAACAAACATTATTTTGTTCTGAGTAGCTGAGGTTTTTAATAACTGACCTTTATTAAACTTATGTGAAAAATGCATACTGGTATCACATAAGTTCAAATGATATTAGTTGGAAAAGAATTTTTTTAGGAAAGAACTTAATTTTACTATTAGATTTCTCAGCAGTAAACAAAGAATTGAGGGAGAATACAGAAATACTGTATTTTGGAAAACGATTGTTTAACATATGTACATACATATTTGTCAACTTAACTAAATAAATTGCTTATCTCAAACAACTTAGCCTAGAGACTGTGTACCCAAGATATGCTTCTATCAAATAATGTTTTAGCATTAGCATTGTAAAGACACTTTTTAAAGTGTCTAAAGCTGAAGCTCATTGAAAACACCTGTAATGGGGGTCGCCTTAAGTGAGGCAGGCAGTCTTGGCATTTTGTTGGGAAGGGAAAGAGTTATATATAAACATTCTTAGAAATTCATTTCAGGATCAGATGTTCCCTAAGGATTAATGGAGCCCATGGTCTGTGCCCTTTTTGTGTATGTTGCATTTCTGGTGCCTCCATTACAGTGAAAACCCTTCCTGGAAGATAGGTATCCTGGAAGTTCAACTGGCCTATTTAGACAACCTCTCTTTTCCATTCCTTCATATGAATTAAGAGAATTTTCCACCTGTAATTGGGACAATCTGGGAAGACAGCATCTAATTTTGCTAGATTAGGATGAAATAAGAGCAAATAGTGTAGTGTTTCCTGGGTCCATATCTTGCTTAAACAATATGACCTGGGGTGGATTTTAATGAACTAATTCATTTAAAGTGTTTGACACAGTAAATACTCATTAAACTATCTAATATTTTCTAATTTTTGAATTACTATTATTGAAACACTATTCTTGTTTATGATTTACTAAAACTACCTGACAATTGAAATGTCCTCCACCTGGCCAGTGCTATGAAATATGGGAGTTGAAATGATTTGATGAAGGTGCTGTGACCTTCTGAGGCTACTCCTCCCCTGCTCCCGTACAAAATGGGTTTACCCAAAGCAGATGAGAGACTTATCAAGTTGACCTAATATGATGATGATGATGGTTTCATTAATACATTTTTTAATATCCTCTGACTAGGTCTTAGTTGACACCAAGATTGATGTGAATGAGACTGAAAGGCCTCTAAGTCCCCAAATACCTCTTCACCACTTTATCTCAATGCCTGAAATTTCTACCATGGATCACTCTTTTGCCTAAAGGTAAGGGAGGGTTTGCAGGAAGGAACAAAGGTGAGTTTGACTAGTTCATCTTGCATTTTTAGAGGTGAGAAAACTGGGAGACAACTGAGCTTTCCTACATCCTAGCTCTTGGTTTATCATCAGAGGTAGTTTCCTGGACAGGAAGGGCCATGGCCGGCTTCTAAAATTTTAAAGTTTTCCCATATTTTACATGGGTGATTTCTACAAGAATAAATGCATAACAAGCAGACAATTTCTCAGTGCCTTTTGTTGAAGTCCATGGACTTTCATTGGCATCCTAGCTTCAAGCTTTGGTAGTTCATATGTCATTCTCCACTTTAGCTGTAGAAGCAGCAGGTGGGTACAAAAAAGTTTGTTTAGAGCAGCCAGATTTTGTCTTGATTGTCAGCTGAAACAGAAATCCCATCATTCTGGACTTGGCAGCTTGTTAGTAGAAAAGCCACTGGGAAGCTTCGAGTTGGCAATTTAGAGCATGGAATTATTCTCTGATACAGCTGCAGAGCAGCAGGTAGCTGTGACTTAAACAAACACCAGCTTTAAAAGAAATTAATAAGAAAATGGTGAACTTTTTTTTCTTTTTCTTTTTTGGATGTATCAATACGATTAGGGATGTGAGTGTTCATTTTTTATTCCTCTGGATTTTCTTTTTATTAACTTGCCTACACATATATGAGCATTTTACTCAATTTAATTTAATTTAACAAACATTTATTGAGGATCTATTGTGTGCCAGATACAGTGCTGGGTTTTGGGAATCTTCACTTCCTGGTTTAGATTTTGGTCTGGAGATAGATATACATATAGATTCATGATAAAAGACCAAAGATATTCTTTCAGAGCACAGGACATGAGCAATTCTGATTATGGAATGGGAGAAGCTTTCTCGGAGAAAGTGAGCAGACAGTAAAGGGATAAATAGAGCAGAAATGGACTGAAGGAAGAGAGTTCCAGGAAGAGGGAGTTGTCAGCGGAAAATCTGAAGGATAGCAGAGTGGTTGAGTGTGGGAGGAAATGAGATAGAAATGTTCATTCTCTGTTTCTGTCTGATGGATATGCTCATATTAAAAATTGCATAGGGTCTTTCAGGCTGCTTTGACCAAACCATTTGCTCTGGCAGGCCACAGATCACAGACATACCAAACTACAAACATATACAGCAACTTTTTCTTGTAGGACTAGAGATTATTTTAATTTTTCTGTTTGTATTCTTCAAATCTGCTACAAACAATTTAATATTGAAAAGTAAAACACACCTTCATTTTCCACAGTTTAATCTCAGTGCTTGGCAATAGGTTCTTTCAGAAATAGTGGCATTAAAATGTTTAGTAATTGGAATGGAAAGTCTGCAAACAAGAATGTCAATGACAGTGAGGATGGTGCCAAGACCAGAGTCCCCCAGGTTCATGGCAGGCTGGAAGACTCAGAGGCCTCACAGGACAGGGAGTGTGAACAATTTGTAGAACATTTTAGAAATCACATCCTTCTCCTCCTTGTTCTTTGCTCTCTCCACCCTGCTATACACATACCCAGAGTCAGGGGAAGAAATTTGGGTTTGCAGTAGGGGACTGAAGAGCCGCAAAACAGTGAATGGACTGAGCTTTGGTGCTATGGATTGATCCATGTCTTGTTCTCCGTGCCTATAATCCAGCTGCTGTGACTTCCAGAAGTACCTTCTATATAATAATAGAAGAAAAATACTTTCTTCTTTAGAAGCTGACAGATTGGTGAGTTAGAGAGTGGCAGTTACCAATGACTAAAGATCTCTTAACTCAGTAGGTCAGAAGACCTTCATCAAAAGGAGTTAGCATGATGAATGAGAATTCTGAGTATCTCATATGAAAATGAGAGGCTGACTGTAAATGAGCTAGAGTTGAGACAAAGACCTGGACAACACAGAAGAACTAAAACTAACATGGATTAAGATTCATCATGCTCTATTCACTTATGTTTCTGTATTCTTTCACTCCTGGACATCACTTTCCAAGGAGCTCTTGTTCAGACTTCGAATAGCTCAGAGTTTAACAGAGCTACGCTTCTGGGCTAGGGTTCACTTTAGGGACTCTGTAATTGGCTCATATCCAGGCTTTCCCTGGTCTGTTTTATTGTTGCTGTTGTTGTTTGTTTCCCTGTTTTTCTTTGAGGGAATAAGTGAATGATAATCTGTACTTTTCCTCTGATACTACCTGGACAATAGGGTTTAACCGCCTTCTCTCTTGAAGGTAACTAATTGTTGGAAAGACAGGAAAGGATGTGTTCCTAAGTCAATGTGTTACTTTGTTGGGGGCGATCTAAATCTGTTGTTGCCCTGGTGGCACTGAGGGGGTCTCAGTTCTTTCCACTGATGCAGTAAAGGACTACAGATCAGCAAAATGTGGGAAAACTAAGCTTTCTAAAAGTACATTTCAAGAAAGAAATGGGCTAAGTCAGAGATGTCCACAGTGCTGTAGAAGTCTGCACTATATTTGGGCCGTGATGAATGGTAACAAGGGTGGTGCTAGATGATTGGCATGTGAGGTTTTTTTGATTGCAAGTGAGCTGTTATATAACCTTTCGTCTACTGCACATGCGGTTACCCAGAATTCAACATCTTATAATTAGATGCATGAACTTCCAGGTATGTGTATGATATTATAATAGTGGTATAATGAGGCTAAGGTCAAGGAAGGACAGTGTATGCACTAACTGCACAGGCATTTGTGGCTGGCCTAAGCCAGTGGCTATTTTGTATGTATGTATGTATGTATTTATTTATTTATTTATTTACTTCATTATATTTCAGGATGTAAGGATATTTTTAACTGCAAAGTGGGTATTTTCAGAAGATCTTAAGGGAGGTTTATGGGTTGGGCCTGCATTCCCTCATTGCTCATATCTACCTAACTGCCTAAAAAATGGAATTGGGTTAAGGAGTGGGAGCAGGGGAAACTTCTTATATAGCTTCTTAAAAGCTTCTTAAAATCCTAAATCCAAATCCAGATACTCTGATTAGATAGATCTAAGGTTGGGCCCAGAATGTGCATTTTTTACAATGTCCCTGGTTGATTCTGAAGTTGATGATCATCCATATTATGAGAAATGTTGCCTTAAGGTTCGAGTCCCTTTCATTTGACAGACTCTGCTATTTTCAGTTTCAGTTCTCATGGGTGACTGATTCTGACTATGGCTCCAAGAAGCTTCTGTGAAAAACTGTTAGGTGTCTAACCAGGAAGGAGTCAGTTCAGCTCTATTTCCTGACTCACCCTCCTTTTGAGCCCCATTCTCTTGATATTGTGTAACTAAATAAAGAAACAATTTTTTTCTTTTAATTTTATTGTATATAATTGTTATATAGCACTGTATAAGTTTAAGGGGCACAGTATAATTTCTTAACCAAGTTTTAGGCTGCGACCAATAGGATCTCTTGAGTTGGGATCCAAGAAAACTTCTTCCAGCTGTTTATGATGGGCTCAATCATATGACATTAAAGTCTGATAGTAGCTGGTCATACTAGCATGAGACAACAAGGAATCAGCAGAAGGTTACACCAAGAGACATTGATCTAATGGTGACAATCTCATGTTGAATGAGTTTATGTTTCCCATAGAGGGTACCATGAACAGTGCACTAGACCAAAGGCAATACTATAGGCCACCAGAGTTTAGTAGTGTTAGCAAGTTTACAGATTTTAAGTTTGAGGATTCCATTAGTTATCTCAACTTTGTCTAATGATTCATGGTGATAGGGACAGTGATGATTCCAAGAGATTTACAAGGCTTTTGTTAATTTGCCCAGTAAAGTGAATGCCTCATTTATTCATTTACTGGAGATTGTTGAAGGTTTATCTCAAGTGGGAAACACATCTTCTACCAGTTTTTTTTCCCTACCACTGTGAGGGCATCAGCCTTGTGGCAGGGTAAGGCTTCCACCCATCTGGAAAACATACATACAATAATAAGGACATATGAATAACTCATACTAAGTGGCAGTTGAATGAAGTCCAGCTGCAGGTATTCAAAGAGTCCAGAGGGGAACTATCTGAGGCTTCTGGGGACAAAAACAGGTTTTCTAAGATTATGGACCTGGCAAATCAGATAATGCTGGTAGATTGTTTTTGCAATTTTATAGAAGTATCCCTACCCATGTCTATGTATAATTTGAGTCAATTTAAATGCACATGGTCAGGGAAGAAATGCAAAAAACAAAAAATGGGTTTTTTCAGGGAGCCTTGAAGAACCAAGTGGCCATCTTGTGTTTCCCACAGTTCAACAGGTTGTTTGATTAACAGCCATTGTTTAACCATCTTAATTTATCTGATTCAGGAACAGACTATTACCACGTTACAAGGACATCAGGAAGAAAAACGTCTGTCAATGAGAGGCCATTTTGTTTGCAGAAACAGAATGGACTTCATTCACATGTGCCACAATCTTTACAGATTCTGTTGCTGCTGCCTGTGCATGGAAGTCAGCCAGGGAATTTCTCTGATATTCAGGTTCAGTCCCTTTAGTGTGAGCCTTGATTTTGATGATGATGATTTCAGGAGGTAAGAGAATAGCAGTAGGAAGATTGTTTCCTTGTTGCCCATTTTGATTGGTATCCCAGAGCATGTAAGACAATTCCTTTGTTTCCATGACATTCCCATGCACAGGTAACCCGAAGGGCATACTGGCTATCTGTATAAATATTAATCTTTTGTCCTTTCGGTAATTGGCAGGCTCTGGTAAAAACATGGAGCTCTGTTTGTTGGCCTATTTAACTTGCGAGAAGTTTCCCCTTTTGAGTAGGCCATATTGGATAGTAATAGCAGAACCAGCTTGAAGATTTCCTTTTTCATTTTTACAGTGTGACCTATCAACAAACAGGATTAGGTTGGGATTGGTTAAAGGGATCTCTCATAAATCAGAATGTGATGTCACAGAATGGAACACTATTACCTTACAGTCGTGGGGCTCCCCTTCATCAGGTAGAGGTAGTGATGTAGTAGTATTAAGAATGTTGCCATGTTTAAGATGTAGATTAGAAAGTGAAAAACAGAAGGATTTTATAAAAAGTTAGTCTATATGAAGAGAAATGCTGAATCAATTCAGAGTTAAGAAGGCTTTGGACAGTGTGTGGAGTTTTCAAATTAATGTCATTTCCTGAGGTCAAATCTTCTGAGGCTTCTCCTAGTATTGCAGCTACAGCTATAGCCTTAAGACAGCTGGGGTGGGCATGAGGAACTGGATCAAGTTATATGCTGTAATAGGCAACAGGCCTTGGTTTATTATCATGCTCCTGCATGAGCATTCCCAGAGCTCGATTGTCTTTTTCGTGCACAAGTAAAATAAAAGGTTTTGAATGTTTAGGTAGCCTTAATGCAGGTGGTTCTTACAGTGCTTGTTTTAGTCTCATCAAAGTCTGTTCATGTTTATCTTCCCAGGGGAAGGGTTCAAGAATTGAAATTTTAGTAAATCCATAGAGTAGGAAAGCTAATAGAGAAAAATTAGGCGCTCAACTCAGCCATAATCATCCAAGCCTAAAAATCCATAAAGCTGTCGCTTAGATGTGGGCCTAGGAAATTCCTGAATTAGCTTAATTCTTTTTGGAGATAAGCTGAATTCCTTTAGCAGTGAGATCATGACCTAGGTAATGAACAGTGTCCAGATATAATTGTAATTTTCCTTAGAGACTTTGTGTCCTATTTCAGCTAACTGTTGCAGCAAATAAATGAAATATTTTATGGACTTTTCTTTGGTAACTGAGCACAGGAAAAGATCATTTACATATTGTAAAAAGGATTGATTTCCCAGGGAGCTGGAGAGTACTTATATCCTGGTGAAGTATTTGGGAAAAATAAGAATGGGAAACAGTGAATACTTAAGGCGTAACTGTACAGGTGTATTGTCGATAGTTTTAAGTAAAAGCAAACAGATATTGGGAATGCTGAAAGAGGCTCAACAAAGGTCTACAACAGTAAGCCATATTGAGTCAGGTGGAACTTGTGACAATAAAGTGTTTTGGTTTGGAACAATTGAGAAATGGGGACTAACTATTTTATTAACAGCTCTTAAATCCTGGACAAATCACTATCCTTTTCCATTACGTTTCCAGACCGGCAAGATTGGTGCATGACAAGGACTAGGACAGGAAATGGTTCCCCGCTGGGCAATCGGGTCTTTCACTATGGGTGTGAGGCCTTGTACAGCCTCAGGTTTTAATAAATATTGAAGCAATTTAGGGAGAGCTTTAGTTATAACTATCTGAATCTTTATAGGTCCTGTATTTTTTATTCTACCGATGTGGGTGTCAGAAGTAGCCTACAGATATCATGGTACCTTGATTAAATTATGGAAATTCATTGGAATTCTTCCTTTTCTATGTAAGGACAGACTGTAGGAGTGTAAAAGATCAGGTTCAGGTTGGTCAGGAACTTCTAAGGTGAGGTCTCCTTTGGAGGCAAAATGTATTAGCTCTCTTAATTTAGAAAGATCTCAACCTAATAAATTGACTGGAGCTGAGTGACACAGCAAAAAGGAATGTTTTTCAGTAAAATGTCCCAGAGTCATCTGTACTGATTGAGATAAAAATTCTCTCTGAACTTTATTAGATACCCCTACTAAGGTAATCTCCTTTTGCTGAATAAGGGTGGGGTTTAAAGTAGAAAGTGTAGTTACGGTATCAACTAGAATTTGGCGAAGTTTTCCATTAATTTTAATTTTAGTTTTCTCTTCACTATTTAAGGTAATTACTGGTAACAGTTTACTAGAGAACCCCCCAGAACCCTGTCAGTTGTGGAGGGGCCCACATGGGAGCCCTCCTCTGGAAGTAAATATGGGGCCATTTGAGAAAATTTTGCATAAGACTTAGGACAATCTTTTTTTTCAGTTTCCCAGATGCTTAAATTGAGACATTGATTCTTGGACCAACATTTATTTGGAATTGGATCCTTAGGGAGGGTACAATGTGGGAGGCCTAGGTCCTATTTTGGGTCACTGGCTTTGGAGCTCTTGTCAGCTGTAAAGCTATTAGGTAAGTGGATTTCTGTTTTCAATCTTTCTCCAGGGTCCTTTCAAAATGCTTAGCTATAGTTCATTCAGGCTAGTGGCCTCCCATCCTATTTTCTGTCTTTTAATCAATCCACTAATCTCAGGAGATAATCCATTTGCAACTAGGGCAACTAGAGAAAGCTGAGTGGTGTTATCTTTTGTATAGAACCCTGAATACTACAGAAAAAGGGCTTCCAAGCAAGCTTTAAAATCTACAACAGATTCATCTTTCTTTCTTTTGCATGTTTAAATAATAGACCAATCAGTATGGAAAGGAAGCCTCTAAGAATGGATTGTAAAAGGGCAGAAGTTATTTTTTAAGCTCTTTCTCGTTGAGGACCCTGAATGTCATCCTTGGGTTCCTTCCTTCCTTCCTTCCTTCCTTCCTTCCTTCCTTCCTTCCTTCCTTCCTTCCTTCCTTCCTTCCTTCCTCTTTCTTTTTTCTTTTTCTTTTTCTTTCTCTTTTTCTTTTCTCTTTTTGCCAGTTTTCTTCCTGTATCCATTTTTGGGCTTTCTAGGTCCTACCAACATATTATCATGTTAATAAAGATTTGTCAGTCTGGGGTTATAAGCCCAAATAATGACTCTAAATTACTTGAGGAACTTTTGGGATTCCTTCCTAGGTTTAATTCAGTTCAGTCTTTGACCAAGGGGTAAAGATAAATGAGGGGTTTCATCTGCAGCCTTGGGTTGTTTTATTTTAAATGGTAACTGTTTAACAGTTTCTTCAGAGTGGAAAGGCAGTTCAGACAGAGAATTAGTAAAGCGTGAGTACTCAGGTGAAAAAGAAGGATGGAGGAGGAGCAGTTGGAGCCATATCCATAATTGCGTTCATCCTATCATCTTTTTGTTTTAGGTAACCCTGTGTCTTTAATTTTTCATTAGCCTTTTGTAATATCTTTCAATGAAGCTATTTTAGATTCTTGAAGACTTTTCTAAGTTTCTGCATACCAATTAAAGTAAACATCCTATTCTATCTAACCAACTTGCTCTCAAGTGCACTTCTTAAATGAACAATTGTGTCTAATTGGAACATTTCCCCTAATGGCCATTGTAATTCTAAGTTGTTTTTAGTAAGATCTTGCCATCTTGCTAGATATTTGCCACTTCTGTGACTATTGTTGTTAAACATAAAATAGGCAGGTGTGCTGGGAAGTGCATGCTCAGTTCTTTGAATATAAAAGATCCCACTCCTTTAGCTTTACTTTTGTTTTTTTTTGGAACCAAACTAATACCTAAGAGGGCCTACCAAGTTTTGTGGGGTTTTTTGGGGGGCTTATGATATTCCCTTTAGTAACTAGTCTTTATTTACTATCCATTTGAGGCTTCCCATTGGACCCATTCCAGCTCAGATTGAACCCAGTCCAGTTCTTACATCCAAGCCACTCAAATCCCAGATCTAGTTTGGCTTTTAAGTTGAACCCAACACAACTTCGGGCCTGTTAATCACCAACGATTCCTGTGGAACCTTGGATTGAGGGAAAAGATTGGACCAGCAAACCCCAAAGAATGGGGACTTTGAACCAATTCTAAACAACATGGAGAACTGCAGCTGTCACCAACAGTTTAAAATGGAATCTGAGGAAGGATTTCAAACAAATGGGGAATTGCAGACTAAACCGTCAGCAGTTCCCAGTGTAGAATCCAGAGACAGAGCTAAGGGCTGGGGTTTCTACCTGAAGAATTGTCTGAAAGTCTAGAAGCTTGGCTCTGGATAGTACCATCTGCCAATTCAATTGGCCCTGGGCAGAATCATCTACCAGCTCAGTTGGGTTCCAGGTAGAATTGTCTACCAGCTCAAGCAGACCTACCCCAGTAAAGGAAAGCCAATTAGAATGGGAGCTTGAATGCAAAGAGTAGAGCTCAAACCAGGAGCAACTTACTAACAGCCCTCAGAAATGGTGAGAAATACAGTGAACTCAAAAAGGGGTTTATGGGTGCTACGCCTGTGTTTCTTGTTTTCCCTGAATGCCACCAGAAGTTTGCTTTTATTCCACTGTTGCCACCAAATCTGTTAAAAAAACAGGATTTAATTTAGCAAATTCGAAGCTCTAATTGGCTTTATTAAGCAGTTCATGAATTAGGCATCATCCCATTTAGCAATTAGAAGGGTGTTCTGAGAGGTTGTACAAAATGAAAGATTTTTATAGAAAAAAGGGTGGGGCAAGGAAGCTATTTGCAATAGAAAAGAAAAGATTATTTTTAGGCCAAGACATCTTTTTTGGAAGATGGAACGGGAAGGTTTTTATCGTGCAGATGTTGTAGCTGCCAGCCCCTAAAAGACACATGGACCACCAGAAATCAGTGAGTTATAGGAAACACACTCTTTATTCAGCCAGCTGGGTCTGCCAGAGGTATGCAGACCCCAAATTAAGCAGCTTCAAAATGTAGAGGTACAGGGTTTTTAAGCCCTAAACCCCATTCTTCATCCTGTTTGAACACACAAGTCTATTTTTCTTCTCTTTACTGTCAACCCACAGATCAGTTGTGCAAGTGGGGGCTACAGAAGCAGAAAGCTTATTGTTAGTGTTATGTTCCCATGGGCAATAGCCTATGTTCCACGGACAATAGTCAAGTAATAATTTTCCAGCCAGCACACAGATTGCCTCATTTCCTGGGGAATGTAGAATGCCCTCATGACAAATCACCCTACTTGTGTTGACCAGAAAATTTCAAATTGTTTGATTAAGATTACATTTCTGGAGGTCAAAACCACAATTACATTAGGTATTAAATATAGGTTTAGTATCATGGACTTTGAACACAAGTGATATTATTTGGGCCTGTGGATTCTTTTTCGACAATTTTTTCTCTTTAATGATAATTTTTAGGATTCAGTCTCTTAGCAACTTACAAATACATCATACAGCAGTGTAAGGTATATTCATCATGTTGTACATCACATCTCCAGTACTTATGTGTCTTATAACTAGAAGTATGTACCTTTTGACCACATTGATCCAATCTCCCCACCCTTCACTTCCACTTTGGGTATCCACACAAATCTGAGCTCCTTTTTCTGTGTTTTTTTTTTTCCCCTTAAAAAAATGTTACATATTAATGAGATCATGTAGTATTTTTCTTTCTGTGTCTGACTTGTTTCACTTAATATAATACCTTCAAGGTTCCTTCATGTTGGTACAAATGATAGGATGGCAGAATTTCCTTTGTGGCTGAATAGTATTCTACTGTACATATATGTACATGTATAATATTTTCTTTATCCGTTCATTTGTTAATGGACACTTAGGTTGTTTCCATGTCCTGGCTTTTGTAAATAATGCTGTAGTTAACATAGGATGCAGATATCTCTTTGATATAGTATTTTGTTTCTTTTAGATACATACCCAGAAGTAGAATTGCTGGATTATATGGTGGTTTTATTTTTAATTTTTGAGGGACTCTTCACACTGTTTTCTATAATGATGCTACCAGTGTACAGTCCCACCAATGATGTACAAGGGTTCCCTTTTCTTTACATCCTTGCCAGAATTTTTTATCTCATCTTTTTTATAATAGCCATTTTAACAGGTGTGAGGTCATATCTTCTCTTGGTTTTGATTTGCATTTCTCTGATGATTAGTGACGTTGAGCACCATGACATGTACCTGTTGACCATTTGCACATCTTTGGAAAAATGTCTATTTATGTCCTTTGCTTATTTTTCAATTAGATTATATTTTCTATTGAGTTCTATTGAGTTGTACTGAGTTCTCTATATATTTTGGATATTAACCCCTTATCAGATACAGGATTTGCAAATATTTTCTCCTAATCTGTATGTCATCTTTTCATTTTGTTAATCTTTTCTCTTGTTTATGCAGAAGCTTTTTAATTTGATGCAGTACCACTTGTTTATTCTTGATTTTGTTTCTTGCACTTTAGGTGTCATATCCAAAAAAAAAAAAAAAAAATTATTGCCAAGACACATGTCAAAGAGTTTTATTCTTATGATTTCTTTTAGGAGTTTTATGGTTTTGAGTTTACATTTAAGTCTTTAATCCACATTGAGTTCATTTTTGTGAGTGGTGTAAGATAAAGATCTGGTTTCATTCTTTTATATGCAAATATCTAATTTTTCTAGCACCATTTATTGAAGAGACTGTCTTTTCCCCATTGAGCATTCTTGGCTCCCTTGTCAAATGTTAGTTGATCATATTTACATGGGTTTATTTGGCCTCCAAAGAGCTGCATTTTGAAAGAAACTTGTTTAACATCCTCTTAGGTCTGGGAAAAGCCTTAGAGATTTGCTATTTCCTCAAAAGTGTTCCAGAGGTATCTCCTCTGGGTTAGTAACGAGGGTGGCAGTAACATGGTAGCAGGCTTAGATTTCAAGAGGTAAATTTGGGCCAATCAGTAGAGAATAATGTTTTGACACATACATTTAGTTAGGCCATGGTTACCTATCTAAAATACTCAAAATACTGATATCCTTTCCCTACAAGGAAGAAGAGAGAGAGAGAGAGAGAGAGAGAGAGAGAGAGAGATACTACTTGTGAGGAGCTTCTTGATTTTTTCTCTATCACTTGCCAGCTTCTGTTCACCTACCCTTATGTTATCCTTTTATTTTAGTGCTGTGGATTCTTACTCTGGTTGAATTAGTTCATCTGCTTCTCAGATCTCAGTATTGACTAAGTTCAGGGTCTTTATTTGTTCTATCTTTAAACCTGATCTTGACCTCCTATCTCTGACCCCAGATATTCTCTGATCCAAGTTTTATTTCCTGGTGCTGCTGCTCGGAATGATGACTGAGAATAATGATAAAATGTGATACACAGTGGCCACATCTTTTGGTTTACAAACAGAATAGATTAGATCCAGATATCTCTATCCTAAAGCATTAACTTTAGAAACACATGGTAAGTGTGTTCTAAGGAGTTTTGCTAGCTTGACAGATGTGTTACCGTTTGGGGGTGATTTGAAATTCGGTGTCACCCCCACAGCATGGGGAGGATAATGGCGCAGAAGTATAATTAGCATTTTCCTTTTGTTCTTCCTCACTGATGTAGTGAAGAATCACAGGTCAGTGAGATTTAGAAAAGATTTATTAAAGCATATTTTAGAAAGAGAAAGCACACTCTAAGGAGGAACATGGTTTTAGCTAAGAGATCTGTAACCCCAGAAGTTGGAATGCCTGAGTTGTATTTGGGCCGTGACAGGTGGTTCCAAAGGCATTCCTAGGTGATTGGCATGTGAAGTCATTTTGACTGACACATGGCTGCTTTGTAACACTTTGCTTAGTGCACATGCGCTTACCCAAAATTCAGTCTGTTATAATTAGATCCACGAACTTCCAGGCATAGTCATGATATTGTAATGATGGTACAATGAGGCTGAGGGAATGGGAAGCTTACATTTGTGGCTGGTTTAGCCAGCAGCCTTTATGGACTTAGTGCTCCAGGATTTGGAGCAGTTTATAACCCTAAAAGGGGAGGTGTTTCTAGGAGGTCCTTAAGGAAAGGCTTCAAAGGAAGTTTCTATGGTCACAGAGCTGGGCCTTTGCTCCTGTTGTTCATGCCTGCCTAGCTACCTAACAGATGCATCTAAGGTTATTCCATTTTAAGACAAATTTGATGGAAAGTCTCAGATCTTGCCCCTGGATATTTTATCAACAAATTACAAAATATGATCTTTTATTAAATTCCCACTGTTATGTGTTTTATAGAAGTAAAAAACAAAAAGCACATGTTCCACTGAGATGAGAGAAAGCAGAAGATTTTACACTCTGCATCTGAGAGTTGAAAATATCTAACCAAGGTTTGAGAAGGAATAATAAAAAGCATTTCATTTTAGGTTCATATGAAGTTCATGCAGTGTGACTGGGAGGGCTGTTGACTCTTATGGAAGGTAAACAGATCCACAGGTTCGTGCTGCTTCTATTCTTGGTAACACGTGTAATATCTGAGAGATGTGTGGAGGAAAGGATGAAAAGCCATACTTGTATGGGCTGACAGGACCACTCTATCTATTTCCTGGTCTGGCCTAGAGTTTATAATGTAACTTCAGAGCCACTTTTGCGAAAGTCTCATTCCCTTCAGCAATCTTCCTACATCTTCAAGTGCCCCCTTTCCTTTTTTCCCTACTGATTTCTTTTTCCTCTAAACTCTAGGAACTTAATGTTCACACTATTCGTTTTTCATTAACTATATTTCTCATCTTATTCTGTTTCTGATCTCTGCAATTTGATGTTGAGCATTTTGAGAGCCTGTTCCATATTTTTCTTCCCTGTATTGCAGAAAGTTTTTATTCTTTCTCTTCTCCTTCTGCTGCTTTGCAGATCTTTATTTCTATTCTCTCTACTCTACATCCTGTTCTCAAAAGAGGAGTAGCTGCTATTCTAGTTGCTAACAGCTGGGAGTCAATTATTAGTAAGCAAGGTCACTGGGCTTTGAAGATCAACACTGTCTGCAGTCCTTACTTCTTGCTCCTATGTGATAAATGTACCCTGGCAGGCTCTTTTCTCCCATTTCTCATGGTAGTGTTTTCTGAGCTTCTCTCTATCAAGGCCTGAAAATCTCTATTTGGTGCTAGAGGTGATGAGGTTATTTATGTTAGGGATGTGTGTGTGTGTGTGTGTGTGTGTGTGTGTGTGTGTGTACAGGGTGGAGACTTAAGACTGAAGCCCAGTCTTTGTCCTCTGAGTCAGCTGTTACTAGAAAGCCTTGCATTGGGTCTTTAGCTTAATACTACTTAATGCAGGCTGTACTCTATGAAAAAAGTCTTAACATGGTACATTTTTCCATAGCGCTTTTACGGTGTGCATAATTGAATGAGTGAGCAAAATCATAAGTAATAAAGAAGCAAAAGAAGGTGGTCTTTAGAGAGACATCTTAAAGAATAATTTGAATAGCTGGCGGTAATGGAAGAGGACATATTCCCTGTGTCTGGGAAGGGCTGGCCTGAGGCAGAGTTGTCAAGTAGTTAGCCTGCTTGTCAGGGGCTTTCTCTCTTGCTTAGTCACCTAGTTTTCTAATTCTGCCTTCAGGCTGTCATGATTCTTGAGGTGGTTTTTATTCTATTAATTTTCAGTTTGGTATTTAACCCTGAGACACATCCTCTTCTGTCCATTGTTAAGGTAGAATAAGTTCAGTGTTTGAACACTAGTATATTTGGAGGCACAGACCAAAGGCCCACAGGAAACGCATCTCAGAAGTTGTGGAGAAGTCCCCACAGCAGGAGGATCTCACTGGGGTTGTAGGTCTGTGGGGAATAGGAGAGGGAAGAAGGGGATGCTTTTATACAGTTAAAGGAAACCTGGGATATGTTTCCTGTCTGTTTATTGTAGATGAAAGGCTGCCAGGGTCCAATAAAGAAGCTATGTGCATGACATAGAGGAAGATTAATGTAAGAGAGAATGTCAGCCTTCCCTTGAAGGGCAATGAAATCCCAGGTATGGAAATGAGGGCAGATGCTTATGTGGTATAATGTGGAAAGTTGCAAAGGTCTTGTTGAAAAATTATTCCTTTGTTGGCCTATCATAGTGCTGGAATTGTTCATCCCTGTGGATTTAGGTGTAGTTTGCAAAGCTCTAGCCAAATAATAATCAGGTTATTATTATAGCCAAATAATAATCAGGTTAACTAGGAGGTAATATACTGTACAAGTAAATACCCTAAACAAGACTGGTAATATATACACTCATGAAGACCCAGAACATATGGGCATGGGTTACTTGATAAAGACTGGCTACCAGTGGCTGATCCTAGGGAATGGACAGAGGTCCAGTCAGTTTTTGGAGGCTAGTATGTTGCCAGAGGGGACACGTATGGAAATTCTGGCACTGAGAAAGGGATGTGCTGTTTTTGAGTACTTGGGGAAGGAGGAAAGCAGAAAATCATAAGGGTGGAAGATGTCTAGATAGAAAGTGAAGATAGTCTAACTTCAGAATTTTCCCAGATTCAGTTTTTCTATTGCTATTTTTATTTGCATTTAAATACTTAAGGAGTGGATCAACAGCACATCATAAAGAAGAGATTTTAATTAATTGCATATTAGATTACATTAGATTACCAAACTGGTTATCTCAGGTTTATAATGATATCCATTAAGAGTAGTGAACTCTATGGATTGACTGTCTGTCTTACCCAAATGAATGAGGTAATTGATATGTATTATTTAAATCACTCTATAATACTTAAAGAAAAATAAAAATGTCCTTTATACTATAGGATTTAGCCTGTCATTCGCTTTCTGTTCATGGTAGAAGGGTGCGGGCAATTTTTCTATCTGGTCAGTTGGGGAATTAGAGGGACGCCCATCCTCTTCTTTGGCTGCATGAAGATAGTGAGGTGTGAGACCTGTTTACAAGAAGTGGTTTGATGCCTATTACTTTTTAATAGCCTTAGTTAAAAGGCCTATTTTTGCTAACAAGTCATTCAGTTGCTTTATTTCCCCAGGCAGGTTGTGTAAACCTGCTTTCTAGGTTTGTTGTGGAGGTGCCTATGCCTCTGTCATTATTCTTCCTCTTGCAGTCATAACCAAACATACATATATATATATTATATACATACAGCCTTGCAGGTAGCCTAGTATAGACTAACTTTTATTTAGAACTCATAACTTTGCTTATATTAATCTGTAAACCCACTAACATAAACCTTAAATGTTATAAGGTTTATGTAACCTCATCCTGTCTTTTGCTAAGAGTTTAACAGAGGGCTGAGACTTAGTTAGTTATGCTTCCTTCCATACCTATGCCATCCCTGATATTGACAGTCACCAGATCTATCTTTCAGGGAGAAACCCAAGGTGATTTGCAGAACCAGTGGGCTAATTGGGCTCAAACCTCCTGGGACTGACCGAAGTGGCCTGGAGGACTCAATACTGACCTTGTCATGAACTAATTTCAATATATCCTCAATATAACACTAACATCTCCTCCCAGGGGCTAATATTTTCTGCCATTTTTGAACATGAGATGTATGTTTAAGCATGCATAGGAATGTTCCCAGCTATATATGTGATAAGGAAGCTCACCTTGATGATGAATCCAATCCTATGTTTGGTGACATGCCATTTTGGAAAAGTGACCCACCTACCCCACCCTCTGGTGTATCCTTAATGCCAGCATGCAATAAAGCACATTCCTTCTCATAAAATCTTCTCGGAGTTGTCTTTTGGCTGAAAACTGCTGACTAGTTAGACTTGGTTCGGTTCAGTAATACAGTGCCCTCTTTTAAATCATTAAAAATGACATACTTGGCACTATATTAGATGCCATAGGCTAAGCTACGTTGTAGTAAAAAACATATGCCAAAATTTCAGTGGCCAGGTCAGAAACGTTATTTCTTAGTCATGGACATTCAACATGGGTCATAGTCAGTCACTCAGGCTCTGCCTGTCTTATGTTGCTGCCATGTGGTTTCCAAAGGGAAGCATAAGGTGGAGCAGACACCACTGCTCTAATCATCTCCAACAGGAAGTGATACATCCCTTCCATGACATTCTTCTTTGCCAGGACTTAGTTAAGTGGCCCCAACTTAACTACACAAGAAATTGGGTAGTACCCATGGAGAGAAAATGGCGTGCTGAATATGCAATATAATCATTGACATTATCATTGATAAAGACCTTTAGTCTAGAGCTGGTATCCGATAGAACAGAAAACAGTGCAGGTCTATGAGATCAGACTAATTTGGATTTGAATTCCAGGTGTTAGTTCATTCTCCGAAAATGAAGATAAACTCATGGGTTTCAAGGAGTATTAAATGATGTAACATTTATAAAGCTGCTAGTTCGGTGCCTGGCTGAGAGCAGGCACCCAGTAAAAGTTATTTCCCCTCACTTCACACATCTGCCTATGTTAGACACAGTGTTGTGAACCAAGGGATATTATAAACCAACTTTTTTTCTATAAAGCCTGAATAGATCATTTTTTGGAGGATAAGTGGTGGGAAGCTGCCAAAATTTTCAGGCTAATTCCTTCAATTCACTCCTTTGGTTTATCTCTAGACTTATCATTTGCTAGGATAAGCAGGATATCTCTGATCATCAGTGTTGAGCTAGAGAAATAAGCATATTCACATTCTAATTAATCTGGCTGGTCCACACAACAAAGTTAACAAGCTATGATATGCAGAGAGAGAAAGCATTCCAATTATTTTCTATAATGCTGTAATCCTTTTACTACAAGTGCCTCTCTCTGATGTATAATCTCCTAAATCAGACACTAAAGAAGAAATACCAGCTTTGATTTGACAAGCCTATCCTTCTCACCCAAGGGGGAGAAGCAACCTACCCAAAACTTTGATCCTCACAGCAGCTAAGAAGCATTCCCTTCAGAACGAGGTCTTCCTGCTGTTGAGTGCTGAGTGCTCCTTCTGTACTTGCTTCGTTTCCTGCAGGTACCACCACCAATCATGGCATTTGCATTCAGTGACTGTTTTCTTTCTGATGAGAGTGAATGAGACATGAAGTGAGTGGTGTGGGTGTGGGAGGAGAAGGAGCAATGGCCAGTGAGGAAAAATTGAAGTGGAAACAGAGGAGCAGATAAGGAGAGAAGGGCATGGAGAGGTGAAAGATGCATGGCAAGTGACCAAACTTGATCTTGTCAGCTCACAAAAACACATAAAACAAGACAGCTGGGAGAGGAAACCAGCTAGAGATGGAAATAAAAACCCTGACTTTGAGTTTTGTGGGATTTGAGAACTGGTTTTGAGCCCAGGATCATTTTTTAACTATGTGCTTTTAGCTAACAAAACAGCTGTTGTAAGATTAAAGGAAAAAAAAAAAAAAAAAAGAATCATGTGGAATTGAAGCTACCATTCAAATATGAGCCATTTTTTTGTAATTTTATGGACATGTAGTTTGATACACATAGAGTTAGACTGAGAAACAGCAGGAAAGGCAACGCTTATACTCATTTAGGAAAATTTCTGAATATATATTATATGTGACAAGCTTAGTGAAAAGTCTCAACTCATTAGGCATATAAACGGGAAGCAGTTTTGTTTTCCTAAACAATTGCCACTAGCTGTGCACTGTCCAACCTTTCTTCCAGGAAGCATGGTTCCTTATGGCCTCAGCCTGATTTCCTAATTTCTCAGGTACTTTTTGTTAACAAAGCAGTTTCAAGTTCTGTGAGATTCAGTCTTGATTATTTAAAAACTTCATTCTTATGCAGAAATCAAAGCCATTCTCCATTCCTCCCATCTCCCCTCTCTTCCCAGTGCTTGGAGTTGAGTCAGGAGCACAAAGGACAGAGAAGGCCAAGGCCTTTACTTACACAGTGGTGTTATTGCCCTTTCCTGGGTTGGTCCTCAACATTAATTATTTGCCTGTGGGCCAGTGTGATATTGGTGGCTGATGAGAGGCCCATCTGGGGCAGGTCATATTCTCTGGTTGACTGCAGCTGGGGGCCTCCTAATAGAAGCAAGCTTCTGTTATGCATGCTCCTCCCTCATGTCTGAAATTAGCAAGCCCTTTGAGGAGAGTGCTGCCCCTCAAAATAGATATATTCTCAGTTTAGAAGTGAGGAATGTTATTTTTTTCTTAGCTATATCCTTAGTTGTCAAAACTAGTGTCCTATCGGTGAGAGGACACTAATCTCTCTGAAGTTTAATGTATGTATTGATATATAAATTTACAGTTTATACATATTAATATACACATTAAACTTTAATGGGATCTCTCTCTCTCTTATCTATCTATCGACAGCATTCCATTTATCCAAAGCTTAGCACAGAAAATCTTGAAATTTTTTCTTGATCATAATCAATTTAAATTTCTTTTGAAAATTAGTAAATGTTCCCTCTCACTTTGTAGAGAAGATCACTTTTATGATACTATAGCTTCTCTTGTAAATTAAAAAAAATTTTTCCAGCTTTAATGAGATATAATTGACATATTGTGTAAACTTAAGGTATACAATGTCATGATTTGATATAGGTACATATTGCAAAATTATTACCATGATAAAGTTAGTTAACACATCCATCATCTCACGGTTACAATTTTTTTTTGAGTGGGGAGATCTTATAAGATTTATTCTCTTACCAATGTTCAAATATATAATATAATGTTAAGTATAATCATGTTGTACATTACAACCCAGACTTACTCATCTTAACTGGAATTTTTTGCCTTTTGGCCACCTTCATATATTTCCCCTACTCCTACTCCTTGGCCTCGCAACCTCCAGTCTGCTTTGTATTGATGAGGGTTTTTTTTTTTTTTTTTAGATTTCATGTATAAGTGTATCATATAGTATTTGTCTTTCTCTTTCTAATTTATTTCACTTGGCATAAACATATAGATAGTGAGATAAGTCATATATATATATGTGTGTATGTACATATATATACATATACGTATACATGTATATATATATATTACATTTTATTTATCCATTCATCCATCAATAGACACATAGGTTGTTTCCATGTCTTGATTATCATAAATAGTACTGCAATGAACATGGAGTACAAATATCATTTCAAAATAGTAATTTCATTTCCTTTGGGTCTATACCTGGAAGTGGAATAGCTGGATCATATGGTAGCTCCATATTTAAATATTTGAGGAATCTCCACACTGTTTTCTATAGTGGTTGTACCAATTTACATTCCCACCAATAATGAACAAGAGTTTCCTTTTCTCCTCATCCTTGCAAGCACTTGTTATCTGTTGTCTTTTTGATAATAGATATTCTAACATGTATAAAGTGACATCTTATTGTGGTTTTTATTTGCTTTTCCCTGGTGATTAGTGATGTCGAGCACTTTTTCATAGACCTGTTGGTCATTTGAATATCTTCTTTAAAAAATTTCTATTTAGATCCTTTGCCAACATTTTAATTGGATTTTGTTTTGTTTTGTTTTGCTGTTGAGTTGTATAAGTTCCTACTACATTTTGGATATTAATCCCTTATCAGATATATGGTTTACAAATATTTTCTCCCTTTCCATGGGTTGCCTTTTCATTTTGTCGATCATTTCTTTGGCTATGCAGGATCTTTTTAGATTGAGGTAGTCCCACTTGTTTATTTTTGCTTTTGTTTTGGTGTCATATGCGTGAAATCAATGCCAAGGCCATTGTTAAGGAGCTTTTTTTCTGTGTTTTTTTTTTTTTTCCTAGACATTTTCAGGCCTTACATTTAAATCCTTAATCCATGTTGAGATAATTTTTATGAGTGGTATAAGATTCTTGTAAATTTTTGAAATCATATAACAATCAAGCAATACTGAAAATTCTAAAAATTAATTGAGAATTTTACATATGAGATGACATCAAATCCAAGATGGAATCTAGCCTGCAAGGTGAAGGTTCCTTGTATATGATGAAAAGCAATCTTGACCTTGATGAAATAAGAACTTGTGGTCAACCTTTTTTAAAGTAAATAATTGCAATTCTTTATTCTTTTCAAATTTATTGTATTGTCAGTTTATCTATTTAGATCTAGGTTTTATAAATGTAAGACCCATGTAATATTTCTTTGAGTCTGTCCTTGGAAATATTTTTGTTGTGTTCATATGACCTTAGAGTCATTTTTTCCCTTGATTGCAAACTTTATGCCAACATTCAACATTAAACTCAGGAAGTGTTTTTGTAAGGTGAAGCAGGGCACTGACTCCTCTAGGTCAGATCAATCCATGGCTTTCTTTTGGCTCTCCAGGTCTGTGCCCACTGCCAAGTTATTTTCTGATGATTAGACCCAAGGCCATTAGAAAGATTTCACTGAGGAATGCTTGTTGACAATAGAATCTTAGGAAATGAAGTGGAAGCACAGCAGCCATCCATTGGGGAGGTCCTGCCAGTTCTTTTTAATTTGTGTAAACAATTTCATCTATTAATACAGTTTCATTATGAAGGACCTGCAGAGATATCTACTCAGTAAATTAATTTCATCCCAATCATATCATTAGAATATTGGAAGAAATCTTGAAAACCACTATAGTCCAGTGATCTGCCCTATGTTTAATTCCCCCTCCAATACCCTGAAAATATCTCCCAGCATCTGTTTGAACAGGAGGCA
>CM053515.1:53124122-53146368 GCA_028627145.1 Eidolon dupreanum
AAAAAAAAAAAAAAAAAAAAAAAAAGCAAGTGAATGTGGCTGTGTATCTCATATTTGTTATGATGCAATGGTGATACACTTTGTATCAGCTTTGTTGTCCCTAAATAGGAATTTAAGGAATAAAGTAAGGTAGCCATCATAAGAAATATGGTATATTTTTAAAATTATTGATACATGATACTACATTTATGGGGTTACAACTGAGAAAGCACTGAAGTGAGGATTTTAGAAAAGAAATAATTTAAACTGTCAGCTCCCACCTACATGTGTTACAAACAGTTCCTGCATAAGATATTTCACTTCCAGTGTTGTGTATCATAATTGTGAGGTGTAAATAAAACATTATGGTAACAAAAAGTCACGTAACTTTTATGTGGAGAAATAAAAATGACCTGTTGTCTACTATAAATTGAGGTATAGCCATCATGTGAAGCAAATGTTAGGCCAAGAAATAAAACATGGTCACAGTTTTTTATACAGAAGTTGATCTTAAATGAAATTGTGGATTAAATCCTGAATGCTGAAACTAAGTATATTAATTTGTTGAATTTATAAACGAACTCAAAATATATACTTTCTCCTCAGCAGAAATAAAACCTGTTCCCCTCCCCTCCATTTTAACCAACGAGGGAACTGGACTTGGGCTTAAATATATTAAAAACAAAGATATAATACACCAAAAATACATCCTGGATCAAATAAAAGTTCCATTTTGTCACCTCTTGAGAGGGTGAAGCCACCAAAATATTCTCATGAACAAATACTATTATTAGACAATAGAACAGAAGCAAACTGCCTTTCCTTCCTCCTCTTAAACTTTTTTTTTTTTACTTTTAAACTTTTTTTTTTTCCAAAAGAAAAGATGGTTTTTCTTTAGAATTCATTTGCCTCTGGTGCAGCTTCCAGTATTTAGATTTTCATTCCATTGCCACATGGCACATTTTGCATTGTAAATATTTGCTTAATAACATGACAAATTTCTCATTTCTCTAATATTTGAGTTCATCTTGGGCTTTCTTGTTTATTTTTAATTGAAAGCTTCACTGAGTAAATATGCTGGACTCTTAATTCTAGATTCATCAATTCACCGAGGACACAGCTCACTTGTATCCTGGAATGCTGTGTTTATTGATCGACATGGTGAGGATTTAGATAGGTGCTCTCACAGAGTGAGGATGGAGGAAGATAGCTAAGAGGAAGAGAGAAATCTGGAAGTCGATAATGTGCCTCACTTTGTAAATGTTTGCATGTGTTGAAAAAGTTGGGAAGTTTAGATTTGTTTTTGTTTTTTTAAAACATGACCAGATGTTCATTTTGGTTTAGAAGGAAGAGCTATCTACCAATCAATCACCAATCTGACTTGTATAAAACAGTCACTGAGAGATTATTGGGACTCGGTGAGTGATAACTGGAGATGCCTGCATGTCTTTAAAACCACTTTCCAAACATTCAGACCTTGTCGGAGCCGCCCCGGTTTTACAACAGGCGAATGAATGGTTCTCAGCACCTTTATTCTCCCCAGGCTAACTTGCCCACGTTTATTTATAGGCTACTCAGTGCTTACCTTGGTGCACCTCAGGGTTTGATGTTTGGCGCTACATTATTTTTATTTTATCTTCCCATCAAATGCATTGAACCAAATCATAAAATATTGCTGTTAAGACATAGGCACACACACAAAAGGAAGGAGCAGGGCTGACACTGCAGGACAGGAAGGATTTGTCCTGTGTTGGAGCCGGATGTGCCCACACAGCAAGATCAGGCTTCACCCTAAGCAACTTGAAGTTCACCTGGGATAAAGGCTCTGCACATTTTCTAAAACTCTTGTTTGAAAGATGCCTACTAAATCTTCCAACTTTGTTTTGTTTTTGTTATTTTCACTTTTATTTTGATTTGTGTTTGGTGTATATATCCCTAACATTCTATGGATATGATTGAGGACAAAGCCATGCTTGCTCACTACTTTTTCTGCCCTCTGGTTATGTCCATCAGAATCTTAATACTGGACTGATATGACCATGATCTTTTATCTTAGAGATAAACACTGATGGTTTTGTTAGAGAGTAATAATATGTTGTTAATTCATGTTTCCCTAGATGAGGATGTTTACTTTCCTGTCTGCAGAGCGAGGATGGTCTTGGAGTGACATTTCTACCCCTTCCTATAACCTCTTTGATTAATCTTTTGCCCAGGAAGAATGACTTATTTGATTGGTGAGATTGGTGAGAGTATAATTTCTCTTGGATTTTATTACCTAAGCGAGGAGGCTAATGCATTGAAAAGATAGTGCTTGCCCATTGCTCTTGAAGTCTCCATTTTGCTGATTAGTCTTGTGCGTGAGCTTTACCTGGTGCTTTAGAATTTCATTTATGAGGTTGATGCTTTGATCCCCATCTTCGCATTAGCTTTTTGTGTCTATGCCTTTATTTTACTGAAAGGAAGAGGTGATGAGTAACTGGTCTTCCCAGCATGCCTGCTGCCTGGGTGCTGTCCCATGGCTGCCTAGGGCTCACTACTGTTGAGACCTTCACAGGACTGACCTACATTGGCTTCTAAACCATACTAATCATCAGAATCACCTGTGATACCTGTTAAAAATACATATTCATCATACCAACTCCAGAGCTAATGAATCAGCACTTCATGGAGTAGGGGACAGGACTTTGTATTTTGAACAAGTCCTACAAGAGACTGTGATGATCAGCCAAGTCTGAGAATGAACACTTTTCGAGACTTTTCCCAATATCTTCCTCCACAATTAAAACTTACTTTTTCCTTGTCACTTTCTTTTAGATTGCTATTTAGGACCTAATCAATGATTGAATTTTGTCGGAGCTATTGGTTTGACATATGATTACTCCAAAAGGGTATTTGTATGTGTTTAACATAAGACCTTCCAGTGACAATGCTCGAATTAAAAGAAGAATGCCATCCCAGGCTGTGCGTCAGCCTGTGGGGCAGTATGTGTAGGGAATGGTTGGGGGCGGGGGGGGGTGCCCTTTAAGCACTGTTCAAAGCACACCTCACAGGCTACAGCCTCCTGCGGAACTCATAGTCCCCTAGCATGCATTTCAGACTGACAGTCTTTTCTGCCCACGCTGCTGGACTTGGAATGACACAGTGGATGAAATGTAAATTCAACACATTTGGGAATGAGCAGTTCCTTCTTTTGAATAGATTGGCATGGAGTAGAAGATACAGGTGACAGGCCAGGGGCTGGTGACATTCATAAATTATCAGATCCTAAAATTCACATTCTAATGGAATTATTTTAAAGAGGCTTAGCTCTCTTTGGGTGCATAATGTCTTATTCTTTCATCTTCAGCATTCATGTTTGATAAAAATGATTCCTCATGTAAATTCATTTATTGTAATTCAGTCCTTCCTAAACTCCCTTGATATAGAGCTACAGAATGTTATTTTTCTTTTTCCTCTTGAGAAAGGTGCTAAAAATGCAATACTGCCTTATGGCATATGAATTCATCCAAAATTCTTACAATAAATTCTCCTGCCTTTTAGAAGCTCTGCCTTTCTATAACTTGTTTTTTTGCCTGCCTAATGAACTATTGATATATATATATATATATATATATATATATATATCCAATTATATACATAATTGGATTCAATCAAAGTTATCCAGTTGATCAATTACTCTCTTCTCCTTCCCTGAGCAGTCTGCCTTTTACTACTTTGATGCTTTCGGCCCTTTTGTTCCTCCCCACGGATGAATGCACCTTTAGAGTGACCATCCTGGTTAGCCCCACAGTCCTGCCAATCCAGAATTATGGCACTGACAAGGTTACCAAGGGATGACTGATATGAGAACTGGCCACTCAGCATCTTGTTTTTTACCTCATAATTATAGAGGTATATAGTTTATCTTTGCCTGGCAAGTATAAGCTAAAGTTAACAATAATATGCCAATGAATATTGTGAATATTTAGTTTATAGACTGAGGGTTAGGTAACTGTCTGCTAGACATTGAGAGACAGAGAGAATAAAAGAGAGGAATTCTGGATACTGTGCCTTGCTGATAGATAAAAAGCAGATAGATCCAACCTGCATGCTAAGTGGTCCTCTGTTCCTGTCGCATGATTGATGTGATTCAGTGCTCTACTTTGTAGATGGTTTGTGCTTGGCAAATGGAACTGCTCAATCTTGAAGCCAGTGATGCTGCATCTTACCAGTGACATGTCTGTTGAAGATGGGCCTATTGAGTTAGTAGTGGCTATGAGACAGGGAGTGAGGAATTCAGCTGCAGGAAGCAAGTAGAGCAGGAGGCCCTATATTTGCCCTGAGTTAACTTTACAATCTGATTTGGGTACAACAGAGAGATACTTTGGTGTTCCCAAATCCTAACCTTAGAAATTTATTTTTTTGAGATAATATACTGTACTTTCAAGAATCCCGTGTTAAAATGTACAGTGTTTCTCCTCCCTAGAGCGCTGTTACTATTATTAGCTCAAACAAATGAAGCATGGTCAGCCACCAGATATTAACAGCATTCTGAGGGCCGGGCCAAAGGATTGGAAAGTGTGAGAGTGGGTAAGTGTAGGATGGCTACATGTTCACTCTCTCTTAGAACCCCTCTCTCCCGCCCCTCACTCCTTGGTCTTTGGCACATTTGGCAATAAATGGGCAGTGTGAATGTAGTTGTCTTGTATCCAGCCAAATGGACAGATGCCTAGAATGGAGTCCTGAAAGGCCTGGGGGCTGAGCTCTACAATCCCCATTTCCAAGCAGTTCTCTGAGTTTCTGAGAATTCTGTGCTCTCCTCTAATGCAGCCTAGGAGGGCAGTCCCTTGGGAAGGGCCCCCAACCCTTGCTGCTGGGTTCATGTGTCCTCTAGTGCAGCTTTATTCAGAGATTTTTAAATACACATTTGGATGTCCAGTGAAATGATATCTGACTTCCTTATAAATTCGATTTACATTTAAGAATTTATACCTATATATTCATTCATTTATTTATTTTAAATCAAGCATAGCTATCTCTAGTGCTGCTCCTTAAATCATAATTGTTTTTAAGGAAAGGGGTAATTTACCCAAAGAGATAGACTTCCAGAACTGACAGCTTACTGGTTTATGAAGAAAAATTTTTTCGCCCAACCACTTAAACATGGCCAGGAGGTATTACTTTGGTAACTAATGTACTCCTCCACTGTCTAGTCTCTTGTTTGTGAAAAGGGATGTGAGCCTTGCTCTTAGGCATGTAAGACAGTGCACGGGTAAGTTTTCTACTTATTCTTAACTCTAGGTTCTATATCCAAAATCTGCAGGTTGGGGTGTGACTAGCTATTTTGCTCTATGGTTTGTAATTTAATCCTTATAATCTATGTGAAAGGCAATCTGGATTTTATCTTTTGTTTATAAGCCTCACAGTAAATAGGAACAATGGATATATCCCAGGGAAGGAAAGAGGACACTGATTAAAAAAAAAAATCAATTTTATGCTATACTATAAAAAACGTATAAGAGATTGAGAGGAGCAACACAGAAGCTACAAGAAGACGGGGTCAGTTTTGATATATTCCTGAGAATAACCAAGGCTCTGAGAACTGAAAATACTTATAACCACAGTACATTGCAAGGAACTCATAAAGTGATTCCTCCTAGGAACTCATAAAGTGATTTCTCCATGGTCTGCACCTTAACTTTATAAAATATAGCCATGTAGATGTTCACAAATAAAATCACGACAAATTCCTCAGAGCAGAAATTATAAGGTTAGAATCATTATTTAAAATGCATCAACATTTGAAATAAAAGAGAACCTTGCCAATTTACCTAAAACAAAACAAAACCATCTGAACATCATATGATTTAAAGATAAATTAAGATGGCATTTATGAATTGCTCAATATGAAAGAGAGATGAGAATCCTATATAGAAAAACTTATGGAATCAGGCCAAAGTATTAGTCAGAGAAAAATTTATAGTTTTTAATTTATTTATTAGAAAACAAGAAAGACTGAAAATCAATGAGCTAAGATTTCAACTTAAAAAGCTAAAGTGGGATAACAAAGTAAATCAAGAATGTAGAGGGAAAGTATTGACATAAGCTAAAAGATATCAGTACAGATGAATGCAGAAATTAACAAAATATAAAACAAAATGTAGAAGACGCTGTCAACATAAAAGCTTTTTCTTAGAAATAATGAATAACATTATTAAAACTTTGTCAATATGATCAAACCAAGCAATAAATAAATGATAAATAAGAATAAGAAAAAAAAGGGAATTTATCTGAAGATGAAGAAGACATTAAAAATACAGAAGAGACTTCACTTTTGCGATCACAGAATGAGGAACTCTATAGACCCATTCCTTAGCGAAACGGGACAAACTGGCAAAAATTATTAAAAAAATTTTTTTAAGTCTTTATAAATAATCTTACAGGTATATAAAAAGGAATAAATCGTTTATGTAAAAATCTATTAAAGCTTTATAAGAACAGTCGGTGTCTTGTGGCATTTGAACACTGGCCTCTCCCTCATTACTCCATTCCAGTTCAGCTTGACTAAAGCTCTGTTCTGGGAGAGTGTAGCCAAAAAGATGAGGCATCTTCCCTCCTCAGTTCTCAATAAAAGCTTACTTGTTTCCCTGAAAAGGGTAGGCAACTACCTTTTCTCATCCTCTCCAAATCCAAGTTGAAGAGGTTAAATTTCTGGTGATTCTGGCCTAGAGGTCACATGCTCCCTGCCTCCATCCAGCCCCTAATCATAGGATGAAGGCTCTACCTCAGTAGTAAAAAAATGACAGCAGATGGTAACTCAAACCCACAGGAACAAATGAAAAAAATGAGAAATGATAAATGAAAAGATAAATATAACAAACTATAAATATAAAATTGCTCTCTTTTCTCAACTTCTTTAATAGATAAAAATTTTATAAAATAAGAATTATAACAACATATTGATAGACTTGCAATGTATATAGATATAATGTGTATAACAATAACAGCACAGAAAAGGATAAGACCTAATAGAGCCATATAGAAGTAAAATTTCTAATATCTCATTAGAATTAAGTTAGAATAAATCTGAGGTAGATTTGGTAAGTTAAAATGTATGTGATAAGCCCTGGAGCAAATACAAAGAATATTACTTGAAAAAAGACTTTCAAGGAATTAAAATATTCCACTAGAAAATATTCACTTAATGAGAAAGGACACAGTAAAGGAAAAACAAAGGAACAAAAAAAGACCTGAGACATATAGAAAATAAAAAGTAAAATGGCAGACAAATCCAATTACATCAATAACAATATTAAATGTGAATGAATTAACAATATGATCATAATGCAGAGATTGTCAGCACTGATAAACCTGATACAACTACATGCTGTTCTTTCTATAGCAGAAACACTTTAGTTTTAAAGATATAAATAGTTTGAAAGCAAAAGGATAGAAAAGGAGGTATCATGTAAACAGAAACCATATGAAAGCTGGAGTGGTTATAATACTAATATCAGACACAATAGACTTTAGAATATTACTAGAGATAAAGGGGCATTTTATATTGATAAAAGATTTAATCCATCAGGAAGTTATAATGATCATAAACAAATATACACCAAAAACAGAATCCCAGCATATGTGAAGCAAAAGCCAATGGAATTGAGTAAAAAATAGAGAATTTAACAATAACAGAGATTTCAATATCTTAATTTAATAATAAATAGAAAAACTACACAGAAAATCAACGATGGAATGGAAAGCTTGGCAACGCACCAAGTAGACTTAACCTCTCTAGAGCACTTACAACATTAGAGTATACTTTCTTCTCAAGCACACTGGAGCACGCTGTAGGATGGCCTATATGCTACAACAATACATTGAAAAGGACTGATTATACAAGATATGTTCTCTGATTACAATGAGTTAAAATTGGATATCAATAATAAAAAAAATTAAGAAACTCAAGAATATGTGGAAATTAACATGCTACTAAATAACTAATGGGTGAAAGAAGAAATGACACCGTGAATTAGAAAACACTTTGAGATGAAACTGAAGGTAAAACACACCAAAATTTATGGGATGCAGCTAAATTGGTGTTAGTGAGAAATTTACAGTGAGAATTTTATAGAAATTTAGGATGTTTAATGAGAACTTTAGTGAGAAATTTATACTACTATAAATATATACACACATATCTGTATGTATACATATATCTCAAATCAATATCTTAACTTGTCTTAAGAAATTAGAAAAAGAAGAGGAAATAAAACCCAAGTAAGCAAGAGAAAGAAACTGATTATAAAAGAAACAAATGAAATAGAGACTAGAAAAACAACAGAGAATATTTACTCAACCAAAAGTTGGCTTTTCAAAAAGAGCATGAAAATACACAAAGCTTTAGCTAGATTGACCAAGAAAATGTGAGAATAATCAAATTACTAAAATAAAAAATGAAAGGGAACCTTATTACCAAACTTATAAAAATATAAAGAATGTTAGAGAGGTACTGTGAACAGTTGTATATCAATGATTAGATAAACTAGATAAAGTGGACAAATCTTTAGAAAGAAAGACACTATCCAAACCGGTCAAAAAGAAATAGAAAGTCTGAATCTAGAAAGAGTTACCAGTAGTAATAAAAAGAAACTTCCCACAAATGACTTCACTGGTAGGTGCTACCAAATATTTAAAGAAGCATTAATACTAGTTCTTCACAAACTCTTCTAGAAATTGAGAAAAAAACACTTTCTAACTCATTCTGTGAGGCCAGTATTACTTTGATATCAAAACCAAACAAAAACACTAGAAAGAAAGAAAACTACAGACCAATAATATATTCTATGAATATAGAAACAAAAATCCTCAACAAAATACTATCAACTGAGATTATGTACTGTGACAAAGTGTTCTAGAATATGGTCTATGCTGGAGAAACAATAAGACTTTCAGCCAAGAGTTTTTTTCTAGTAAAACTATTGTTCAAAAAATAAACAAGAAATTAAGACATTTAGATATTAAAAACACAAATGAAACATAGAGAATTTATCAATAACAGACTTGCCTTACCAAAAATAGCAAAAGAAAATCATCAGGCTGAAATAAAAAAAAAACAAATACTAGCTGGTAACTTGAATCTACATGAAGAAATAAAGAGTCATTTACAGTTGGATTCAGATTCCAAGTCAATCACTGTTGATTGCCAGTTATATAAGTTATTTACCCTCCTTCTCCATCAATCTCTTTACAGACATAGTGGGGTTAGATACATAGATAAACATGAAACATTAACACATGTAAAGCTCTTAGCAAAATGCTAGGCACTTGGTAGATGTTCATTAACAAGCAGTAGTAGCTTACATTTGTTCTTTCATTAGGGAAGGTATTTTTCTCAGATATCCTGCCTTTTTTCTCCTGCAAGCGCAGGAAACCTTTCCAGCCCTTGGGCGTGTGATGTTTAATTTATTTCTGACCAAGTACAGGGGATCCTCTAAGGACTGTGCTCCAGGCAGTGCTACCAGGGCCCATCTTTGTCCTCTGCAGGAGTCAAACATTCTCTGCAGCAGGCAGGCAACCCTTGCTAGACTCAGCCTGAGGCCAAGAAGCTACAGTTGTAGTTTGGCCTGAGAACACCAGGTGGCAGCTGCGGCTGGTTTCCTGCTGTTCCCTACCTAGTCACAGGTGGCCTCCTGCCACTGGGGAGAGTGTCTGGACTAGTGCAAACAGATGAGTTTCTTGTCTACTTCTCTGCCTGTCCTTTATCCCCTGCCTGTTTCATGTCCTCCTGTGCAGCCCCTGCTTCATGTAGCAACATCATCCTGGATCAGAAAATATGCCTACATACAGTATAGCTTTTCTGGGTCCCTGGGACCATGATTTGCCTCTCAGATTTTGAAGAGGGAAAATGTACCTATTTAGAAAACATTGCTTAAGCTGGTCTCTCCTTATTCACACCCTGCTATTTCTGTCATGGCAAATTTTCATAAAGATTTTATGTCTGAGGAGTTCACACATGGGCAGTGAATTATTTGGTCTCACTCTCTCTGGAGCTGAAGTTATCCAGGAATTTTGGGGTGGTCTGGCAAGATAAGAGAGAGCCTCTTGCTGACAAGTGATTATGAATTGGACCAACAGAAAATGGACTCCTGCTGATTACCTCTTAACTACTCTAGGATCCAATAGAAAACATGTTTGTATGTAGATTTTATCTGGAGATAAAGAGATGTGTTTGGTGTTTCTTTTCTGTGTCTCTGTCTAAATTAACCTAAGCACAGTGAGGTGATGGAACACTTTGAAAAATGTGGTTTTACAGTACATTGTTTATCCTATTATTATTTATTTTCACACTGTTTTATTCCCAGTAGTTTGTGAGCTATTCAAGGTCAGGGGCGTGCCTTTATCTATGTCTTCAGATGGTTATCCTCATAAAAGCAAAACCTATTTTTTGCTAGAATCTTAAGACATTCTAATGAAAGCAGTGATTTGCTTTGGTAAAAGCTAAGTTGAAAACCTTCAGGCATTATAGTTGATATGAAGGCTTTCCTGGTTTAATGAATCTAGCTAATCTAATGAAATTGATGGTGAAAACACTCAGCCATTATTCTGAACCTCACTTCCTCACGTTCAGGTCTCAAGAGGGAGTTGGAACAGGTATAAGCAGGGCTGGGAAAGAGAAGACTTGAGTGTGTACCCTGCTGCCCATTGTCCAAGTCAACCATCATATTGTATCATAAGGCAGTTTTCCAGCTGAACTCAGACAAAACCTTAGCGTTCTTCTGGAGGCGGTGCTCTAGGCAGACACTACCTATGAAGGGAATTGTCAGTTGAGATGAAGCATTCATTTCCAGTTTAGGAGGACTGAGCCACAGGTGTCCTCTAAATCTCTTTGTTGACTAACTTCTTAATATCTGCTCACATTTCTGAGATTAACTCCTTTTGCCTAAACAAGTAGGGACGTCTCCAAATCTAAGCACAATCAGCAGATTTATTCTGCTTAGTATGCATTTACCTTAAAGTATTACTGCTGATTTAACTGAATAATTTGGTTGAGTTCAATAATTCTGATCTTGAAGTAAACACACACTTGATTTTCTTTCTCCTAGGCAGGACCTGCACCCCAAATATGCCAGACTTGTCCATTTCCAGGAGATACTGTCTCTTTGTCTAAAAAAACCTCTCTGTTGCCCCACCTATCTATAATCTACACATCCTACAATATCCAGAAGCTTCTGGTCTCACCCCCTTTTCATGATTTCTCTCACTACCCCAGCTCTCATGGTTTCCAGTCCTTAAGACCAGGCTTAGTTAACCTCTTTGAGAACTGCCATTTAAAGATTTTTGTTTCCTGTGGTACGTGTGTTGCAGGATACTGGGACAGAGAGACAGGACACCGAGGCAATAAGCAGGAAGGAGCATTTATTGGTGCTGGCACTGGCTCAGCGGATTCACATCCAAAGGCTGAGCCCCGATCACAGCTGGGCTTTCCCTGTTATACACATCTTATACTTCCTCATAGTTACAGACTTGCATGTTCTTTCTATATAAGGAAAGTGTATTTTGATTGGTTGGCGGGCCTTAAGGGGAATGACTGACCAAGGCAGGTGGTGGTCTGTGCCATGTCAGCTGTGATACTGAAAAGTCCCTTACCAGTTATGAGAAGAGAAGTGAACAACCTTCAACCATTGTAGGAAATGGTTAGTTTGGCCTCTGCTACCACATTGAGGGTAGTACTTGGCATATAGTAGGCTTCCAAAAAATGTCTGTGAAGTGAATAGATGTGTATGTACAAGATTGACAGTTTATCAAGTTTTCATTCACATACATTATTTCCCTATTACATCTTTTTGATCTTCTGGGTCATGAAACAATTCCCGTAATATATTATGCCACCAGTTAGCTGCTTTGAAATGTCGCTGTAAGGCATGGTCTAGTCTAGAAGAAGACTCTAAAGCTCAGAGAGATTAGATAACTGTTCCAAAGATGCACAGCAAGTTAGAACCAAAACCGGGACTCAAACCTTCTTCTAACTCTAAACTATCACCCCTCCATAGCACAGTTTTTCTTGGTTATGAGCTGTTATATGTTATCATTGCTATATTCTGGGTTCACATTTTTTGTACATATAGATTATAATCTCCTCAAAGGTAAGGTGAATATTTTGATTTTATTTTTTCTGCACCTCTTTTCTCATTATTGTAATAGGTTAGCAATTCTAAAACCATGTATTCGGTGTTATCTGATCACTGGACATCACAAATCATTGTAAGATTAATTTTTTTTTTAGCCTTGCTTTGCCAAAAAACTAATTTGTCTAATGAGGTCATTAAAAAGAGGCATGAAATATATTTAAAAGAGTCTGGAATTTTATGCTGTGATGGCAGTATCTGAGCTGCCTGAGCACATATAAAAAGGCATTAAAGAAGCTGGTGTGCTTATTAAGTCTTACAAAAAATTTTCCTTTAGTCATTGTAATTGAAAAGTCTTCAGTATGACACTTGCCTGCCAAGAATCACAGATGATCTAGTGGAACAGAGTCTAATAATAAATTCTGGCACTTGGAGATGGGTCCTGGCTCTCTAAAGGTTCCTTTGCCCCTTTTCCTAATAAGAATTTTTCCAGATGAAGAATAATGATTGAGTAAACCTGGTACGTCCCCTTGACATGTACATATTTCTAAAATAAGTTAAGGAGAACTTCTGGGTCATAAAACAATTCCCATAATATGTAAGGCTACCAGTTAGCTAATTTTGGTTGTGATATGGCCTAATTTTGCTATCTAAATATATATTCTGAAATCAAATTCTCATTCAGCAGGAGCTGAGGGTAAACCCATTCATTGGTTAATTATTATAAAATCTCATGTTCTCCCAAAATAGTGCTCTGTAACTTTAAATATTTTGATTATTTTTTCTCATTGGAGAAAGCTGAAGAAACTTCTTCAAATCTGTAATCTGCAAATATGAATGCAAATCACAAAAGCTTTCATGGTTACCTATGATATAGAAGACATTAGGCTAGGGACAGAGGTACAAGGGTGAGGGACATGAATTATACCATCAAGTAGCTAAGAATCAAGTATGTAGTTAAGACAAATATGTTTTTAAAGTAAATTTTGCAAAAGATATTAAACCATAGGGCTATGTGAAGAGGAGGGCGTGATTACAACCAATTTAAGCAGTTAAGACAAGCTTTATGAAAAAAAACAACTTTGGAATGAATCTTAAAAGTGGAATTGAATTCTGAGTGTGAACTGTGAAAAATCCAGTTTACCTGAATCTTGTTATATGTAGAAAAGTTGTAGGAAATAAAATTGGGAATTAGATGGGTCATGGTGTGTGGGGGGTTATAATTAGTGAGGAGTTAGTCTGTGCAATCTTCTATTGGGAGATCAAGGTAATGCCAATGGTTTGAAGTCTAGGCGGGATCATAAAAGCTCATCAAAAACAGACAATAAGAGGTTTATGTCTGAATAAATTTGGAGTATGATTATATGGGTTTCAAATACTGAAAGACAGATTTCATGTCTGGCTGACAGTCAATTTTTTTAAATCCTGTGTGGATGTTCTTTGATGGCTTCTCAAATCCACACTTTCCAACTGGTTTTGCCTCCAAGTACCAACATATATGGCCTTTTGTTAGTGGATTCGCTTGCTCTTTGGTTTCTGATTTGGTCAATGGAAAGTGCTGGATAGAGAGCTCTGGGGCAGAGATCTAGTGGACATGACCTTTATTTTCCTGGTTCCCTCCATGCCATGGCATGGCATGGGTTGGCACTGACCAGGTTTCTTCAAAATAAACTGTGGTACAACTTTTAAAAAATGTTCATGAAAATGTAAAATTCTTAAAGATTAACCAGGATATCAGAAGCTTTCAGGTTAAAATTTTCTATTTTGCTGGGAAGAGATTAAATTCCCTTCTTTAACTGATTGCTTTTAGTGAATTCTTACCTTTGTGAGGAATTTGTTGCTGTGAGAACTCCCTCCTTCCATATTATTAATTTTCTCATTTTCTGTTGAATTATTTTTAACAGCAAAGATGCTAAAATATCTTACATCTCTTTTTTAGAAAAGTCGTAGTCTTCACCTTACCCTCTAGCTAATATTCCACTTTTCTGCTTTCATTTATAGCTAAACTCTATGCTAGAATGCTGAAGTAGAGTATTTCTGGATTGACAGGGATATGTTTGGGGTCACAAACAAAAAAACTGAGTTTTGGAAAGGGCCCAAGGAAGAGATGTGAGTATGATTTACATAGGATTGCAGAGCAGCAGTCAAAAAATACATATTGGACACACTCGGTGACCTTGAAGTGAGAGTGGAAGACAGATCTTGTCATCAGTTGAAGAACAAAGGGTGAAAGGAAGGCAAGGAAGGACCAGTAAGTCTACTCTTTTTTTCAAACAGTTTGCCTGTGAAAAGAATAAAGGTTATACAGACACATGCTTAGAGGGACTAGGAGATCAATTTGAAAATTATAAAGCATTATTTAACCTGGACGAGGATTTGGCAATTAGACTATTTGGAGGAAAAGGATGAGGTTACTTAATTAAAGTTGGCTGCACTTGACTGTGTAAACTGCATTCTTGTGTTTAACTTATCAAACAGATTTTTTGATTTTATAATCTAGAAGTGGGAAGTGGGATCACATATATCACAGAGAGATTCCTTTCTTCTGTTACCAGAATAACATACAACAACACTAAGCACCTGATATCGCCAAATTCAATTGTGCCACCATGTGAGGTATTATTGAGTTGGCTAGCTATCTGTCATGGTTGATGAAGGGACATTGAAGATAGGTAATCACTAAAGTTCAATTCTATCAAATGGATTCTCCTTCCAATGTGACTACAGTACAAGAATACAGTTATGGGAGCCAGTTACAAGAGTATACTCTTAGCATATTGAATTGCATTATCTCAGGTTTTCGAAGAGTACCTTTAGTTCAAAACAGTTTAGAAATCTATTCTACCATCACCATAAAGACTTAGTTTGAACTCGCCTATAGGTCACCTACTGATTCCCATTCTATTTTTCTTCAGAAGGAGAACTATTTGCCATCTGAATTAACCAGAGCTGTTTGCTGTCATTTAACAAATGGGATGTATCTCAGATAATAGGAATTAAGACAGTAGGTCTGAGAATCTGTAAAGGTTTCTAGAATTCTGGCCAGGGAGAATCTACTTGAGTGAGGTATAATAGTGAGAGTGGAGAGTCCAAAGATATAGCTTCAGTGGCTAATGTATCATCAAAAGAACACAGAAAACACATTTTTGTTATTTCTTTTATTATTTTGCCCAGCTTTGTCTGTGAGTGACAGAGACATGGCTCAGTGGCTGGCAGAGTGCCTCACACACCATAAGTACTCATCAAATATTTGATGACTAATAAATATCTGTTGACAGCATACCTATTATTTAAGAATGTGTTTCTTAGCACAAAAAAGTCTCAGATTTGTTTGCTAGCTTTACCATAAAATTATTCCTATTATCTCACAAAAAGACAGGTTCTTTCTGTGAAATGGGCATATTGATCATACTTATCAGACATATGTAAATATATAGAAATACACATACACTCTTAGGTATCTCTGTTTATCTCTATCTATCTCTCCTAAGAGAGATAAAAGCAAACTTGAGGAGAACTTATATGGCAGACACTGTTCTAAATATTTCCCATAAATTAACTCATTTAACTTTCACAACAAATTTATGTGTCAGGTAACTTTGCACATGAAGAAACAGGCACAGTAAGGTTAGATAACTCGCTCAGCTACTCAGTAGCAAGCTGAGACTTGAGGTCAGGCCAGAGTATCTCTTTAGTCCTTATTCAATCACTATCTCACCTTTCTAAGGTAATGCATATAAACTTGTGAAATGGTGCCTGGCACAATTGTCCCTTTGCACTACAATTACTATTATTTTAGCCCCAGGTTAAGCTCTTGTTATGGTTTATAGTATCCCCCAATTTTGAGGAAAACAAGATCTCTTAAGCTGAGAGGCTGGGATAGGACTATTCATATTCCATAGGACACAGCAGCAGCATGCTTTGGAATAACCCCTCTTTCTTCTGCATTTGTCTGAGTTTTATTAAATGTAATTATATGCACACTCTTAAGGGAGAAACCAATTTCCTTGGGTGCTCGTATAGCATCTAGAGTAGTGCACATACTTGACAGTTTACTTCCAAAGTGATTATCACACTTGTGTTAATCTATCGGCCAACAAATGACCCCCAAAGATTCATGGAGACTGAACAATGCAGTGCTAGATCAATATCATATTTCACTGTGCCAGCAGTGGATGTCTGGGACAGCTGAGTAGGACGAGAGTGAAATCAGCTATTGGATTATTGAGTGGCTCCCTCTAGAGTCATTCTGGGACTCATCCGATATTAAATAGGAGCTAAATGTTTTGTTGACCATAGACTCGAAAAGAGATAAAAAGTCTTTTATTTGATAGTTGATAAAATATAACTTATGGAGCATGATGTAACTAATGAGAAATTTTCCCGGTGATAAAGAGTAAAAAGGCTTTTCAATTGTAATAGTAATAGATTATATGTTTATAATCCCTTCTAACTTTTCAAACTTTTTTGCATGTATTATATTTCCACAAATATTCCCCTCTACCCTGTGTATTCTTAGTCCTTGTTCCTCCCAGCATTTATAGAGGAAACAATAGTTTTTCTGGATAATTCCTCTCGCTCTTTTGTGTGTGACACTAGATTATAAAGGTCAGTTATTTAACAAATACTTATGCATTGTTTTCTCTGTGCCAGGTTCTATGGCAAGTGGAGTCGAATGAGGCACGTTATGTAGCATCATGGAGTTTGCAGTCAAACAGGGGAGAGAGAAATGGAACAGAAAGAAAGAGAGAGCTGAATATTTTGAAGCCAGTTCTAATTATGCTTCTAAAGGGGGAAGAAAGAGTGTGAGAGGGGAAATGATCCAAATTAAAAAACCAAAGGATTTTGGCCTCTAGTTGTCAAGGGACGGGGGCTGTGTGTGTGTGTGTGTGTGTGTGTGTGTGTGTGCGCGCGCGCATGCGTGCATGTGATGTAGGGACAGATCTGAGAAGGTGTTCTTCTATTCCATCAAGATGGCTGAGAACTGATCAATGGTAGATGTGGGCGAAGGAGGGAACTCGATATCAGTCAGGATAGGCTACACCAGGCTGCAGTAATAACTTCCAAATTTTAGTTGTTTATAACAACTAACTTTTTTTTGTTCACACAATTTGTCCACTTCAGGCCAGTCGTGGTTTCTGCTCTATTTTCTTAGTTTTGGACCCACATTTACAGAGCAGCCCTCATTTTGAATGCTGCCAGTTGTTATGTCAGAGAGAAAAAAGACTCAGTTCCTTGATCTGGCCATTAAATGCTATTAACCAGAACTAGTTATGCAGCCTTGAAGACCCAGAGATGAGTGGGGGGTATAATTTAATCATGTGCCTCTGAAGGTATAGACCTGGAGATGTTTGGTGAACAGCATTAATGATGAACTCAAACTATCATGGAACCTGGAATGGAAAACTCAGCTGCTGATGAAAGAGATCTCAGCCTCTTTCCCCAACATCAGGACACAGCAGTGAGCAGTAATGAAACAAGCAGAGGAAGATACATCAGGACAAATGGATTCTAAATCAAAGATGTCTTTTTAAGTAAATTTTCTTATTAAAAAATTTTATAGGACTGCTCTGAGAATTAAATGATATTAAAATTTTATGTGTCATAAGCGTGAAGACATATGTTAGGAGCCCTTAGAATTTTCCTGGTTTTCTCCTCTTCACCCTGCTGTAGTGCCTTTTCTCTCCCAACCCAAGCAGCTGTGTTTTCTCCATGGTAAAGGAATGAAAATGACGAGAATTTGTCTCAAGAAATGGGCAGGAAGTCTTCTGGGAGAGATAAGAAAGAAGCTGACTGAGAGGCCAGTTGGCAGAGGCTCTCATCTAGGGAGCCTCCTGCCCTCTGTGGGTGTAGTTGAACATGATAGAGGGTCATTTTTGGATGCACTGATAGCATTTGGCAAGTGTTAGCCAGGGATGCTAATTGTACTGCAATGTTCAGGATTATCCTGTGCAACAAAGAATTGTACCACTCTAAATACCGATAGCTAAGAAACACTGGTAAGGAAAGAAGCAACTGTCAACACGGAGTAGAGAAACTCTGTAATTTAGTATGGCTGTGAGCTCCAGAAAGGCTGGTAGTGATGGCAAGATTGAGGATGAGATTTTAGTCTCCTTTTCTACTTAGGTGGCATTGCACACAGTGATTGCTCAACTAAATACATGGTGAGCAGATGCCCCAATCACTGTATCCCTGGCTCTTGCCTAGCTCTTGCATGACAATGTTTCTTAAGATAGAGGTTTGAAAGGAAGGTTTAGGCAAATTCTAACAAGTTGAAAAGGCTAAATAGGAACATCTGGGGTATGTCCCTAAATTCTTCAAGTCAGCATCAGGGAAGCTACTGAGGCTTCCTGCTGCATGCTCTGGGATGCCTCGACCCCTATCAGAAACAAGACTCTTCTACAGAGGTTTAGAACTTGGTCTTATGTCTGGGTTGCTTTTGGTTCACGTATCCCCACTGCTTGTCTAAGCTTAGCTATCATTTTAAACTCCACTCTTCTTCAATATCAGGCTCAATTATGCGTCAGCAGGGGAAACTTGATAGGACCCTGTAAAAACCACAATCCCTCTGTTCTTTAAAATCCTACTTCGTTTATCATCTGCAACATTTCTCTGTACTACTTTTTTCTTCTGAAAGATCCTAAACAAAAGATGAGAGTTGTGTTTAGGATAATTTATTCTGCAAGTGGAATAAAGGATGAGGGTGAAGAAGAAGAATTTAAAAGCTCTAGGTACAGTCGGTTCTGTTGTAATGCTTGTTTTAAAAATGCAAATTTCAACACATTTGAAGTATTAGGGAACGATATGAGCACAATGTGAATTTTGCATTTGTTTCTGCATGATTATGTCTATAGCAAACATTAGGTGATTATAGAAACTGTACTCTGCTGAATCAGGCTTTAGAGGAATAGACAGACTATATATACACCTACCGCCTCCCTCAGTCATCGCCTGTGTTATGAACCACATCCATCCACATCTGGCCTTTCAACGGTCAGTCTGATTTCAGATAACCTTCCTTCTACCATTTCCAATAACTTACAGGCTGCAATTCTTCCAATACTCATGAACACAATCAAACTTCTGGTCTTCGTCAAGGAAAAGAGCCATATTTATGGTTGCATTTATGTTTTTCTTAACCATTTAAGATGTGTAAACAGTGCTACCATTTTATTTGATTTCTAGCTTTTGTTCATGTGTCATTGACAAAGTTGTTAAATGTTGTGTCCCATAACTACATTTTTTCCCATAAACTACATTTATCCCATAAACCCTGCAATTTTTATTGCACAATATTGCATAGCATACTAATTTTTAGAAACACATGTTACACTATAACAAAACTATCATACTTTTGAAATCCAAATTTTGAGATACTTGGTTAAGATTGCTTTCAGGGAGGAGAAGATGGGACACAATGCTTACCCCACTCATTAATCCAAGAACCTACATTGCATAGTAACTTGTAAAGAACTTTATCAAGAGGGGCAAAGAAGAAAAGCTTTGGGGGAAAAAGACAAACTATGCAATTGCACATTAATTGACTAACACATTACTCTGTGTTACATGTTCGCTCTTATCTTCATGGACCTTTTCCCTTTATTCCACAGGGCAGGGAAGAGAGAGACCCTTCCTTGATTCAACAGGCTTGCTGCAACTTCTCTGTGGAACATTCCCACAGTGAGCTCTTCATCCCTCTTGTTAGTTTATGTCTTTAAGACATGAATTTGAGTTGTTTTTTTAACATATATTTTATACGTAAAAAAATTCCAGAATAATAAATGCTGCTTAGAAATTTACTCGAACAGTATGAAGACAATAAATAATAAACACCCTCTTTAGTTTTGAAATAACACTTAAAACTCATCATTTGCTTTAAGCAATAAGATAATGCAAATTTTGGAATAGGCTTTGTTTTATACATTAAGTGACATGAAGTCCCTTTAGAGAATAATAGAAAAATCTAAGACTGAGAGGACAGGGCTTATTCAGAGGCCAAAGGAGTCTTTCTTTCAGCTCTATCATTCAACTACTCTTGGCTCTTCCTTTTTCTCTCTTGAATATTTATTATTTGGGCAAGCTGGGCCTTGTCTTCACAGACTGGTGAAAATGCTGATTAAAATAAAAATGGTACCAATCCTTCTACATACTTGACAGTTTATACATGACTTAAAATGTTATAGACCCTTCAATATTCAAAGTGTTGAATTTCTAATGGTAGAATCTCCAGACATTGTAGTGGGTGTTTTTGAGTTTTGTATAAAGGTTGAGAGCTTATTAAAATTATAGTTGCTATTAGAGAAAGAATAATGTGTAAAAAAACTTAAAACACATACAAAATGGGTCAATGGAACTCATAGGTTAAAGAGAGCAAGTGGAGACCATCAAGTTCAAGGTCTTGAATTCTGCTTAGGGTTTCTCTGGTGGGGTTAGATGCAGATGAGTAGAAAGGCAAATTGCCAAGTTTCAACTTGGTTAGATCTGTGTGCATTTTACATAAGATTTCTCTTAAGAGAGAGTTAGGCTATTTAAAAATGTTTGTAAACCAGAAGCCTAACCCCATGTTTGTGGGGTTCCCATTTCATTGCTTTTTCTATCAATTGTCCTTGGCAAAGAAATTTTTTAAAATGAGAGGACTGAACTACTTTATATCCTGGTGACTCATAATAGAGTGTCTTAAAGAATAAAAAAGGAAAGAAACCAACATATATTGATTGCTTATGATATGCAAGACCTTGGACTGTGAACATTTTCCATTTTATTGTTAACACAAAAAAAGCAGCTGTTATTCCCTTTTTATAGTTGAGAAAACTGAGGCTCAAAGGTGAAGTTCCATGTTGCAGGTCACAGGATTTATCAGTTACAAAGCTTTCCTGGAGTTTAGGACTCATCTGAAAAAACAATTTCTTTCATTCATCACACTACGTTTAGTTGGAAGAAGCTTTAGAACAAGAGAGACAAGGCTTATCATGGTGTCTGCTGCCAGCAAACTGATATGATGTGAGACTAAAAGTCAGTACTAACGTCTATTTGGAGAGAAGGTCTCTATTGGAAGTTTGCTTTTTTCAGCCTCAAGTCATAGTTTGTCCCACTGCAATGTTGCTGCCATCTAGGAACTGAGGTCTTCAAGCAGCCCATGAAAAGTTGAATCTACGTGTTCTTGAAAATGGTACCTCCCCAGGTCAAGCTTTGATGTGACCACAGTTTCGGCTGACCCCTTAATTGCAGCCTGAGAGAGATCCTGGAGCAGAGGATCCAAATGAGCTGTGCCCAGGTCTCTGACCTGCAGAAGAGAAGAAGCATCTTGAGATAAGAAATAAAATAAAATATTGTGAAATGAGAAATATGTGTTGTTTTAAGCTGTTAAGTTTCGGAATAATTTATTATGCAGCAATAGATAATGAATACAATTAGTTTAATAAATAACTTATAAAATTAAAGTCTTATTTTATGGAAATGTCCTTAAGTTGATACCTATTAGAGTACAGTGTTGCCTGTATAACTGATCTTAAAAAATTCAGCGTTAACACAATGGACAAATGTGGAAAAAATTTTTGTATGTGTATGCGTGTGTATGTGTTTAACATTTGAGCACACCAACCTAAATTCTGCCAGAAGTATCTGTCAACACAATAATCTTATTTTGGTGATCATATTTGGTGGCCATTTAAAACTAACTTGATTGGTACTGTTATTTGCAAATGCAGGAGCTAAAATGTATATATTAGAACTTGTGGAACCCTGGGGCTAGACTGGTATACTAGTAATGTAGGAAAGAGGTATAAGAACTACACAAAGGACTAAATATTAAATTAGATTGTATTCAGAGCCTGCTAGACTCAGGGACCTGGCTGATCAGCCATATGGCTGGCCCATGGGGACCTACAGAAAGATTCCTGCTGAGATTCCTAAAAACTACTGCCCCATGACTTTAATGTTGCAGACCCACACCCGGAAAGGAAAATAGACTTAAACCCAATTAATTCCTCATACAATCTGGGTCTCATTCTGACTCTGAGTGGAGACCACACTCTGTCTGTGGAGTGTTATTCCTTCGCTAACAAACTTTCCTTAGTCTCTAACTCTGGCTTGCTCTTGAATTCCTTCTTGTGTGGAGCTGAGGACCCTCTCTCAGCTGGCGTAGGGCTTGAGTCCCCACT
>CM053515.1:53146468-53379792 GCA_028627145.1 Eidolon dupreanum
ATATATATATAGTTAGCTTTCTATGTTCCTCAGTGAGGTGTAGTTATGTTTTGCTGGTCTTCCATTATTTTCTCCAAGTAAGTAAAGACTCATCAGGGACTCTAGTAGTACTTTTCATGCTGTAGTGTTTTCTAATCCAGCATCAGGGGCTGGAAAATTGATTATGTTTCTTTCCTTTTATGTGTTTCAGGTCTACATGGACCAAGAGCAATGCATATGAAGATGCATGAAAAAGCCCCATGACACGCTACAGTGCAGTGCTACTAGCATACTGCTGTGAGAGAGATGATTAATGGTGCTACCCAGGAAGTGTCATGGTGCCCATATATCTGTTCAAAGGAACAATCTGCTTTCAGGTTAGAGATTTGGAGGAAGTTCCCATTACCTAAGATTGACGGCATGCTTACAGTTCACTGAAGGAAGTAAGACACATGGTACTCCTGTGCAGAAAGACAGAACCAGCACCAAGCCCCCAGAAAAGATAGACATTTTTAGAATATAAAATGTTGAGAACATTTAATCATTTAAATCATATTTGTCAAATTAATAAATAATAATTAAAAGACATACCATAAAAAACTATTCTTAACAACATATTTGATAAAAGATCTGAAAAGCAAAAGTTAAGCAATTGCATAAAAGGAAATAGAGAATTTCCAAAAGCAATATGCTAACTCAAGCCCTATGCTAGCTGAGACTAACAAAGGATAGTAATTGTTGAGGCTTGCAAGACAGAATAAGAAGAATCTGAATTTTAGGAGAAGAGGAATTCTAGCCTGGTAACTATGTATCTTGGTTTACCCAGAACTGTCCTGGTATACACTGTTGTTCTGGTATAATCTTTTGCAGTGCCCTCTTTCACTCTAGTGTCCTGGTTTCAGTGATAAATTATATAATTACTCTACTTTTAGCAAATGTGTAAGAATGATTGTGGAGTCTTTAGGGGACTAATTGTGAATGAACACCAAAATTCTTACTCTTTAGAATAGCACTGTTAAACAGAAATACAACACAAGTCATGTAAATAATTTCAAAATATCCACATTAAAAAAGAAACAAGAAATAGGTGACATTGATTTTAATAATATATTATATTTGACCCAGCATACCCCAAATATTATCTTTTTAACATGTAGTCAATATGAAATGATTAACAAGACATTATGCATTCATTTTTCCATGCTGACACTTTGTAATTCAGGGTGCACTTTTTACTTGGAGCACATCTCAATTTGGACTAGCTGTATTTTAAGTGCTCTGTAGCTACATGTGGCTAATAGCTACTGCATCGGACAGTACAACTATGGAATACGTAGTTTTAAAAATATAATTAACTATATAGTATTAACTATACAGTGAAATATGAGGAGCTCCTATTCTATAGTGTGGTTCAGCCATTCCTGAGCCATCTGCTGTCATAAATCAGGTTAAAGAATCCCTCTGAATTAGGACTCCATTTCTTCATCTTTGGCTCTGCTTTCTTCTACTTCATTTTAATTTTCAAGCAGGCCCTTGCCTCCTAAACATAATTTGACCACTAAAAGTTCTAAACTTATTTTCCACCAACTTGAAAGTGACTTAGTTCCAGCGAGTTTCTAGGGATTGAGCTTGATATGACCAATGTGGATCACATGGCCATCTCTGATACAGTCACTGGCCCAAATATTGGAAAGTTCTGACTGGTCACACACCTGTCCCTAGGGTACCCGGAGTGGGGTTAAATTCTATCCAAACATGATGAACTGTGAATGGGGAAGGGCTCTCCCAGTAAATTCAAGGTGCTATTACCAGAAGGGAAATACATGCCAGGGTGACAAAACACCAGAAGTACAAGAGTTATTTGGAGACCTTAGGGGAGCAGACACAGCTTAGATAATCCAGGAGAAGGTCTGCCTTGATTAGTTCTGTAAGAATAGCTCCATTTTCTCAACTGCAATAAGCTTGTGTGATGCCACCAATAAAATTCCTTCTCCAACAACTGACTTTGGTTATTTATATAGTATGTGATATGGTATCTAAAAGATCTAGTGTCAAATTCCAGCAGGAAGATTATGATGAATGTTTTTGACCACCAAAACAGAGATCCACCTGTTATACTTATGTTTCTTTGGGATCTCTCTTCCATTCAGCATAGACATGAATGTCGCAGAAAAGACCAGGCTGTATGATTACAGATATTAAACAATTCACACCTTTATGAACAGAGCCTAGAGGCATCCTGGGCCCTAAATGAACAAAGGACCTCAGGTGAGCAGTGACAATTTGATGGGCTTTTGGGGTATGACAAAAGGACCCTGATTATCTTTGGGGGTTCTGAAGGGCAAAAGTCTGCTGTTCAGAACAGGTAGGGAATCCCAGAGCATCACGGTACTGCAGGGGCCAGGAAGAACTATAGTAGGCAAAAGATGGAATCAGCTATGGAAGGAATTCCATCCTTTCTGTGCTAAGGAGGGAGTCAGCAGAGAGGTAAGCTGGTCCCTAAATGCTGCATCTAATAAAGCCTTGGAAGCCCCATTGCTTTGGTGCCACCCAAGGCCTCAGGCTGGCAGCATTGATCTGTGAGTGGTGGTCCTCAAGAGCCAGGTCCCCACAAGCTATAGCCCGCAGGAAATCACTGTGCTATCTGCTGGGATTGGTGGCTGGATAAAACTCTCTCATTTGTGGAGGTCAATAGAGCTCAGTGCTTTGTATGCATCCTTCTAGAACATGCACCACTGATGACAAGGAGGAGGTAGTTTTTGAAGAAGTTTTGTGACATGTGTACTTTTCATCGTCACATTCATGTAAAACTCCCTCATAAGTGAGCATGGTGAAAGAAACATGAGTCTTGGAATCAGAAGGCCTGGAACTGAATTTTGACCCTGCCTATTAGCTCTGTGACTCTGAAACACTCTGCACGTCATTTGTTTCATCTAAGAAATGGATGATGCCTGTCTTACTTCACCATTCTTATATTAGTTTATTCACCTGCACACTAAGTATTTATAGAGTGTTTTTCTGTGTGACTCTCACTTAGACATTGTATATAAGACTTAGTTTCTGCCCTGTTAGAGAGGATCAAACAAGATATTTGATTAAAAAAAAAAAGTTCTATTAACTTTAAAGTGTACTATAGACATAGATGATGTAGATGATGATGATCATATTATATTAATAATGCAATTTCTTTTCTCAGACAGCTGTTTATCTTCCAGTCATTTCCCGTAAGCATGTTAAATATATGACATCAGCAATTTCTTTCCTTTGGAGTGGAGATTTCATTTTCTCTGTCAGTCTAGACAAGCCTGCTGCAGTGTTTGTATTTATAATTGCCCTTGCACAGGCTTCCAGGGCCTCCAGGGACAGGTGTGCCAAAGTCATTAAGATACAGCCTCCTATGTTCTCTGTCACCATGCAATCTTCAGCCCCCAGAGCTATACAGCAAATGTGTCATGATGTGTAATTAATGAAGAGGGAGTCAGGCTCAGCATTAACACACACAAATCAAGACCTTGTCAGCCGTGGGGGTGTTGATGGAACTTTTGTTCTTTTAGCAATATTTATTGTTACAAAATGCTGCATACTCAAGTAGGGAAGGGTAGTTAGTGCCTTTATGGAATTAGTGAAGTGACTCTTTTTAGCAAGCCACAGGGACAGGCATTAGCTCGATCTACTGATTGATTCAAGGCTCCTAAGACTGAAGCGGATGAGGGAGCTGGAGAGAACATTCTTCTGTTTAAAATGTGTGTGCAGATTTCCTCTGATTGTGAACTGCCCTTGGTTTCTGCAAGCTCAGGGGCTTTTAAAAACTTCTGTTCACCCCAATGATATGAATTTATTGAGAATTCTTTGTGTGTAGGCGATAGAACATGATAGCTCATGAGTTAAATTTAGTTGATGGGTAAGGGGGTTCCTTGCAGATTGGACAATCAGATATGAAAGGAATCTTAGAGTTTATGTTGTCCAACACTCTGGACAAGAATTCTTTCCATGTGATGACTTCTAACTGCTTACCCATCTTTTCCTGCCTGTGGTTAAAACAATAGAGCAATGAGCATCTAGTCCCAATTCCTCACTTTTGGGGAGAAGATAGTGAGGAAATCAAAGAAAAAAAGAAAGAGGGAAAAAGATATCCTTCCTCTTCTCTTAAAGGCTCAAGGAAGCCAGAAGCATTAAAACAATTTGAAAATTCAAAGCAGTTCTCTACAGCATCCATAGATGAGGACCAGCTTTAATTCATGGTCATCAGATCACACATGTTGGTTTGCTTAGTTCTGGGACATTGACGTTGTTCCCTTCCCATAGCCGTGTCTCATTCCTTGCGATCGCTTAGGACTGAGCCATATACAAAATATTTTGCACAGTTTCACCTGTCTCTGAACAAAAATTCCTGTTTCTCCAGACTTCTTGCTTCCTCTTTCTCGACATACTTACTCTTCAACCTTACCTCAGCTCCCTCTTCTGCCCCTCTAGTCATGGCTTTTCTCTTGTGCCTGGGCCATGGTGGGTCACTTCAATCACTCTCTTGCCATGAGTATACCTAATTACTTCATTTCTTGAGCCCTATGCTGCAATTTTCCTATACATTCCCTACTTTTCATCAATTTGACTGTCTGCTTCTCTGCTCCAGCTTCCAGATGGCTGGATGCTGTAGGTAGGGGGAAACACATGATGTTACAGGTGTGGTTTCCAACTTTAGCTAGATTCTCAGTGCTGTTCTGTGATCTTCCTACGTGGCCCCAGTTGGCATCCTCATCTGTTCCTCACAAAAGCTCTTATACAACTCCATCCACTCCTCAAATTTATTCTGCAAAGATGGCTTGCTTTCTGTTATCACAGAGAAAGTTAAAGCACTTAGCCATGAACTCTCTTTACTTTTTCCCCTCTTCTGCTATGGATTTTTTCATTTAAATCATGCCACAAGAGGTGTCTTTTGCTTGAATTCTCTCCAAATCAGTTCCTGAGACAGGGATACCAGTGGGAGTAATTCATTTGGAAGGTAATTTCAGGAAACATCAGTAGGAAAGTGGGGAGTAGACAGAGAAGGAAAGGAGGCCAATAAAGGCTGTGTTATCAAGCAAGGGTCCTCTGTAAGTAACGAGCTTAATCCTAATGGGAACTCTGGTTGTCAGCCTAGAATACATGCTTGAGTTACCCTTCCGTATGAAGGATATTTACAGACCGTCTCCCATCAGTTTGTGACTGGAGGCTGTTCCAGAGGTCATTAATTCTCCAGAACTGGTCTCGTGCAATCACATTCTCTTGTAAGGGTAAGCTTTTATACCAGTTGGTAATACTTTTAAAACTTTTGAATGGACTTACTTAGGTCTTGCATATTCTGCATTCTATTTCTAATATATTATTTATCTAGAAATATTAGACCTTTTCCAGGAGGTGATGGTTATTGAGTTTTTAAGTTAATATTTTTACACTAACAAAAATATTGTTCTCCATCAAGCACCTAGCTTCTGCATTTGAAAGTTATGGCTTTCAAAAGTTGTGTGTGTGTGTGTGTGTGTGTGTGTGTGTGTTTGCATGTGCTACAGGTTTACAAAAAAACTACCTATAGCCTGGCTTGTTGTTTTATTTTCTCTGAGGTAATTAGAAGTAAATAGTCTTTTGCTCTATATTTAATATTGGAGGAAGGCAAATGATAATGATGATGATGATGATAGTTATGATAAAATAAACTCCAATAAATAAAAAATAAATAGGAAAATATTTAAAAATATTTCTCATAATTGTTAGTGTTTTTCCTGCTTGGCTGCCCACATTACTGACCGTACTGCTGATGCCGACAGTGGCACCAAGTGCTGATTCATCCCGACGGATGCCCAGTACTGAGATCACTCATGTCTGGCTAAATCTTTTGCTGCAAAATCTGTTGGCACTAAAGCTGTCCCAGTTCTGAGATTTTTATGTTTCTCAACTTTAGCAGAACTGTGCTTTGCTTTTGTTTCTACCTTATATTTTCAGCCTTAAGAATTAGTCATGAACTCTTGTGGTCTACATTTACCCCTAAAGCCTTAACCCTTTAATTTCCTTAACATCTCTAAAATGTGTTTCATTATCCATGTCTTCTGGTGTATATTGTTATCTCTTGCCTGGCCCCAAATGGGGAGACAAATAAGTGAGGCACCTTGGTAGTCTTGGTGCATAGTATGTGTTTATCAAGTATTACCCACTAAACTGAGTCTCAGAATTAGCCTTCTGTCAGCTCTCAAAGCTCTTCCGAAGCTTTCTCTAGAACAATCAAGACTAAATAAATCATATAAAAACCTTCCACACACTCCACTGCCTATAAAGGACCAACTCAGGAGAAGCCAAAGACCTGTCATGAGCTGGATTCTGCCTTTCTTTCAATCCTCACGTCTTGCAACAATCTCCTTTTTGCCTGTTGTTTGAGCATATTGAATCATTCAGGTCTTTGGGCACATGTGTACACTATAGCTTCACTGTGCCTTTCTTCCTGTTGCTCCTTCTGTAATGCGTGTTCTTTCCCCTACTGTGTGCCCAGTGATCTCAAATTGTTTTATAAACTCAGCTCAGTTACTTCTTCTCCAGAGCTCATATGTGCCCCCAGTAGAGGAGGTCATTGGGTTTCTCTCAGGCCCTCATATGTAAAAGGTAGATGGTAATAATATCTACCACATAGATGGCTGCAGTGGTTTAATGATATAAAACATGTAACTTCGCCTGCTGTGGAGTTAATATTTAATGCATATTAACTGCTTATATTAGTATTTTAGAGATCTCTACTATGAAAATCACCATAATTCAAGGTTATTGATGCACATATTTCCCAGTGCTTATCAAATACACACTGTGTCTCCAGTACTTAGTGTTATGTTAAATAAATAAATGAATAAAACCTATCACTGCTACAAGTTGACACACACTTAGAGTTTTATAGGTTAAAAAATACGCCTTCATTATTTCACTTAATGCTTAAACTTGCTCCATGCACAGTGGATATTTTTAGGACAGTGAAACTATTCTGTGTGATACTCTAATGGCAGATACATGACATTAGACATTTGTCAAACTCCACAGAACTGTACAACCCAAAGAGTAAACCCTAATGTAAAATGTGGAAATTCATTGATAATAATGTGTCAGTATTGATTCATCAATTGTAATAAATGTCCCACATGAATGCAAGATGTTAATCATTGGAGAAGTCGAGAGGATAGAGAAGGGAGGAGTATATGAAAACTCTGTACTTTCTGTTCAGTTTTTGTAAACCCAAAATTGCTCTAAAAAATAAACTCCATTAATTAAGAAAAATAGCTTCTTGAAGGAGTGAGGACCAGTGGGTGGTATTACCTAAAAATCAGAGAAGTGGTATGATTGGCCCAAGTTCACACAACTAAGACAGGTCTAAGCCTGGACTCATGTTTTCTTATGCTGGACTTTCTATAGTTAGTAGAAGACAGATTTTTAATCTTCATTTAACTTTTAGAGAAGGATAAAGCAACCTCATCATTGACATTCTCCTTTCTGTACTTTTGAAAAGTAAGTCTTAGGTGGAGTGGAGTTTATTAGGAACTGTATGAGAATACCCTTCACAAGACTAATTTAGAGTCTTTATGACTCAGTAGAGGCTGTCAGTCCTAAGTTATTTGATGTTTAATTCTTGCTGATGTAAATTTTATATGACAAATAGTTTCATTTAATTGTGTCACCTCTGGCTTATATACACCATAAAAGGTTTCGGTTTTAACAGCCAGCAGCAAAAGTACTCTGGCTGAGAGGAGTAATGTTGAGAAAACTTGCAAGGGCACGGCTGGCTGTGGAAGAGTGGGTGGCTTTCTGAGGGGGATGATCTCTAGAGGGAGGCTGGGCTTTGGGCAGAGGTGCAGCTGTGCATGTCCCTAGAGTGCCTGGGCTGGCAAGGGTGCCACTTCCTCTTAAGACCTTAATTGATACTCTCAGTGAATCCATATACTTGCCCCTCCTCTGGCTTTTTTTATTCCCCCACTGATGGATTTTCCACAAAGAGTGCTTGCTTTATAACATGCTCTAACATGGGCTACCAACAATTTCATAATGATTTAATGAAAATTCCTTAACTCTGTATCTTAGTTTCTCCATATAAAATCACTGTGCTTGGGGATAATAGCATGACTGAATCTCATTAAATATTGGGAAAGTGCAAACATGTATCTGTATGTCAATAAACTATTTACTGAACATCTACTACTGTTTCAGGCTCTGTGTGGTAGGTGCCATGGAAAATGAGCAGTCTCTGTCCCCAAGAAACTTTCAGTCTACTGGGAAGATCTGATAAACCTATAGAATGAGTTAACAATAAGAGGTATATGTGTGTGCAACACTCTATGGTTTATTAAGGACTTTCACGTGTCCATTGCAACTACATTCTCTGGGTGATTGGAGCATATATTATTTCTCCCTCTTTATTGGTGATGATCTGCACAAAACATAATGAAAACAGAGCGCCTGATCTTGGAAATGGAAAACAGCTGTCAAACCATGGACCTCAGAGTCATCACCAATAAAATGGGACTTCTACAAAGTCTTCCAATAAAATGTGAGCCCTTCCAAGATGCTAACAACACAAAATATATCCCACTCTTGTGTACATTGTTACTGACAATACTTTGGTTCTGATGGAGAGGATTTTGTATATTTCTAATTACAAGGAAATCAAAATAGGCACTGGTTAATGTTGGTTTAGTCTACATAATAAAACACTTGCTAATATTTCACTAACTAAATGTGTATACATTTTATTAGGTACCCTATCCTTACCTTACATTTCTTATTTTCAGTCTAATATTCCTTCATTATAGAAAACTTTGAGTATTTAAACATTTTATTATCTATTGAAAGTTGTAATACAAATCTTTGAGGACAACTCTTACTACTTGTGGCAGATATCTTCCATTGACTGGATCTGATTCAGTCTTCATACTTCCTATCCTGTTCTCTGCCTGAAGAGGCTGACCTGCATGAACTTTTATCAGTGGGTTCCTGTGCTCTCAGGAGGAGATGTCTTATTAGATTTGGCCAATGCTGATCTTAGCAGAAAATCAGAGGAAGGAAAAAGAATGAGGCCAGAGTGTTTATTACATAAGATCCACCTCTTTGAGATCATCTTGGGCTGGTTTCATTGCTTCCCATTCTTGCAAGTTTTCTTTCTCCTTGTCCCTTAAAATCCAAGTATAGTAACAACTATTTACAAATAAAACACACCTATTTAACAAAGGAAATGCCTTATTTGTAAACAATCCCTCTATTTAATCTTTTTAAAATTATCCTAATCTGATTGTTTCCCATTGGTATCCTTAAAGAGCCCATGCACCTACCTCTCCCCTGGCTTATTCTTTCCACTAACAGAAATTTTGTACAGTAAAAATAAGCACAATCATTTAAGAAAACCCAGGCAGAATGAAGGCTAGAAAAAGGACATGTGATATGAATAGTGAGGTAGAAGTGGAGGTGAGCAGAGCTCAAAAAGAAGTGAAAAGCCCTAACAAGAAGTCTTCTGTTTCTTGTCTTTGAGTGACTTACAGTGACTTTGGGGTGTTTTGAAACACAAAGAAAAATTTTTTCCTGGGAAGGTCTATTTCTAAAATGCATACATATATATATTAGGGAAATAGAATAGTGTAATGGGAGGGAGCTGGGAATAAAATTTGCGATCCACTACTTATTAGTTCAATCATCTGTTAACTTCTCTGAGGTTCGGTGACTTTATCTATAAAGTGTAGATAATATTGTCACAGGTCCTTAGTTTATGATAAATATCCTTATTATTACTTGAGTTTTAGTTAGATTTTAGATATCTAGAAATATATTTTCCCAAATGAAAAAAATTGGGGGAGTAAAATTTCATTTTTGTATCATATGTAAGAGTAAATATAGATTAATATTTACTCTGAAAATTAAGTTTTTTCTTAAATATCCATCAATCAAGACCAGACTACTTAAGGTTGGAACAATCTCAGTTTATATTAGCCTATCATGAGGGAACATTTTAGCATAAGGATTCTGGGATTGATGACACATTATATCATTAAATGAATCAACAAAAAGTTTATTAAGTAACTGTCTGCATTTTTACAAGTCTCTGTGTTAGGTGCCTCAGATATAAAAAATAAGTAAGCCACGGTCCTTGCCCTCAAAGAAAGCATCTTGGCTGAAAAGATAAAAAGTGACCTATCAAGATCACAGGTTATGCCATATTATTCTTTGTCTCCCCAGTGCTAACATAAGCCCCAGTCCATTTTGAGTACATATCATAAAAGTTTGTCGAATTTGAATAAATTGAAAACCAGCAATGCCAGACATGAGAAGCAAAGACACTAAGTACATTAAAAATTTAAAGCAAAGAGAGTTCTTAGTGACCTTACAAATTTCTCGGATGTGGAGAAAACTGTTCTGGGCCTTGGTAAATGTATAGATTTGAATAGGTTTAGAGGGGCAGGAACAACACTTCAGGGGACTAATTATTTAGAATATATTTATAGAAGTCAAATTATCAAATTATCAAGTAAAGTGGTATGAGTTTTAATAGAAAATGATTTATAGACACATTTTTACATAGCCTTGATTTTAATAGAACTTGATTTACATATACCATCTAAAAGATTGTATTTTTTTTTTTACCACAATCAGTGGTATGTGAAAGTAGTATTTCACCATAACTGCACTAGCATAGTGTGTTATCTTTGAGAAATATGCATTTATGTGATAGACGATACCATATCTTAATTTAAAAATATATTAGGTGAAAATTTTAATTAATTGAATGAAGACAGGGCTACAAGTGTACTTGTAAGTACATTGAAGTGAGAAGGGCCAAAGAGGATTGAGGTTTGGTAAAGAGGTATAGCAAAGGCATAACAGAGAGAGCCATGAGTAAGTATAGGCTGTGTTGAGGTGGCTGTCCAGAAGATCAATAGGCTGTGGGAAGTGAACAAAGTACAATTTTCAGGAATCATGATGTGAGGGGTGTTTTTGACAGGTGTACAGGAATAGGCATGGTGAATGGAAACACATTCTTCATCCCGAGGGAAGGCTACCAGCAAATCAGAATAAGAGGCCCTACCAAACTTTCTGTCAATCATCTCATGTGACTGGGAAGAAACCCAATGAGGAAGAGAGAGAGTTGAGATTATCGACTATTCCTTTTATTACCAGCTCATCTGAAGGGAAGGAATTTCACTGTAAAAAAAAATAACGTAGGAGGTATTGTTCGATACAATGATTCTTTCTTTCACAGAACAAAAATGATTCTCTTCATATATTCCCATTACTCAGTGAGCTGCCTCTCACAAGTTGGTTCACAAATTAATTGTTTTGTGGTCTCAGTGGATGTAGGAACGGGGTAAAAATGTATTTTCAAGAGTTAGATGCATACTCATGGTACATCAATAGAAGAGAAAAACATATAATTGCTTTTTAAATAACCAGTACAACCAGAGTATATACACTTCTGACTCCAAAACTTTTTTCCATTTTTTTCTTTCCTGCTCACTGTCCAGTCTTCTGTCTCACAAATCTAGTTCACATTCTGCCTTCTTTACTTTTTCTTCTTACAGGTATACAAATCAACGTTCCTTCAACTCTAATTACCTTTTCCTGAGCATGTTTCAACTTGTTTATTTCCCTCTTGAAGTGTGATGCTCAGATTTAAACACAATGCATCAGATATGGTCAACTAAATATTAACAAAAATAAAATAACAGCCGTTTTCCAATTTTTGATATTGTGTTTCTGTTAAAGCCATTGAAGATGGCTGCCACAATTAGCTCTCTGTTTCCTAAAACTCCTGGGCCTTTTATCTTTAGCTGGGCCATATTCTTATCCTAGCCTGTTTGTGTAGTGGACTTAGACTATTTAGACCCAAGTGTAAGAATTTAGTTATTTTCATAAAAATTATATTTTGTAAGATTCAGCTTATCATTCTAGCCTGCTAAAATAGATATGAAACTGGATTATAAGAAATTAATTTCCTTTTCAGCCTAATGTCATCCATGCAGTTGATAAACATGAGTAGGAACTTATAAAAATGTTAAAAAATACACAACACATTAAAGTTCAGGAGGGCCATACTGATGCCATTAAGCTCAAGTCCCAAGCCTAATTCAGGCCCACAGAAGCTCAAGGGTCATTGAGCTCCAGCCTGCTCTCAACTTTAGCTTCCACCACCTCCCTTATGTGAGCTCTCTGCTCTTCATTCAACCATTAATCCAGTCCTTCTCTGAACCTTTGCTCATGTAAAGACTGGAATGCCTCCTTTCTCAGCTGTACCCTTCCTTTGTGGATAACCACATAACTCAAGCTTGCATAACTGATTTTAAGTTTCTCTGTTTTCCTCCCCAACAGAGATAACACACAGAAGACTGACATTAAGCATGCCGTGGTTCTTGATATTCATGTACTAAATTAACGAGTAAATTAATGAACAAAACAGGTATTTTACAATATTCATTTTCTTCCTGATAGAATGCAAACATTTGGAAACTTTTTAAAAGGTAGGTTAGATGATAATATATACTTGTTTGGAATATTGCCTGTATTAATTTGCTAGGGCTGCAATATCAATGTCACAAACTATGCGGCTTAAACAACAAATTTATTTTCTTATGATACTGGAGACTAGAAGCCCAAGATCAAAATGCTGGCAGGAGTGTCGGTAGGGTTGGTGTCTTCTTAGTCCTCTCTCTTTGGCTTGTAGATGGCTGTCTTCTCCCTGTGTCTTTGCATGATTTTTTCCTCTGTGTGTGTCTGTGTCTGAATCACTTCCTCTAAGGACACCATTCATATTGGATTAGGGCCTACTCAATGATTTTATTTAACCTTAATCACCTCTTTAAAGATGCTGTTTCCAAATACAGTCACATTCTGAGGTTCTTGGGGTTAGGACTTCAACATATGAAATTTGGGGGAACCTATTACACCAGCAAACAGAATCCAATAAACATCATGAAGGTTCCAGAATGTGTATGCTCTTTGGAATCTTTTATCAAGTTAGTGCTACTGGATTTATTAGAGACTGGAGGGAAAAAAGTCAATCTTCCCTTTGGACACATTTTTTTCAGCAGTTTGATCTTTTCCTTTTAATCAAGTCAAAAGTATTTTAGGTATTTCAGGATCTTTGTTCTTTTTCTAAAAGTAAAATCAATAAAGTTAATAGGTGAAATAGGGTAAGTCTATTGAATGAGAAGAATCTAATTAAGAGGCTATTTTTTTCCCCTGCACTTTGGCTTTCTAATTTGGCTCTCTCTGCATATTTTACTTAAAAGCATTTAATTTAACATTTGACAGACTTGACATCTAAGATGTTGAAAAGTGATCTTGGGATATGGCGTGTCTAGATTTTTATTGTTACTCTATTATCAGCTCCCAGGTTGAACCTATTTTGTCTGAATCTGTCATTTGCCTATACGACTCACATATGCAGACCTGTCAATGTTTTGTGATTTCAAGGATGTGAAGGAAAATGATGGCTGCTATTCTACTCTTAAACTCCAACCCTTTGTGTTAACTTTGATTCCAGTTAAAGCACAAATTCTCTGAAGGGTTATGCTAAATTATTTACACTTTAACCTGATGGAAAGCTGTAATTAAGGGAAGGAAATAGAATAGCATGAGAGTCACCATAAAAGGGCAATGGGTTCCAGAAATGGGAAACTTGGAGCACAGAAGACAAACTTAACCACTTGACAATACTAACCAGGGACAACTCTTCAACTCATCAAGGGATCTTGGGTAAGGCCTATAATATGAGAACTAGTAAGTTCCTCTCTGATGGGGAGCAGTGGTTACTTGATTTGCTGCATAACAAATTATAAGAAATGTAGGAACTTAAAACAGTACCCGTTATGATTCCACAGTTTTGTAAGTCAGACGCTTAGGTGGGCCTGATTGAGCTCTCTGCTTATGGTTTCATGAGGTGCTGAATCAAGGTGTTAGCTGAGTTGAGCTTTTATCTGAACGCTTAGGGAAGAATCCACCTCTAAGCTCTGTCAGGTTGTTGGTCTAAAGTTTCTGTTTCCTTGCAGGTTGTCAGCTACGGGTGGCCCTCAGTTCCTGGAGGCTGTTCATGTCACCCATGGGACTCCCTACATCTTTGAAACAGTAATGCTGCATCAAGTCCTTTTTTACTTTTTGAGTTCTGAATTTCCTTCTGCCTTCCTTTTCTCTTAGCAGCTGGAGCGTTACCAGCAATCAGGTGTCTGTGTAGTGTGAGAATCAAGGCACCACCATCTTTGAATCCCAGATGAAAGATTTGCATGCAGGACCAATGCTGGGAGAAGAAAGCAGGCAAAGAATAGCAAACGGAAGTGATTTTATTAGAGCAAAAGAAAGTTCAAGCTGGCAGCTCGATAAAAATAGAGTCTGCTGAGAAATTGGGGTTCAGAGTTTTTATGGGCCATAGTTTCTTTGTTCTCCTCGTCCCTTCTACTTAGAACTTCAAATTTCCAGCTCCTCCCTCTAAACTGGCTGCTTCCATCCTGGGCATGTGCAGTGTGTGCCACGTAGATGAGAAGTCATACGCCTGCGCCGGGGGACTTGGAGGTTAGGCACATGCCAGTTAAATAATTTCACCTATACCAGTCGAGTGCCCCCAGAGTGAAGTTAAGTAACGGTCATCTGCAGTTAACTGACTGCGGGGAGTGCAGGAAAAGGGGGAGTGAGCCAGACAGAGTGTTGGGAAGGCATGCACCAGGTACAGCCAGGTACCTGCCTGTCCATCTAGTTGGATATATGTTTAATTACGATGTCCTGTAGTGTACATTCTTCTGCTGAGCAGTCTCTGGGCCTCGCTAACCCTTCATTGTCCCTCTCCCTATGGCTCATATCTACCTATGTACATGCTCTGTCAAAAACTCTCTGCTTTTGAAGGTTAACATGGTTAGACTAGCCCTATCCAGAAAATTTTCATGTCTTCAAGTCAACTGATTTGGGACTTCAATTGCAACTGCAAAATTCTTTAATATCAATGCTTGGGTAGTACTTGGTTGAATAACCTGGGGATAAAAATTTTCTTGGGGGTAGGGGCAATTTTAGAATTTTGCCTACCACACTCCTCTTAGTCACTTCTTGGCCCAACAAACAGTGTCCTAACCTCTGCCTTATGCCTGAATTCTCCAAGGAAATAGAGAGTTAATCTTAGGTTGCTCATGGAGATCTAGTTAATTATGTTTCTCACGTTTTCTTCAGAGTTCACTTTGTGAGTAATCAATTTATAGTTAACTCAAGTTTTCTCTTTTAAGACAACTGAAGAGTGCTTTGATTTATCCCGTGTGATTTAGTGCTTTAGTACAATCCTGTTGACCATGATTGGACTTTTACGTGGAGGCTTCATGGTGTGTTTGAGAGGCTCCAACGCATCTCTCTGATTTGCATTTAGTACTATCTACACTTTCCCTGAGAATACCTGACAAATGGCCATTCAGATATTTTTGCGTTTCCTGCTTCCCAATACTCCACAAAGAAAGCCTTCCCTCCATGGTCCGATGTGGCCATTTTAGTATTCTTAAACTGAGCCCAAATCTGCTTCCTGTTGGCCTCAGTTCTGGCACTATATAGAACAAACCATTTCAACAGCTTTTTTTTTTTGTTGTTGTTGTTATTCTATTTTCTGTTTTGCTATTTTTTCTCTGCTGGGAGGCAGCATATGTCTCAGTCAGCTGAAATTCAGACCATGACCTCTCTTTCAAACTAAAATAAATACTGCCCCTCTTAGACTTTTTCCTCCTTCACATCTGCCCTTGACATTCTTTTAAAGTATATTTCAGGTAGAGGATTACAGGGCCTGTATATCCCAGAAAGTGGCAGCTGATGCAGATCACAAGCATCTGCAAACCTGCTCAGGGCACTAGAGAGAGTGTGTTCTGCTGAGCTGGCTGAATTTTCTGTTCACCTTTCAGAATTGGAGCATGCTGTGGTTTGAGGGGAGGCTGTGAGGAGTATACTTGTTGACATCTCCAGGTAGGCCTTGTGATAATCTAATAACTGCCTATGCATAAGCATCCTGGGATGGCAGAAAACCAGAGATATTTATAGTGAAATGCACAAGCACCGTTTTGTGTCGAATGAGGTGAATGGTTAACTGTGAACCACAGAATAAGGTGACCTGGGAAATTTCAGTGCTTATTTTCATCACAAAGAGGTTTTTGAAATATATGTATATACAGCAATTTGTATATTTTAAACTTATTGTAGTTAGAGTGAATGACATACATTTCATGTACATTCAGGACTGCAAGGGAGAGCAAATGTGTTATCCGATGATATTCCATGTGCACGCAGTTGTCATCTGAAGCTGCCCTGAGCTTTGAGATGTGAGTAAAATTCTCTTAATTTCCCTTGAACATCCCATAGGATATTCAGTGCCCTCCTCAAGATTTCTGTGAGTCCCTGGGAGTTCTCTTCTCATGGCACTTCTGATTCACAGTGCCTGTCTCCTTGAACCCTCACTCTTCTTCAGCCTCATTTCCCATGACTGTTCTGCTCTTTCTGCTCTCTCTTTACTGAGCTCTAGAATTCAGTATGCTCCTCAGTTTTTGCCTAAACCATCCACACAGAATATTTAAAAATGTCTCAGATTTTATGAGAGCTTTGGGAGAAGATGATTTATAGTAACATTAATGATTTTAATTGTGATAGTAGATATCCTCGTTCTCAAAAGTCCTTCAATTACCCTGTCACTGGGAATTTCTGACTGGTCACATTCCTGTGGAGTCAACCTCCTGCCTTATTTCTTTGCTCTTTCTCTCTTCCATCTTTCCTCCCCTACCCTCTTCCAGTTCCCCCAATTCCTGTTTATTTCTCATATAAAACTATTTTGCTATCAATTTGATCCACTGTCATCTTCTAAACCATGGCCTACTATACTCAAAGGAGCTTTCCTAAGTGCAGTTCCGTATCTATAGAATAAACCTAAATACAGATAATTCCCTTATGGGAACTCTTCAGATAAAACTATCTTCATCCAGTACACATTACTTTTGCCTGAAGGGAGTTTATTCTGAAAGTGTGTGGTTGTGGGTGCTATAGTAGTTAATACATTGGTCTTCCTCTTTATCAGGAGCTCTTTTAGGGCTAAGAACTTCTGTGTGCATGTGCAGCCTTTTGCTTCTCCCCAGGACATGAGCCAATGTTCTGTTTTCTGATCTGCATGGTGGTTATATATGTGTGTTCACTTTATAATAATTAATTGAACTTCACACTTGTGAATTAATAACTTCTGTATATGTTTTATATTTCAATACATATGCTTTTTAAGAATTGGCTTGCACAAGATGGCACAGTTATTAAGTAACAAGCATAGGTCCGTGGCCTCCCAGTGAGGAGCTCCCCTCAAACTGAGCTGCTTCTGCAAAGGCTGAAGTGGGTTGGCTACCTCCTGCCAGGATGTGGGGCTCTGTGCAAAAGAAATAAAATTCGTGTTCCCTCCCTGTGTCTTTCCTCTTTGCACACCCATGTCGCCACTCGAGTCTCCCCTTCAGAGCCCAAGAATAGGGCACATTCTTTGCTACCAGAGAATGTCACTCATATCCAATTTTCCTTCAGTGAGTGGCATTCATTTGATTCCTTCTCTCATGAGCAATGTTTTTATTTATTTATTTTTTTGGTAGGGGTTTACTCTACCCCGCAACTTATGGCAGTATGGGCATAGAGTCTTTGGTTAGGGGGATCAGGGTCGGGGGACAGGATGCCATTTCTAGAGGCTGCTGGGGGTTCTCAACCTTGGCTGTACTTGAATCAACTATGGACCCCTGGACCCCAATCCTCCTGAAAATTCTATTTAATTGGTTTGAGCAAACAGGTTCTAAATCTCCCCAGGTAATTTTGATGTATGGCCAAGATAGGTGGCCACTGGCCCTGATTTAATCATTTGACAGGACCTACTAAACAATGAGAGTCTTAGCTGGAACTGGGGAACAAGATGCTGACATGTAGCACCTGATTTTTATGGGGTGAACCTCCTGCTGAGCATGCTAGAGAATTAGAGAGTCTTGCTGTATCATGCAATAATGAGTCCCCCTTTCCTGTTGAATCTCCACCTATGGTCCAAATTAGCTTCAGCAGCATATAACAGAGAAGTACACACAGAACCTCTCTCTTATTTCTTTTGCTACTTTTATTTAAACTTCTTTTCATCATGTTTCAGTTAGTCATAGGGGTGAACTGGGCAGGAAACAGCCCCATTGGGCTGGGTGGGATTGGAAGGGAATGGGGGTGTATGAGATGAGGATGCTGAAGGAAGGTGACTCACTGCATAAGAAGGTCAAGGTGAAGGCTCAAAGCACAAAGCCCAAAAGAGAGGAAAGGTCAGGTGAGATTTCAGTACCTGTTAGATCCATAAAACCTAACTAAGGTGTAGTGGTAACAAATCCAGAGGATGGTTGAATATTCAACAGTCACAAGTATGTGGTCTGTTCATATATGACCAGCACTACTCAAGGTGGGAGGACAGCTTCCTGAAGGTGGTGGCACTTCACATTCAGAGTCCACACAGGGGTCAGGTTAGAGCATATCAGAGGGGAGCTGGTGGACCAGGCAGAGGAACTGTGCAGAGGCCGTGGATTCAGGAGATGAAACAGAAGGGGCACGTGAGGGCATCTCAATGAGTGGTAAGGGCTAATCCTGGGCTTAGCTGGTGCTTTAAATCAGGTATCAGTCTAAGACCCCAAGAGCTGAGACTCACCTTAGAGCTCTGGCTTGATTCTAAGACTATTAGATTTTGATGCTGTTGACTGCACTGTATTTGATGAGACTCACTTGTAACAAGGCCAGGGCCAGCCGCTGCTGAGGGACAGCAATTAGACCCACTATAGGAGTTGGAGAGGCAACCAAAGGTGACTTAAGTGCTGGTTGATGCTTCTGGATGTGGGAGCACAGGCAAAGGATTTCACCAGCTCTCAGGTCCAGGTTAGCTTTTTCCGTCCTTTTACCTTATTTCCTAGTTGTTGCAGAGTCCACCTGTTATCTGGAGGCTCAAGTGCTTCTTGGGCAGTGATGTCATTCTCAAGTGTCAGAGTGTAATTCCTCTGCTCATCACATACTTAGCAGGCTTCAAATTTCTTTAGCTACTCGTCATGCACTCAGGGGTCATTGTAAACTTGTCAGTAGAAGACTGAAGTGCTTGTTTGTGGATTTCTCTGGTAGGATTTTAGGCTTATCTACTGATCTGCCCCTCACAGCCTTCCTGCAGCCTCCCTAGCCATCTATCCCACCCCCTCCCCCACACCAACACCGCCAACCCAACTCAGCTCCTCCTGGTCCCTGTGAATTTCCTTCTCTTTTTTCTCTTCTCCCATCCCACCTCCAATCCCTCACTTATACTTTGGAAGAATTATGCTTTTCCTTATAAGACCAGCCTATGAACACCTCTTCCAAAAAGCCCTTCCCTGTTCCCTCAGTGGAAATTTTCTTTCTCTCCTACATGGTCTTGACACAGACTGTCTCTTCATCATCCTACTTATTACAATCTGCTCTAAAGCCAAAGTTTAGTGAGCCCTTACATTGTTACTCATGTAACTATTGGTATAATTACTATAATGCTAACATTGGTTATATTAAGCTAAGTTGTTTACTACTGTTTGTCTCATTTCTTCCTCTCAACAATTATACCAGGGGCTATTGTTATTAGCCCTATTTTACATATATGGAAACTGAGTTTTAAATATTAAGTGAGTGCAGATTATGGGGTTTTAATTCAGACATTCTTTACTTGTTTACCTCACCAACCTGGCAGATCATAGGTTACAGGAAATGTGCTTTTATGTTTCGCTAATACCTTTTTGTATCTGCAAGTATTGCCGATTTTGCACAGCACTACACTCTTTTTTCTGAACATGCATATGTTTATTGGATTGTTTTCTTTGACTTATGTAAATGAAAGACATGCAGACACAGGAAAATGCAGTGATCAATAGCTATAGTAAAAATGTTTGCTTGTTTAAATTTAAAATGTTCAGTTTTGGTCACTGGAAACAAGGCTGCCTTTAGGATGTGTGGGGTTGAGCAAAAGTTTTGGGGAGTTCTTACCTAGATTAAGAGTTCAAGTCACTCCAAATCAGCACATTAACTCCATTCTGGAAGACCAACTTCGTGTACTAAAAGAAAACCACCCTGGACAGTGGGACTACTGTGGTCCTAATAGGAACTAGCTGCCCAATCTAGCTGCCCTTCTCTGGCCCTCACAGTCCCTGCCACCAAAAGAGGGCTTAAACATTATAGAGGAAAGGTGTTTCAGCTCACTTGAGGGCCCTGAGGCAAGGGCCAGGGCAGAGTCTTACTTGCCCGGGTTTAAAGTGTGCTGCTGCTGGGAATATGCAATAGACGAATAATGGTTAAGATAATTGCAGTGAAGGGTGATAGGCGTATACCAAACTCTGTATTCCGTAGGTATTTAATAAATCTGAAGGTATCTTGGCATTGTACAAATTACCCTTGAGCTCTAAGTTTATAATCAGTTTCTGGCTTTCTCACTTACAAGCTCTGTGATTGGATAAGCAACTGAGTTCTCTGAATCTGTTTCCTCATGCATACAGTGGACAGCAGTGGCACCCTGCCAGGGTCATGTGCAAAAGTGCTATTATAATTATAACAGCCTGCGTTTATTGAATTCTTATTGTGTGCCAGACACTACTCTAAGTGCATTACATGGATTATCTCATTTACACCTCACAACAACCCTTTGAGGTAGCTTCTTTTATTCTCTTTTTATAGATGAAAAAATGAGGCATGCAGAGGTACCCCATTTGGATCTGCAAGTCCAATGCCAGAATCTAAGCATATAACCATCATGCTTTATCACCTGGCTCAGCTCTTCTCAACCTTGGCTGCATGGTAGAATTGTTGAGGCACTTTTAAAAGGTACCGATAGTCAGGCATCACCCCCTGCCTCTGAAATATCTATTTAATTGGCATAAGCATCGATCCTTTTTACAGCTCCCCAGGCAATTCGATTGGCAGCCGGGGCTGAGTACTAATAGGGAACAGGCTTGCAGTGAACTTGTGTTGAATCTCAATCAGGGTGACTCAACCTTGATAACACCAAATGAATAAATGTGCCTGAGCTCATTTCAAAACTAAGTACTCCACACATGTAAGAAATTCTTAGATACTTGATAAGCTGGTACTTATCCATATTCTTCTTTGTTCATTTTACTGACTAAAGAAACAGACATGTGCAGAGAATTTTTTAAGCGGGAGTGGGGGTGGGAAGCATGGGGGTAGACAGGGACAGTGGGTTGGTCTGCTATGGTGGGGAGGAATATTTTATCACTGACCATGTTTAGATTTGCTGGGGCATGGTGATAATAAAAAGCAGACTGACTTTTGTTTGTTTAATTATTATTTCAGATTTCCTATGCTCCCTTTCTCGCCCATTGGTATGCTAATATTTGGTATGTTACTGCTGTTTTAAAGTACGTCATCAAAATTATAAATTAAATGTATATATAAATAAAATAATTTACTAGCAACACATATAAATAATATATACTATATAATATGTTAAACTTATATTTATATGTACATTATTCATAATAAATATATGAATAAATTTTTATATAAATTTATATTTTGTATGAAAATATTTTTCATAACAACCTTTGGAGAAAAGTATAATTATCCCCATTTTACAATTGAGGAACTTGAAACAGAAATTTAAGTCACTTGCCCAATACTAGGAAGCTAGAAATACGTAGAAAATATTTCCTGTGTGATTTACCAACATTATTTCTTTTAATTCTTTCAATAATCTTATGAACAGCTACTATTATTAGACCCCTAAAAAAATCACAAGGCACAAGAGGAAGACAAAAGGCATCCGAGGCACAGGATTTCAAAGAAATGTTTTCAGTCTCTCCCAACTGGGAAGTGGTTGAGCTGGAGCTCAGCCTCAGGTGGTCTGTGTCTGACACTGGTCAGAAGCCTATGCTGAGCTGCCGCTCCCTCGTGTTAGGGAGTCAAAGCTAAAACCCCAGTTTTTTTCTCAGTATGTTGCCCCTTCTTCTTTATCCTTTCTACTTTCCTCTTTGATTCTTCCTACTTTGCCTTCAAATTCCAAATACAACTGAAGAAATTAGAATATGTCACTCCAAAACATGCCACTTTGGCAAAGAAATATTTTGACTGAAGACACTTGAGAAGCAGATACAAGAAAAGCTCCATGCCCTCCCCTTATCTGCCTAAAAGCAGAACATTTGTTTTCAAAGGTGTCCCTCCTCTCTTTTGCACCAGGAAGGATAACAGTTTCCAGAGGAGACAACTTTAGACTCTACCAGTATGGAGATGGCACCAGAGGAATCTACGTAACAAACTTTACTAACTAGCCTTCATCTACTATCAGTTTCCCATACATTTACCTTCCCACAGTGTATGATCCTTGGAAGCCTAAAAACTCTTTCCTTTGTCATTTCTTTGCAAATTTATTTATTTATTTTTTTGAAGATGCTATATAAGCCTGCCTTCTAAGCCTATAAGCCTAATTCTTTGAGTTACACTTTCCCAAGTTTCTCTCAAGTACATATGAAACATACATGTTAATGAACGTGTTTGTTTTTCTCTGGTTAATCTGTCTTTTATTACAGAGCCCCTAGCATAAACCTAGGATGCGTAGAGGAAAACTTTTCTCTCCCCTGCACCAAATAACACACACAACTCATTGGGTCCCCCTTTAATCCTGTTACCTGAGTACTTCTCCCTGGTTCAATGATGGGCACCTCATGCAACATGTCTGAGGTTGGAGTTTTCCACTTCTGCATCTCCTCCTGTGTCAGGAGTCTGGCTCACTGCATCATAATCCACCAGTGTCTCACACAAGACTCCCACTTTCCGCCTGGGAACTGTTTTACTGCTTCCTCAGGAAGGGGCAAGGCTGCAGGGCACACATCTGAGCTCTCTCATAATCCCTCTCTATCTCCTGGGTCCCTTTTTGCTTGACTATAGTCCTAAATTCTGCCAAAAAGAATTACAGTACTCAAAAGAATTTGAAACTAAATTTGGTGGCTTTATGACCTTGGAGAGGTTAGCAAACCTTCCTCCCATATTTTTTCATCTGTAAAATAAGGCTAGTGTTAAGGATCTGAAGGAGGGCTTGAGACAAACAGTCATTATAGGGGATATCCTTTTTTTGCAGGACGGGGAGGGTATATTTATTCTGCCTGTCTTTCTATATTTAGTGAGAGACAGAGGCCTGGAGTTTGGAGATCTCTTTAATTTCATCTGTGGAATGAAATTAATATGATAATGTCTATGTCTCTCCAAAATTTACACGTTAAAGTTCTAACTCCCAATGTGACTGTACTTTGAGGTAGAAACTTTAAAGAAGGAATTAAAGTTAAATGAGGTCTTAAGGATGGAGCTCTAATCCAGTATGACTGGTGTCCTTACAAGAAGATGGAGAGACACCAGGAATGCACACACAGAGAAAAGGCCACATAAGGATGCAGCCAGAAGGCAGCCATCTGCAAGCCAAGGAGAGAGGCCTCTGGAGAAAACAAACCTGCTGATTTCTTGATCTTGCACTTCCAGCACTCAAAACTGTGAAAAAATAAATCTCCGTTGTTTAAACCACTCAGTCTGTGATATTTTGTTATGGCAGACTGAGCAAATGAATACAATCACCTTTGTACCATAAACCTATTCAGAGGTGATTCTTCCTGAGTGTGTTCATTCTATCACGGCTTGGCAGCAGTATGTGTATGAGGAACATTCAAGGATGAGCTTGGTCATTCCCAAAGTGACTCTCCTTATTTCATTATAAGAAAGAAATGATCACCTTAATTTGCATGCAAATAATTTTATCGCTAATGACCCAAGTTACACAAACAGCTTTCATCTTTCTGGAAGAAAAACAAAGCACTTTTCTCTTTGTACAGCACTCTGATTTTTTGTGCCTTTTAAGGGACCTGACTCGTTAAAGAGACTTTGATGTTTGTCCCAAGTTTATTTTTGTTATTAAACTTCTCTGCCTGGCACAGATACTCAGTGGAGGCTTATGGTATCTTCTCCCTGTTAATTGGACCTGGTATTGAGTGACAGAGCAAATGATCTTAAATTAATAACAATGACGAATTACCCTCAGATGGCACTTGTACATAAAAGGAAATGCTTCCATTAAGCAAATGTTATGTCATCAAGAAACACATTAATAGCTCTACCGGTGAGCATAGCTGTGTAATTTTTCTCATCACCGTTAATAACTGGCAAAGTTATAATTGCATATGGAGCTTAATTAAAGTCTTCTATCCTATTAATGATTGCTCACACTTCAGATCTCCCATTAAATGGTCTGCAAAGTTTAGACCATATTTCTTGAGGTCTAGATTCTTAGAAGAGATGAGAACGTATGGACAGAAATTGGGTTGGATTATAAAAATCACTAAGTTGAAATTACTGATCATTAGATGTTAGGGATGGAATTGGCCTTAAACATTATTTAAACTAATTCTAATATTTTAAGCTGATTTTTACTTTTGATATTTGTATCTCTTACGTATAACATAAATAATAAAGTAAAAATGCCTATCTCCTTAATAAATAAAAAATGAACCCCTTATTATAAAAATAAAGTGAATAAATCTTTTACTTAGCAAGTGAACTTATCTCCCTAGTAAATCTACTCTTTCCATTTTTATATCCTTTTACTATCCATTCATATACGTATTGTGGCATAGGCTAGCCAGGTGCTCACCAGACTCCCCTTCTGGTCTTCCTGAGCACTCACTCACATAACTTCTTCCAGCCTACTCATTCTGAGATCAGCTAGGAGTCATGTGACTTGTCCTTGAGCAGAAGCCGTATTTGTTACTTTCAAGTAGAGGCAGGGTCCTTCCAACTCCTGGTCCCACTAGGTCCTAGGGCCTCGGGCCCTGCATCTTCCTCATCTGAAAGGCAGATGAAGTAAATGAGAGGTGGAAAAAGAAAAATACCCACTCTTAACTAACTGCCTGAGGCCCTAGAAACTAGTGGGACCGGGAGTTGGAAGGACCCTGGGTCCCTAACTAACTGTGTGGAGTTAAGACCACTCACTACTGCCTGCTGTCCTAAATTAGTCTGTAATGTGAATGAGAACTTAAGCTTTATTAATTACAGTTACTGAGATTTTGAGATTACTTTTACAGCACTTAGCTACCCTCATATATATATTTTCCCTAATTTCATTGGTTGTTATAATTTTTTATTTTACTTTAAAAAATTTGACATTACTGGATATAGAGTTTCTACACACCACATAGTCTTCCATGTGACAGAGTTACGGTTTTAATGTGTGACTAATATTCCATGTTACATGATGTATCAAATTAACATCACCATTTTTCAAATATTGCACAGATCATTTCCTGTGTTTTCCTCTGTAGGGAAAATCCTCATGCATACAACATATTTTCTTACAATCATGTTGACAAATTGTTTTTTTATAGTAATATGTTAGTTTATATTACCCCTAGCCATTATAAAGGTATAAATTATAATCAACCTTTCTAAAATTGGGAATTTATTTGTTCTTTTAAAATTTACTTGGCATTAAATGATACTTTATATATAAACACATTATATTTAAACTATACACATTATGTATATACTTTATATATGTATATACACTTTAATACCTGATAAATTTTGTATTTTCCATATATGCTTGCTTACACAAACATATTAACTTTTTTCACATGGAGAATTTAATCCTGCCCATTGCACACAATTCTGCACAGAACCCTTCAATTTAACAGATGACACAACTGAGTGTTGAGGTGATTAGTGAGGGGAGCATAAGATAATGACTAAGTATCAGAATACAGATTTTATAATTTCAATACAGAGATTTTTCTATTATAGTAAAATTTCCATATTTATGAAATATGGCATGTAATTCTGGCTCTTATGACTTTCATCTTAGAAAGAATGATCATGACATAAATAAAACATACATCTCACCATATATCATTTTCTGTCACTTAATAGACAAGGTGAATTCAATAAAGGCCTCCAGGTACTTGGTGGTGCATAGGTTTGGAAGCTCAGATATCATGGTTAAGATCACCCTAGCCATGGAGAGAGCCAAGCACAACAACATATTCACAATGTAGCCTCCCAGGTTTTGTTAATATGACATAGGGACAAATGAATTATATATGGGTGATTGAGCATTAGCGATTGAATGATTTAGTATTCAAGATAGTAGGAACAAGGGCAGAAGCATATAATATTTGAGCAGTAGTATGTCATCCTGATTAGAGTTTACTCAGAAAAGAAGGAGGAGATAATGCTGGAAAGACAAGTTAGAGCTGGTGCAACTCAATTCAATTAGCAAGTATCAAGTTCCTACCGTGTGCCTGGCACTGCCATAGGTACTAACCATGAAAGGCAGACCAGATAAAGGTCTTGCTTGAGCTCTTAAATAAGGAAGACTTTGTAATTAGCCTGGAGTATGAGACTCATCTCTGAATTTTGTGAGTTTGGATAAGCTACCTCAGTGTAATTTTTCATGTGTAAATTTGGGATATAGTACATAGGCTGGTTGGGAAGCAAATGAAATTATACCTGCAAAGATTTTGATGCACTGCCTGGTGCATATGGTGTCCACTAAAATGCTAGTTATTTAAAGTTTCGTTAATGAGAAGACCAACTGTCAAAACAGTTACAATACAGCATGATTAAATGCAACGGTAGAAACATAGACAAGATACAGTTAGCCTAGAAGAGGCCTGAGGATACAGTAAACCTGAAAGTAGATTGAGTTAATGATACCAGTTCTTGACCCCTACTGTGTCCATAGAATTTGCCATAAAATTTATTCAATTCTTTCTATCTCTATAGGAAAATTATACTTTCTTGTTCTTTGACTTTGCCATTTGCCTTGATTAATGGATATTAGCAAACAAGGCAAACAGGCTTGAACTGTACTTGCTGACTTGTGCATGTGGTTCTTACTCCTCCACTAAGCCATAAGCTAACATGACTGTCTCAAAGGAAGATGAGAGATGCACAACACATGGAGCTGATGCAGACCCACAGATCCGAAGCTTGATTAGTCAACCTCCCAACTCATGAGCAAGAAATAAATGTTCATTGTTGTCTGCCAATCAGATGTGGAAATTATTGTTCCACAGCTATGTTTGACTGATACAGGGTTGATGTTCAAGAACGATTTTTTAGAGGAAGTGATTTGTAAATTGGGTTTTGAGGAAGGAATAGGAATTTTTTAGGAGAAAATATAGGGTAAGAATATTCCAGAAGAAAGAATAACAAGGAAAATAATTTAGAAGTATCCAATATCATGATTTAGCATTTTAGTATTTGGGCCCTGATTGGAGCACATACGTTTAATAAAGGAATTATGGAAGAAGAGACAATAGACAAAAAATACACAGTATACACAAAAGAGGTTCCATGACTCTAAGAAGTAAAAGAAAATTAAAATAGTGCCTATTTCCCCAAAAGAAGAAAATTCATTGTAGCAATAATTAAAATGATAGATTTTGAAAGCAACATCAGAGAAAAAAATTACAAAATAAAATGGAAGTAATTCTCATTAATTTCATGACAAAATTATTCTTAAGCAGGCAAATTGTACAATATGTTAGGCTTCTTGCCTTCTACCTTTAGCAATCCATCCTATGACCAATCTCTTATCTATTACAAAGCCCCCACCCCTACCCCTTCTACTTTACTCTGTATATAGTCAATGATTTTTTTCTCTCTTTATATCTCTTATGGCTCTTAAACAGATCTTCCTTCCTAATTTAAGTTTTAGTGGAAAGGTAATTGGACTGGGAATCAGAAGTTCCTGGCTGTTGTCCCGCTCAGGCAATGATTTGTTTTGAGTCCTTGGACAAGTTCTTTTATTGCTTTAGGCATCACTTACTCATCTGCAAAACCAAGGTTTTAATCGGATAATCTTTAACATCCCAGCCAGCATTGCTATCCATACATCTGTGCATCTATCCATCCAACAAAAATATCCTGAGTCTCTACTACATGCCTAACAATATCCTGGATCTCGTTCTCTTCTTGCAAGGAAAAGACAGTCAATAAACAAACTGATAAATAAGAACAATACCTGATGTTGACAAGTATTCTTCAGAAAAATTAAAATGTGATGCAATATGATAGTGATTTGGTGGCTGCCTTCTGCTGTGTGGATGATAAGATATGGCTTCCTTGAGTAGTCGATATTTTATTTAAGAAGCAAATAATAAAAATGCATCCAGTTTTGTCAGGGTGGGGAAAAGTAGGTTTATTCTGAGTGATAACTCCCAAGAACTTATTCCTTAAGTATGGGAGATGGTGGGACCAGGCTATGTGAGGCTATCACTAAATTCAAATAGCTTATTTTCTGCACTGGTTGTTTAGTTCTAAAGTGACTTCTGAAAAGACCAAATTGTTTGTATGCGGGCAGGAGACATAGGCTAGGCAGACTAACAACAGTAGTGGGCAGTAGTGGACAAAAGTCAAACAGCTTGAGGGGTAGGAACTGAGACAAGGATGACAGAAGTATAACTTCCACCACTAGGGTGCAGCATAATCTCTTGGAAATAAAACAGAAGCACAGAGAGCAGCTGGTTCAGCCCCCTTATTCTCAGAGAGGGAAACTGGAAGTCCAGCGAGGTAGCGTGATCTGCCTGAAGTCACAGGGTGTACTCTAAGAAGTCGTGTATCCAATTCCTATAAATCACTAACTTTAGTAAATCATCAATCAAGTGTCTGGTGGGACATACAGATTTGAGGTAGGGGAGGGAGAGAAGGCTCCAATATTGCTCCAGCTAGCTAGAGGGTTTTTGTTATTACCAAATTTCACTACTTCTCCCTCCATATTCAGATGCCATTTGGATAGAGCAGGATTATTGCAACACTGACACTCACATACATCAATTGAGAGCCCTAAAAAGAAAGAAAGAAAAAAGCCAAATTCTTAAAATCAGTCAGAAGCCCTGTGTCCATTCCCTGTGGCCACCTTTTAACCTTTCATTTCCCAGCCTGGAAAATGACCATGTCACTCAGCTTGCCTACCATATGTGGTTATCTAGAGTTAAGCAGAGACTTCAGGATAGTGTTTTTATGTTAAACAATAAATGTAAAGGGTGATTGAATTATTAACTAACTTAAATTATTAATTAGCTGGGTTGCCTCACTTCTCTGGGTCATAGTACTCCAGCTTTTTTTTTTTTTTTTTATTAAACAATTTATATTAAATCAACTCTCAGGTTCCTTCCAGCTCTAACAGCCTATGATTTTATGACAAAATAGCAGCCTCGAATCTTTGAAAAAGTATTCCCGAGGACTTTCTTCTTTGCTATGGAGTTTGCCACTGGCAACCCAATATATCCTGTGGTATCGGAGGAAGGTTTCATTACTGAAAGGTCGCCTGACTTAGTTCACGCATACGTAAAACCCTAGGAGCATTTGAGTTGAAGCTGGAAAGGGTGTTTGACTTCACAACATCCTTTTCTAGAGCTGACTGACATCAAGTCATGATTTCTCAAGTTTATATTGGAAACATAGCTAAGCACGCAGTTGTATGATGCCTGTTGTAGGACTACCCGATGAACCATAAATCTAACTGGGTTTACACTGCAGGAGTAAAACCGCTTATGAGCTCATGGTCATAGACAAGCTATTCTCATAAGGTTCTCAGGGCAGGATTCTGTAAATCACTGAATTGAATTATTGCTCCCTGAAGAGTAAAGTAAACTCATTAGGAGCCCATGAGAAATCAAAACTCATTCTGAAGGGGGAGATGAATTGGCCACTGTCCTAGATATTTCCAAAGATTATGGACACCCCGTTGGTCAGCAGCCCTTAAACTTTTCTTTTGTCAGATCTTCACTTATATGAAGCAAAATACAATAAAGACCTTTTTCATTTGCTTCATTTCAGAAGAAGGGAAAAATCGCCTTTGTTTAATTGCAAAGAAGTGTTACTGTACAATTAAATGTTGGGGGAAATTACATATCTGTCTCTTAGCAATGGGAGGTGATGTGTAATCTTTTACTTGTAAAACACATATAAGTTAAAATTTGGTTATTTGAAAATTATCAGTGAAAAATCCTGATAAACATATATACCATTCTGTGTGGTAGATTAAAAAAATACCCAAGAAAAATAATTAATAATGATACAATAAAACTCAACATATTTCAAAATCGGAAAGCAAGAATGTCAGCCAATGAAAACCATGACCTACTAAAGACAGCACTGATGATGCACCAACAGTTTTCGTATTGTTTTACTGAAGATCTTTATGTATAAATTGACATCAGGATCTCCACTGGATTGCCAAGAATTGCAGAGCAGAAAGACTTAGCAGAATACCTAATTACATTCACTAGTCAACTCTTGTAATGCCCTAGTTCTCATTTAAATACCAAGTTCTATTAACCCTTAATAACTAACTTAGAAGGTCAGTAACCATATGTCATCTTCATCACTGCAAACATGTGTTTCCTAGAGACTTGCCTATCCTTCACCTCAGAACCAAGGAAAGTTTGTAAATGCAGGAAGATGGTGTCACAGGTCATGTTGCAGACTAATTGTCTGATGCTTAATAGTTCTTATGTGCTTTTTAGGTGAAATCTTTGGCATTTTTGTGTAAAATAGATCATATTCTCTCTTACTGGATTGCTTCAAGCTATGGAATGAGGACTCAATCAAGTACTTGCCAAAGATTGTTTTTGATTTAGTAATTACCCGAGATAGAGGAAGGAAGGGACTATTACTAATTGCTCACTAAAAATCAGGAATTCTGCTCGATATTTTACATATGTTATGCTAAACAATCTTATGAGATATTTATTTGTCCTGATTTATAGATTAGGAAGCAGAGACTCAGAAAGTTAATTAATTTGCTCAAGTTTATACAACTAGTAAGTCATAGAGCTGGGATTTGAATCTGTATCTTGTAGTTTCAAAAGCCTGTTCTTTTCACATTATTCATCTTAAGAAGGTGATGGATATCCTTTGCTAATACTTAGGACACATACCTTATAAACGCTTTTACCATCTGTGTGATAGATTTGTCCATAATGTCACCATGGTCTGAGGACTACATCAACCATGAACTGCTGAGCAACGATGAATGGCCAGCATTCAAGTTTGGCACATGGTATGAGTTTTTTGAGAGTTTTTTAGAAATAAAATATATCAATTCAAGCCTCTCCACATGACAACAAAAGAAAAAAAATTATTTTGTCTTTTTTTTTTTTTTAGGAAACAAAGAAATGAAGAACTTGGTGTCATCGACTACTCCTTTGGAAAAATAAAAAAAAAACAATGAGGGGACATTTGTTTTCTGGGGATGTGATAAAATTTCAAAGCCAGCAATACCACATTTCATTTCTGAATCCAGTAGTTCTATCCCACCCAGGAATGCCATCAGGAGAATTCAGATGCTTTTGAGAGCAGAATATCAAAGAATAGGCAATGAATAAGTAATAAAAGTGGGGAGAGTCTTTAGCCACTTTGCTTTTGCTTATGGTGCTGCAGAGGCAGCTCTACAGTGAAGATAGGTGAAAATAAACATCTCACTCCTATGAGCATAGAACCAGGAGCCCTGCCAGATAATTTATGTGCAAAGTAACTATAATTACACATATTCATACATATTCATTTCCATGCTCCTAATTCTAGAGAACAGAAAAGTGAATAAATTTATTAGTAACTTGATTGTATTTGATTTAGTTATTTCTCTTAAGTGCCTTATAAAGGTCCAAGAGTAAGTTTCCACTAATAGAGAATTCGGCTTAGCCTGAGACCTTGGAGAGTGGTAGATTGATAATGGAATAATTGAGCCATTCATTTGTTCACACATTTTGTTTATTCATTCATTCAACAGTTATGCCTTACTATGCCCAGGTACTATGCTGGGTTACCCAACTTGATAAGTGATTGGACCTACAATGTCTATCATTATCCTCGTGGGGAAGATAGTTAAATAAGGAAGGCACTGATTATGGAACAATGTGGCCAAGTGCTAAAGGCATCCAACATAGGCTGGAGTTTCAGGAATGATTTTCTAAAGATGAAGAAATCTGACCTATTTTTGAAGAAGGGTTAAGAGCTACCTGGATGATGAAACCATTTTTTTTGGAGCCCCCAGGAGCAGAGGGAGCTGGAGAGCTCATGGTTGTCATACAAGGCATCTCTTTGAACCTGGCCCAGGGAGACTCATATTTTCAATGTCTATGATGGGTAGTTATAACTTGGTGGTAGGCTTCCCTTCATAGAATTTTGACTTGGGACCTTAGTGAGCTACCAGCTGGAAGTCTTAGTTGTCTTTGGCTTCACCTGTTGCTCATGAAGATCACCTGTAGAGGAGCCCACTAAACCCCCAAAACAAAACAAATCCAAGCCTGCCCTAATGTTAACAGCACCTTGCTTGGTTGCAGCAAGTTGTATCTACATAAAATCTAGTTTTAAATACTCTGTGCCTAATGATCAAACATAGAGGTGATGAGTTGACCTAGAAGTGAGGGCAAATTCCAAGCCTGCCCATGCACTAGGTCTCACAGAGGCATTGAATCTGTCTAACCTTCTTCTTCTAGTTGAGTTTAGGCTTTGGGGATGATTGGACCCTTAGCCAGCTCTGTCTGCCAATTTATCATAGAGGAACTGCTATCTGAGAGCACAACCTGTTTTCTAGGTGGCCCCAAATTGTGCCTATTTGTTCTTACATTTAGTCTCATGGCTAAGATGTATTTCCTATAATCTATTACATCATCTCAGACTAGATTCAATGGACTTATTTTCTCTTGTGATAGCTGTTTCAGCTTGGCACTCTTGTGCTTTCTCCCTTCCCGTCTTTGCCTGGACGTCCTTAAGACTCTCACACTTTTCCAGACTGTAAAGACTGACAATGCTCTGGGAACTCTACTCTGACTCCAACATGACTGCCTCCCATCTTCCTGATCCGAAGTTCCCCCAACCATACCCTGGACAGGGCTGTTCTTTGGGCTGTGTCAGATTACACTGGCCTCTATTTTCACTAGGACATATTCTCTGCTTTTTGCTCTTCACAACTGCAGGTGCCACTAGCAGGCAAGTGTGAACGCTGGCCTCCTTCCTTAGATATACAATGGTCACCATTTGGTGATGATTCATTTGCTGCCCTGGCATTTGTGGAATGAAGGTGTAAAGAGAGAGCAGAAGGATTTGTTCTGGGAGGAAGCCAGAGAAGCCAAGTCTGTCATATTCTTCTTCCCAAGCCATGCTGGTGGAAGCCAGAAGCCAGGCCATTTAGTTCAAGAGAGAAATAGAGAACATCCAAATGACTGGAAAAGGCGTTGGAATTGCACTGCCAAGACCTAGCAGCCTGGGCATCAGGGAAAGGAGGTGTGCAAAACAATAGGTAAATGGGGAAATCAGCTGAGCCTCAAACAACATAGAGGAGGAGATTTTCAGAGGGACAGATGTGTGGGTGAACTTTACTTGAGATGTCTATGCCAAGACTATGCTGAGAATGAGAGCATCGCAGACTCAGAGAACCTCAGAGCTGAGCAGATTGTGAGCTCATGTTAGAGAAGCCCATTGGGGCAAGGTGGGTGACATGAATAAGTTAACAAGTAGGGATGATGGCAGATGGTGAGTGATAATCCCCCAACCAAGCAATTGGTACCGTGCAGCAAGTTGGCCCAGTGCTGAGAGATCTTCACATTTTTTGAAGAAAAGCCAGAAATCCAGACTTTATGTGAAATTTCATGACTTCTAAATGCTGTCAAATAATTAAAATTATTTTTTAACACAACAAAATCAAAGCACACCTGTGGATTGGATGTTTTTTCCAATTTAATTAAATCCTTTGTTCTTTAGGTGATAATAGCTGAGACCCAGGGAAGTAACTAGATTTCTCCAAGGTCCAATAATTGTAGAATGAGAAATAATTGGTGGGTCAGTGTACTGTCTGTCTGTCTGTATGTCTCTCTGTCTCTCTTTTTCACTCTCTATCTCCACCCCCCCTTCCCCTCTCACTGCCAGTCCAACACCCTATGGAGATGTGGGGCACACAAGGTATTCTATCCTCTCCTCAACCAAAAGTGCTGGGATGAGGCCAAAGACCCTCTGTTGCTTCTGGATTCCTATTGGCTTGGCTTTTCCCTTGGGTTGTTGACTCCCTGTTCATTGCAGTGAGAGTAGAAAGAGACCTGGACCAGGTTCTAGCTCAGGCTTTGTAACTAACCTCACAACCTTGGATAATTCTCTTCTCCTCCTCCTAGGACTTCATTCTTTTCATAGATGTAATAGACTGTCAGCCTCGTAACTTCCAAATTCCCTTATATGTCTAATACAAGTGAATCCAAACTTGCTTTAAATATTTTTCTAAGTTCTTATTTCAGCAGTCTTCATTTGCACTTCTTTCCATTTCATTTCTTCTTCTCCTTACCTCCCATCCCACCCCATCCACACACAGTACCTGGTGCCCTGCTGTTCCCCAAAGCTTGGGGTTCTACTGGTATATACCACTGGAATCCACTCCCCATTGTCAAGATCCATCCCAGATCCCTTCCATCTAAACTCACCTACTTAAGTAGATAACTAAGATGCCTAAATGTGAGAAATGGGTAAAGAATTTCTCAGTATATAAAGAATAAACTGAAAAACTTAGGGAAAATATTAGAACTAATGAGAGTTGAGTAAAATGGCCAGTTAAAAAATAAATACACAGAAGTCTGTATTTTTTCTCTAGATCAGCCATAACCAATTAGAAACACACACACACACACACACACACACACACACACACACACACACTTCTTTTAAAAATGATCTTAAAAAGAAATTTACAGTTTGGAAAGATGGGGCTTAGCACAACTGATTCCATTTTGGGATGCTTATCTTATTTTGAATTCTACTAGTAACTAATAGCTTAAAAACATCACTGTAAGGTTTTCAAAATCTTTTACACTTAATTGGTCATTTTCATTTCATAGATAAGGAAACAGAATTCACTATAAAATATAGTCTACTTGTCCACATAGTATCTCCTGGGGTATTTAAAATATGATTATGCTTACAAAAATCCTACTTTCTCCTATTTTTTCAGGAATATACTTATAAAGCAAGATATAGGCAGGGAATGAAAAATTGTGGTACAGTTTAAATTTAACAAATCAATATTTCTGATGCAAAAAAAAATTTACAGAATCCATGTGAGGAAAACAGCAAAACTTTACCATGGCACATAAAAGATAAAGGCAAGAGAACACATATTGTAGCAGGTGTTCCCCAAGTTAATCTATAAATTCAATGTTTTCCTTCTAATTCAGTACGTTAATAGAATATCAGTAAAAATCTCAATCACATTTTGGATGTGGTGCAGAGGCAGTTATAAAATGACTCTCAGTTTCATTGGAAGAATTAAGTACTACCTTCCAAATGTATTTACACACCCTTAATTTCTTTCCACAACTTTTGGTCCAAGCCGTCGACATTCCTTATGTGGATTGTTGCAATAGCCTTGTAACAGGCTTTATGCTTCAATCCTTTTCCCTTTCAGTTTGTTCTCAACACAGCTTCCAGTATAGTTCTGTTAAAATGTTAAATTAGATCATGTCACCTTCCTGATCAAAATCTTCTGATGGCCTCCCACCTTTCTGAGAATAAAAATGAAAATTTCCCAAATCACCTACACTGGCCTACATGATCTGACCCCTGTTAAGGGACTTCTTCAATTCTACTGCTCCACTGCACACTCTGTCTAGGAATACTGCTCTCTTGGGTGTTCCTCAAAGGCATGCTGAATGTAAAATTGTAAAATGATGCATCTGCTTGGAAAATAAATTGAATATCGAAATGTCAAAACACAGTTACCATATGACCCAGCAATCTCAATCATAGGTATATACCCAAGAGAAATTAAAACATAAGTTCACCCAGAAACTTGTACACAAATTTTCATAGCAGCATTATTCATAATAGCAAAAGGGTATACAACTCAAATGTCCATCAGCTCATGGATGGCTAAGGAAAATGTGATGTGTCCCTGGAAGGAATATGATTAGATAATAAATTAGATAAAAATGAAGTACTGACATATGTTGAAACATAGATGAACCTTAAAAATTATGCTAAGTAAAAGGAGCCAGTCACAAAAACCACATATTATATGAATCCATTTATATGAAATGTCCAAAACAGGAAAATATTTAGAGAGAGGTGAGTGGTTCCCTAGGACTGGGTGGTGGTGGTGGTGGTGGTGGTGGTGTGTGTGTGTGTGCAGGAAAGGAGAATGGCATAATGGCTGCTAATGGTTATATGGTACCTTTTGTGGGTGATGAAAATCTAAAACTAATCATGGTGATGGTTGTACAACTATGTGAATACAGTATATTAAAAATGTTTACATTTATACTTTAAATGGGTCAATTGTCTAGTATATGAATGATATTTCAATAATGCTGTTTAAAAAAGGTGACATGGTTGTTTACAGTGGGCTTTTACACACATTTTTTCATCCCTTCTTCAAATGCCCAGGAGAGTGTATACTAAGGACATGGGAGCACCTCCATCATGCAGGGGAGAAACCCAAATTTCAAGTTTAGCCATATATCCAAGGTCACTCTACTAGTAAGTGACTCACTTAAAAATGAAGATTTCTGGTTTCACATTTTATTTCACCCCCTTCTCCACACTATTTGTTACTTTGCACTTTTGATTTCACTTTTAGACCTAGTCTCTGATCTACTTCTGATGAGCACTTTATTCTTTGTTTATATTTTCTGCACCAGAAACTGCATTTGATTCCTTAATTTATTAATTCTTCTGTTGGAAAGTAAGACTTCTCTCCAAGCTGACTGCCAGAAATCTGAATTACTTCACATTAAGAGTTTTGAAAATTCCCAAAGAGCTTATCCTTCATGAAAAATACTTCTGGGCTCCTATTCATTGTGGAGTTAGGCTATAGTTCTGTCAGCTGGTGTATCTGCTAAGAGAGTTCACCCCATGTGGCTTTGTCTAGATGCACTCATTTCATTTTGTGGCTTCTTTCCTGAAATTTTACTTCAATAATGCTGTCTAAGCTAGTTAGTTTGACAGTCTGTCATCCATATATCTCTAATACTCTACAAAACTATATTTTTTCTATCTTCTTTTTTCATTTTTTCTAATAAGTATTGAGGAATGAATAAACAAACAAACAAACAAATAAAGGAGTGCCTGACACAAGATTTTAAGAAGGAGACTGGCAAATCAAACTTTTTAAATTGAGGGGATTATCTTTAGTGGTAGGAGGGGAGATATACTGGGTGGAGAAGAGATTGGACATTGGTAAACCAGTCACTGCACCCTTCTATTTTTGCCAGTCAGTTGTGGTTATTTTAGTGATCAAAGGCCTTTCAAGTTATCAAAGTGCCATTCAAAGTATCAGAAATTCAATTTAGTTTCTTGTGGTTTGATTTCTAAGATCACTAACCTAGAAATTGGCAGTAATCATCTATTCCCAGACCTTACTAGATTTGTTCATTTATTCATTTATTCAGCAAATATTTGCTTAGCTTCTTTTCTGTTCTTGGCATTAAGAAACTGGGTATGCAGCAGTGAACAAAACAGACATGGTTCTGGATACTGCAGTCTAGTGACAGACAATAGGTAAACCAGCAAATAAATATGAAAGTAGATATGAGAATGAACTATACTTATGTGGACTGGAACTGATGGTCTGGAGAAAAGAGTAACGGAAAAATGAAATTAGTAAAATTACGAAGGGCAGCCAAAAAAAAAAAAAAAAAGATAAGCCTAAAATGACAAATTGAGCCAATGTTGATTTTGATGATGTTGATGATGCTAGTGTTAGCAGTAATGCTTTGAATTTAGGTAATGCTATTACCTTTACAAAGTGTTTTCATAATTGTTTAATTCTTGCTTTTTTCTAAATGAAATGTGAGCAGCACAAAGAAGTGAAATGCATCATCTGTGTTTACGAATTTCTAGTGGCAGAGGTGGTGTTAGAATCATCCTTTGTGATTTTCTCTCTAAACAAGTGTCACAGCAGTATCATTTGTTAACATAAATCTTACGTGGAAGCCCACCCCCTCAGCTTGACCCTACATGCACACTTCCTTCTACTTCCTGCTGCCCCTAGGTCAGGGCCAAATCTTCATAGTTTGGAAACTTGCTAAATGTCGTGCTCTTCTGTGTAGAGAGAGAGAGATACACACTACACTAGATCTGGGGAAATGGATTTGTGATGTAATTCTAACAAATACACAAAATGCTTTGGTCTATATTCAACCTCATGGTTTCCATCTAACTAATATTAGAAAAATGTAGCTAAATACATTTAATATTATTTAAGCCTTATTGCATGGCCCTTTTAGGTTGGTCTCAAGGGAGAAGAAATCTGAGGAGACCAATTCCTTTCTCTGTGCTTGGTGAGCTCTCCTCACCCTGCTCCCATGATTCTGTCTTTGGCCAGGCCCTGGGATGTGCCAGCTTTCCCACTCAGTGCTCAGGGACACTTTTTTTCTCTACTTGCTTCGTCTTAGCCTATAGTTCAATATAGAAAGGGAAGAATATTTCTTCATAAGCCCTCAAAAATGTGTGCTCTGTAGCTCCTCTGAGAACTGAGCCTCTGCCTGCAAGGTCCGGCAGAGGGTCCCCCTGACTATTCCTTGCTTTCCTACAGTCAGATTATGACTTCCCTGGCTAGACTTAACCTGACAAGGGAAACTCAGTCTTCTCTAGCCCTCTTCAGACTGACATCTCTTCTTGACTCCTTCTTTATTTGACCCCTAGGAACATTTTCCCTTTCTGTCTTGTAAAAGTGATTTCATGATAGCTTTTCAATTTAGGTCCAGTTCAACATTCAGACCACTTTAGATGAACTCTATCAAAGATATCAGGTTTTTTCCATCTTGAAAATTCCCACCAGCCAGCATCTCCTGAACCGGCTGCTTCCTTTTGATCGCATTACAGCCACAGATCTTTATGGCGTCTTTGAAACAGGCATGAAAATCACGGTATGTAGAGTGAATGTTTTAATGGAGACAAGGTTTCTGGTTGCACACATGCGGTGGTCAAAGGTCAAGGTCTTCCTCCATAGTACACCTGCTCGGTATCTTTGAACTGTCAGGACTTAGTTTAAAAGGTCTCTGTGCTGGATTGAATAGTGTCTCCCCAAAATTCATGTCCCCCTGGGACCTCAAAATGTGACCTTATTATTAAACAGAGTATTTGTAGATGTAATGAGTTAAGATGAGGTCATACTGGATTAGGGTGAGCCCTAAATTTGGTGACTGGTTTCTTTGTAAGATGGCCACATGAAGAGAGATGCACAGGCAAGAAGGCCATGTGATGACAAAGGCAGAGACTGAAGTGATGCATCTACAAGTCAAGGATTGCCAGCAGCCATCAGAAGTTGAAAGTGGCAAGGAAGGACTCTTCTCTAAATCCTTCAGGGAAAGCCTGGCTCTGAAAATGCCTTGATTTCATACTTTTAACCACTTGATCTGTGAGAGAATAAATTTATCTTGTTTTAAGGCATACAGTTGGTGATAATTTGTCATGGCAGCCCTAAGAAACTAATACAGTCTCTTTTCCTCTGAGGCCTTTTGGGCTACTCCAAATGAAGGCAAGAATGTTCTTCTTGGAGCTGCTTGTTATTTTACATCAGCCCCATGTTATTCTCTGCTCTTTTATGCCCTGCTCCATTCCCTGAAATGTTGACATATCACCCAACTTCCTTCTCTCTGGTTGCCATTTGGGTTGGTCTGTGGGAGGTCTGGCAGGAGACCTGAGCAGAAGAGGAAGACATTAGGGTATTTACTCTCCTGGCTCCCTTCCTGTTGCAGTGAAGTTTTGGCTATAGTTGCCTTCTCTGTAGCTACAGCTTTTGTCAATTGGCCCCTCTTTCAAGGATCTAACTCTCAATTGGGCTCCAGTAATAGTTTTCTCCCACTGACCCTTTAAACCTAAGGTGGTAACGATTGCTAGTCCTAAGTCCCTCAATATCCCTTGTAGATGTTCTTAATCATGGCCATAGCTCTGAAAATTGCTCTATCATTGAAAAGTCTCTTCACATACATCCTAGAGGAGTGTGCAGACACAGGGTACCCCTCTGTTCTCTTTCTAGTGCCAGAAGGAATTTAGAGCACTTACCTGTGCTTATGTCTATCTCCTTCTCATAGGAGACCTCCAAGCACAGGCATTCTTTAAGTTAACAGCCTCAGAATTTCTCATAGAGACTGTCCCATAGTAGGTGCTTAGCACATGAATCAATAAATGAATACATGAAGACAAAGGCCTTCTCACATTCTGAAGGTATGATTTAGAAATTCATCTCATGGGCTCCTAAGAATGGCAGGCAGGCTTTTGGAGACACATGGTACATTGTGCAGATAATAATAAATTATTGCAGACTATTACACAAGTGCTTATGCATGCATATATCATAGTAATTGACCTTCACCACAACTTTATGAAAGATAGGAGAGAGCCAGATATTATCTATTCCCAAACTTGGCCCAGAGAAATTATATAAAATTATATTTAAAATTATGTTTTTATTAATTATATCAAAAACACTTAAGGTATATTAATTAATCAAAGGTCGTGACCTTGAGTAAATTACTTAATTTCTCTGTTTAAGTTGAAAACTGAAGAATAAGGAGTTACTGAGTGAGGGAATTGAGATCTGGGGTGAAGAGCATTCTAGGTAGAGGAACTAGCTCATTCCAAAATTGAAACAGAAATTAGCTTACCTGAGGAACTGAAATAAGCCCAGCGAGTTTGAAGTTTGCTGAGAGCAGGGGAAAGAAGTGGCCTTGGGGTTCCCAAAGGCTCCATTCTACCTGGAGCCGCTCCTGGCATGGAGTGGAATGGAAATGATCATCCTCCTTTCTTCCTGGAGTCCATGCAATGAACTATCAGTAAGAAATCTGACAGAATTTCCAATAGGAATAAAAACACAGGCTTCAAATTCTCAATTATAGAACGTTAGTTTTTAATATGTTGTTCACTCTTTGGACATTTAGAAATAACATCAAGGAACTACACTGAAAATATTGGCAAATTAGTTTTGGTTGACTGCATTTTATGACTTATCTTAATAAACAGAGTGGAAGTAGCATCCTAAACGAAATGGTTGCTGTATCATGTCAAAAATTATTGTAGTAAGAAAAACTTATGATCTGAGAAATAAATGTGACAGAGTAGGATCCACGTGGCCCAAAGTGAAGTGCACATTAGCAGCTGAGGTAGTCAACTGATGGGAAAGATGGCCACTTGAAAGGCTAACTAGAGTTTAATAAAATAATTATTTATAGAGGTGTGCACAGGGTTAAGGGAACCAACAGAGATAGGGATATGGTGACACACCTAAGCTTGGTGGGAAATTAGTGTCATCCACAGACTTTAAGAGACAGGTTGTGTATTTGTTAGGGAGCTAGTTAGAGATGGGTGGACAGCCATTAACAAGGAGCCTTCTTCGTCCAAGGCTGGCCCAGGATCTGCTCAGGCCCTCCCACTTGTGGTCACCAACAGAAGGAAGGGAGTTTGTTACGTTTGGGTTCCAAACCAGACACACCCGGCAAAAAGGGAATTCCCACCCTTCGATGACTAGGACACAAGCCTGTCAGAAAGGGTCATTCACCCCAGTCTCATTATATCCTCATTATCATGTCACGAATACTGCAGTTTTAACCCTCCACCCCTACAGTGGGTTTCGCTCAGGTGCTTATGAGTAAAAACATGTGCAGTGGCAGAATAGTTCTATAATCTTGCTTGTCAATCATAGCTGTCACTCAAAGTTACAAAACAAGAAATATCCTTACCCCAACCCTAAACCCCAACATAAAAACCCGCAACCACAAATGATCAGGGCTAATTTGGTTTCCAGGCAACCCGTCTGTATTTTTGCTTTTGCTTAATGCAATAAAACTTGCTCTCTGTTGCTTACTGTGGTCTCCTGACTGAATTCTTTCCCTCAGGAGACAAGAATCGAGGCTATATTGACTATATTTTCTTATTTCCTGTATTCTTGATGCTCTGGCATTTGGGAGTCTTTCTCTCCTGGGGGTAGCTAATTCCCAGAGATAGCAAAAGACTCTCCTGGGAGCACGCTTTTGATGTGCAAACCGACCATTCCAGAGCCCATAACTATCTCCTTTATGAAACTCTCACACACCAAGCCTATATTATCCCGACCCTAAATCACCTCAGAGCCAGGTAAGAATAACTAGGGGAGTGCCCGCCCCCATAACCCAGAGTTCCTGAAAATGATTTAAATTCTCTAATTCTAAATGTACTCAGATACCTAAACTGTCTCATCCATACCTTCCCAGTGGAAACCTCAATAAAGGATCTGGGTCGTGCTCTGCCCTCCCACTCTTCTGTCAGCTGATGGGACCTGGTCATTTCTCACCTGGCCCCACCTAGAGTGTGTGGTGCCTTCTATTTCTAGGAATCTGAGGGTCTAAATTTGTTCTTTCATAAAAGCTTTTTCCATGTTCACGTGTCTTCCATACCTGCTTAAAACAAGTATGGTACTTGTTTTAAATGTACTCCCTGCACATTTTTGAACAACGTGGGTACATTTTTGAACAATCAGTAAGGAGCTGTTCTTGGACTCTTTTAAGAGCTCTAGCCACAGAAGAGGGGCCACTCAACAGGCAGTATGGATTTAAGGAGGAGAATGAAGCTGCGCCAAACTACAGATAGTCTGAGAGGGTCAGGAGAGTAAATAACTAACCTCTGCCTTCACACTCTCTAATCTCCTGGCTGGGCCTCTTCAGACAAAAGTCAAATGAAAGCCAGGGCCCAATGAAGTCCAGATGACACAGACTGTAGGGGCCTGATCCTCACCACACAGAACAGAGCAGAAAGGAGTGGAGAATAAGCCACAAGGCAGCATATGGGCGAAGAAACTGCTTAGCAGTCATCTCATGAGATTCGGCCATCAGGCTGTTCCTGATATAATAGCACCAAAGGGATTTTGACCATAACATAGATTTGGCACATTGAAATGCCTTGAGAAGAACAAAACTCGTTGTCAATTTAGATGATCCCTAATGCTCTCTAGATCTCCAATGAAGAGCTAGCTATGTTCAGGAAAATCATGGACAACCCAACTATTTATTGTTTCCATCTCCAGGTTCTCATTTCCAACCCATCTATAATCCTGCAGCCAGTTATCTTTTCCGAACACAGGTCAGATGATGGGTCTAACTTCTTTAAAAACCTGCAAGGGACCCATTGCCTTTAGAAGCAAGACCACCGAGGTTCTCCACCTGGCCTGGAACTGCACTCAAGCCTCCTGTTTAGCTGTCTCTCCTTCTCCCATTCATTTTCCTCGTCCTTGCACATTAAACTTCTTTTTATTCCTTAAGCATACTACTTAAGGAATTTCTTTCAAATTTGTATATGCTTTCTTTAGCATCTAATTTATGTTTTCCAGTCTTTGCCTGACTATTCCTTTTATGACTCAGCTCAAATACATCTCCTATAAAATCCCTACTCCCTTTTTTTTTCATAACAAGCAGTTATGCCCACTCTCCTCTTTCTTTTATAGTACTTTGCTCAAATATCTATTAACAGCACGTATAGCCTAATTAATTAATAAGTTTTGCACTCAGTGTTCCCTATTTGTCAGAAGGTTTAAGCTTGTATCATTATACTCAACAGTGCTGTAGGGGTCCGAGACTTGTTTATTTGAATAACTAAAGTTAATTAACAATGAGTGATTAAATTCATACCTCAGTACAAATTAGTTCAGCTCCACTGAAGAAATTAGAGAGTTAGTTGGGGATTTGGAGGACAAGAAGGAGGGAAAGGAGATAAGTAATTGTTAAACCTTGAATATTTTTAGGGTAGTGCTGGCCGCAGGTATACTGTCAATCCTCAACATTCATGTGCTGGAAGGCCCTAAAGATTGAGGAAGGGCAACCTAGTGATGGGAGTGAGGAACAGAATCAGAATAGAAAAGAGTCCAAAGAAAGAGGATGCATGTTTTTTTTTTTAGGATAGTAATGTCCAAGCTTCAATACTATTTAAACATTTTTGCCACAGTGATGTACCATAGTATTGTTATTATTTAATGTTTTTCTTTAAATTGACATACTTTTAAAACTGGAATACATTAATTAAAAAAAAATGGATTGCTGCCATAATGGAAAAACTAGTTTGTCTTGTCCAAAACAGAAAGTACTGATAAAAACAAACATAGAGAAACAGAATCATATTGCTAATTTCAAGCTGGACACTGCTGCCTGCTGAAATTCTAAATCTGAGACCTAAGTCCTCTTAGTTAAAAAGACAATTTGGCAAGTCTTACAAGGTGTTAAGTTCCACACATACTAAACTAATACTTCATCTTGCAAATTACCAGAAGAATTAAAAGCAAATTGAAAAGGGAATCATTCCTAGAGTGGGAGTTCAAAGCAGCTAATTCCCTGTCAATATGCCATTAAACTCAACCCGCATGCATCCAGGCTCCGGAGAGTACCATTCCCAGAGGATCACTGCTTTTCTCCTAAGCCAGAGGTTAATGGATGCTGCCTTAGAAACCTGTTGGTGAATATTGTTTCAACCTTATTCTGTAATGATGAGAGTTTGCATATTTTCTGCAGGACTCTTTGACCAAAAAAGCTTGCCTATATTTATTGCTCTATAGGGCATAATTTTTCACTGCCTAAAAAGTAAGTGTATTTACTACTCAGAATCAGAATCATTCCCCTTTCTTTACTCCGCCCACCTCACCTGATGCTCCGGCTCCAGACCTCTGGAGAACCTTCTGTCTTGGCCCCACACTGGCAGTTCTATGTCCTGGCTGCACACTGAAATCATCTTGGGTGATTTAAAAAATATGCATTTATGGCCAAGTTCCACTTCCTGAGAGTCTGGAGATTCTGATTTAATTGGTTTGAGGGTATGGCCTGGGTACTGGGAGTTTGAAAAGCTTTCTGGGTGATTTGAGAGGAAAGCCAGGGTCGAGAATCACTTTTTTTAGATCTTCGCATTTCTTTATCTCCTTTGATTTACTTCTACGTTCTTATCTCTCTCCTAATACCTTACAAGACATTTTGTTTTCTCTTAGTTTCTTATTATGAAGTATAATATGTCATGTGGAATTCTCTACTTTTTCCCACAAAACAACAAAACGCTCATCTTCAAATTCTCTTTAGTTCCTATCCCAGATCTATATCTGTAGTAGGTAGGTAGTATCCAGTGGGTCAACGTTCTGGAGATCACAGGGTGGCACACAGTCCCTTTTTCCTCCTGATTGGAGCCAGCCTCTTGTTCCAGAGGCAGCAGCAAGCCAGAAGATCAAGAAAATAAACTGATTTTGAGAATGTCAACATGAAAATGAGTAAACTACTTTTAACAGTTGGAAACCTATTTAAATTCCTAATCCTCTTATTAAACATGTTTGAAGACAGCCTGGAGAAACCGATGCCAGAGACACTTCCATTTACTGACCAGATGTGCAAAATAAATAATGGAATTTGGATCAGCTGGAGAAGCTATTGAGCCCTAACACCTGATGAGATGCTGTTATTTCTTTTTCCCTTGGGAAAACTAATTACAGCAAACAATTTTATCGAACTGTCCTGGAGAGTGGTTGTACTTGGAGAGAAGGAGTTTACTTGATGAAATGGTGTGATCTTAATTTTACTATATTAAGGTAACAGAAACCAGCTGCATGTGTGTGGTGGCCATGGGGCTGTCGCTATAATTGTGCCTGCCTGAGAAGGAAAATAGAACCGTTTGGAAAACCACTGACCGATCCTTAAAAAGCATCATGTTTGCAATTGTTAGTAATAGGCCCCTTATTATCTTATATGTAGTTGACACTAGGTTGACAGGTTTTATATATATGTATGTATTTTTTTCCTTTACTTTCATGGTATCACTGAAAGTCAGGAAACAGTATCCCTTTTTACAAATAAAAAAACCTGAGACTTAGAAATTACTTGCTTGAAATTGATTAGGTGTCCAGTGTCAGACTGACATTAAGAATTCAGATAATTTACTTTTATTTTCCAAGTTTTCTCTCATTGTGGTGAAAAAAGTCTAAGACTTTCTTAGGAGTACAGTATACATGTAAATTTCATTCTTTTTAAGACACATAAAGGTAGAGGTTGGATTAAGACCCCTGACTAAAGACAGTGGATGAAATTACCCTGGAAGGTGGGGGGGAGGGGCTTTTGTGACCAGTGCTTTTTTTTTTTTCCTTTGGGTATAAACAGGATGGAGACACTGATGGAGGAGATCTTGTTTCTACTGGGTTTTCACCTTGGCCCTGCACTAGCTTCTACTCCTGGTGTTTAAAATTATTGTACCAGAATGCCAGTCTGTCCTGATGATGCTGCTTCAGAGTGCCTGCCACATTTGTCACCATCATCAGACTTTTGTTTTATCCCTGTCACTTCACACCCAGATTATAGCATTAGCCTTCATGTCAAGCCCCTTGATTCCATTGTCTACCTCCTCTTCTCTATGTTCATGTTGGAGGCTTCTTCCATTAATGTCACTATCTTTCTGGATCACTCACTTGTTTCCAAACCTGCAATGGCTTTATCCCATCCTCCAACTCCTTGGACTCACTTTCAGGTTCGTTTGCTGCTCTCCCAGGTGTGCCCTCTGTTCCAGTCTCCAGATTCTCCTCTATTTCTCTGCCCTCAGGCACACCTTCTCACCTTCCCCATCATTTCTGAATGCTCCCTCTCATCTCTTTCTCCCAGGCACATAAATATTGCATATCTTACACAAAGTTTCCTTTGCTAGTCCACCCCTTGCTGAGCTTCCCCTTCTTTTAGATTTTTTTCTTCATGAATCTTTCTTCTATTGTTTTCATTTGTGTTCTTGACATGTTTCTCTAGGTACTGAACAATGCTACTCAGTAAACTTCCAGGGCTTGTTGGGAAAAAGGGAGAAGGGGAGGTAAATTATGTTGGAAAACCTTGATATATCCAGTTATTTTCTTCCTTCAACTCAAGAAAGAAAAAAACAAGGATAATTACATCTGGAATGATTGTATTCTGCCAGTCAGTGTTTCAGAAAATGTTTGTCTTCAAGGATAGCTAATCAATTCAAAGGTAGATGACAGAATATGTAGATGTTTACTCACTTGGTCTGTCATCCATGCTCCTTCATATTCCATAACGTGAGGCCAGTGGCACCAATATTGCTTAATAATTCATAATTTCCACATTGATTTGAAACAATCCCTTATCATTCACTAACATCTCATTTGTCTCATTGCTATCTTCCTGTGTTAGCTCTTCAGTGGCTTTCTGACTTGGATATCTGTTAGAGAAAAATTGCTTTAGTATTTAAAAAAAATATTCTTGGCTGTATTGACCCTTTAATTTTCCAGATAAAAATGTAAATTTACTATGATAAGTTAAAAGATTCTATTAGGATTTTGACTGGAATTTTATTAAAACTGTATATTAATTTGAAGGAGAATTAACATTATCACTCTTTACGACAACCTCATTCACGAACACAGTTTGCTTTAATGTATATTCAAGATTTCTTTTATACTCTCTGACATAAAAACATTAATTTCCTCATTTTTAAAATGGAGACAATAAGATCTACCTTGTAAGGTTATTGTGTAGATTGAGATGACACTGATAGAGCTCTAATGTGCCCTACACATAGTAAGTGTGCAATAAGTGTGAACTTTCATGGTGATGATGGGACTGGGAATGATATCTCTTATAAAGAATGGCCACTTGCTTCAATTGTGCCTGCATATTTCTTGTTTACCCTAAGTGTTTTGTGTTCCTGTTGTGAGTGAACTATTTATTTTTCACATGATGATTTATAGCTAGTTATTACTAGCATATAGGGAAAAATTTTACTTTCTTATAAAATTTTTTTTAATGGCAACTTATTAAACTCTTATTAGTTTCATTAATTTTCAGTGGATGCACCTGGATATTGTAAGCAAAGAACTACAATAGCAACAAAAATAAAGTTTATATTTTTAATAGTTATATTTGTTAACCCATTTTTTTTTTTTACATTTTATTTTATTGACTAGACCTAACAGATCAATGTTAAGGGATAGGAATAATGAAGATGAGGCGTTTCACTGCCAAGAATGTACTGTATGTTTCACACACCAGCGCATATGAGGCAGTGTGTGGTGGAATTTTAAGAGTTTTGATTTGGGGAGGGAAAAGAGTATCCCGTGTTCAGATAAATTAGGAGAATTTATCAAATTTAAGCAGTTTTATTTACTACTTTTTTTTTTTTTTTGAGAGTGATAGTCATTGTGTACTTAAGAGTAAGGTATAGTCTGCAGAATTTCTCAAATACATTTGATACAAATTTAACGCTTTTTTTTTTGTGCACATCTATTAATACCTCCCAAAGCAGTGTCCTGTTGTTTGCTAGTCTGGAAATTATTGCTTTGCTGATTGACTCGTGGAATATTGAGAGATGCATTGAGATTGATAAGCTTTATAATTATTATGAAGAGTTTTACGCTTAACGTTAAAAAAGGGAGTAGATGTGGAATATAAATGACTGAGATCTAAGTTTAAATGGTGAAATGGTTTAAAACATGAATTTTAAAGTCACACTTTCTGGATGTGAGTCCCAGCTCATCTCTCACTAGTTGTATGACCTTGAGCAAGTTGCTTGACTTCTTATAGCATCCTATCTATAAAATGGGGATTGTAAATGTACCTTGTAGATTTGCAATGAAGATAAAATGAGTTAATGAGCAAGGCCTGAACATAGTAAGAACTATTAACTATTTATCAAACATTAAATTAAGATAAAATAATGTGTTTAGCCCTATAGGAGAATGTCCTTAGGTAGTTCCCCATGATGATGAATGACTCAGAACTCTCATGTTCTCTGTATCAGCCCATTCTTTCACCTCCATCTTTATACCAGGAGAGAAGGGAAATAAATAATATGATCTATTCCTCTTAAACTCATAGAATTATTGTATCAGTTATCTCTATAAATATAACTGATACTTCTTTGCCTAAAATTAATGCTAAGAATTCTTAATGTGAACCATCTGATAGAAATGAAACAGATTTGTGTTATAATCCAAGGTCATTCTCTATGAACATTCTGTCTTCAGGTAATGGATCCTGCCAGAATGGGAGATCCAGTATTTCTTATAGTAATTTTGAGTATTTGTCTTTTCTCTTTATTTTACTTGATTTGACATTCTATAGCTTTATCTCTTTGAGGGTGGAGAAGGGGGAACTTTGTTTTCAAGGAACCAGTCACTTTATTTATCCATTCTACTATTTTTCTGGGCTTTATAAATTTGTATTTCTGCCTGTATTCTTAATTCTTTTCTCTTGTTTTCTTTAGGATTTGTCTTTGTCCTTTTCTAGTTTGAATTCAATGCATAATTTAATTTATTTTCCTTGTTTTTGATTTATTAACAAAAACAATTTAAGTTTATGATATTGCTTCTGAACATGGTTTTTACTCTTTGTCCCATTAGCATTGATATATAGAGTTCTTCATGACTAATAATCTATAATTATAGCATTGATTTCTTCATTAACTTCAGAGTTATTATTTAGAACAGTAAAGGTTTTTGTTTTATTATTAATTTCTATATTTTAATATCCATGTGGTCAATTATTTCTGTTTAAACTATTATTTTTTATTTTATTAAATTGTCAGAGACCATGTCTTGTGCAAGTCTGATTAGGAGAATTTATTGAGATTTCCTTAGCTACTAAATATAAGATACATTTTTGTAAATGTTCCACAAATTCTTCAATAAAATGTTTATTTTTTCCTTGAGGTGTTTGTAATATTTTCCTACCGAACAGGACTCAAATCCAATTTATTATCAAACTGTCAATTCTACCAAAAATTTATTTCACATCAGCCTCATTGTCTCCAACTCCACTGCCTCCACATTCCCCCAAGCAGCCACCATCTCTCCTGGTCTACCAGAATCACCCTCTCACTCCTGCTTTGATCCTTGCTCCTTCCCAATCCATTTTCCACCAGTCAACCAGGTGACCTAAAGAAATTAATCAGTATACATCCCTTCCCCTAACATGCTAAATGCACTCCATATGCTGCTTCTGTTCTCAGAACAGAATCAAAACGAATGTACTGCAGAGTGGGCCCCCTTTCCTCTTGCTTACTGTGATGTAGCCACAGAAGCACCTGCCTTATTTTGATCTTTAAACATACATGCTCTTTCCTGTTTGAGACTTATGACACATGGTGTTTCTCCACTGGGAATGATTTCTGTATGTTTGCCTGGTGGGCTCCATCCCCTGCCATAGGCCTCATTCTTCTGGGAGACCTTCCCAGGCCACCTGATCTAAAGGAAATCTCCCCCTCCCCCTCCATATCCTCTTCCCTTGCACCTCATACTTTTCCTTTGTAGCACTTATTGCAGTTTGTAATTGAATATTTATTTGTTTCATGTTCAAAAACTATCTCTTCCATCAGGCTGAAGTCTTCGTGAATGCGGGACATTTCAGCCCACAGGAAACCTATAGCTTAACACAATTCCAATGTATAATAGTGTCTCAAAAATATACTGACCAGAAGCGCAATTTGTATAGAGTACAGAATATGACATGTTTCCCAAAATTTAGCTTTATCACTTTTAGTATTTTGAACATATGTCCTTATTTATTGTTCTTCTTCATTGGTCAAGTGCAGAGCAATAAGTAGTAAAGATCCCACTACAATAGTGTTTCTTTCAATTGCTTCTTATTTTCTGGCATATTTCACTTTATATATGCCAAAGCAATGTTGTTCAGAGAAAAAGTGTTTGACTGTTGTTAACTGCATAATTTAGGACTCTGTTGATTGTAACCAATGGAATCAAATGTGATCTTGGAGCAGCAGACCAAAAAGAAGTTTAAAAGATTGTAGGGGCAGGAATGTAAGTAACAAGGCCTCAAGATGTCCTAATTTGTATGAGTGAGTGTGTGAGTGTGTGTGTGTGTGTGTGTGTGTGTGTGTGTGTGTGTGTGTGTGTGTGTTCTATTTATTTTCGTTCCCCTTTGATTGATTTAACTCTATGTAGGCCTAGGACTTGCTCAAAACAATATAAATAGATATTCTTGTTTTTCTCACTGACTGCCAAATGGCTTGGACTGTTCCCACATCATAAACAGAGGCCTGGTGAATTTGGCCAACCCAGTAAGGGATTTGGTCTCCACACTGCGCCTTGTCTGTCTTTGGCGAAGCAGCATCTCTGTGCTCGAACTCTCTATACCTGACCTATTGGCTAGATTTTCAGATGTCACTGAGCCGAGAACGTGCTATTCCTGTCTGCCATGATTGAGTAAACTCGTGGTTGGCTTTCTAAAGTTTCCATCATTCTTTCCCAATATTGTTGGATACAGAACTTGACCTTCATCTTTCCACAACCCATTTTCACCTCTGCTCGTCAGCTCCAGTGTGAGAGTGCTGAAATGGGAATGGGTGCCTCCCCTTTCCACCAACCAAGGCCATGCTCCTGCACCTTGCTGACTATCCTAGCATCTCCATTAAAATACTGCTTCACAAAAAAAAGGTTTTGAGAGAGTTATCTACACACTCTATATTTTTTTCACCTTGTTAAATAAAAGCCAAATCTGGATACATTAAGGAGAGAGTTTATTTGGAAGAATTATTACAACAGGGAAAATCAGTTGTCATAAGATTTGCAAGTATCTCAAAGGTTAGGCAAAAAGAGTTTTTTTTTTTTTTTTTTTTTTTTTTTTTTTTTTTTTTTTTTTTATAGAAAGGAGTAAACAAGGCTGAAAGAACTGGATCTGGGGAAATGGTATGAAAAGGTATCTTGATAGGATGTTTTACCCTGAGGCCAAACTGATTTCCAGGAACTGAATGCTCTCTCAGCCTGGGTGTGGATCAAAACTCTCAGAGCAAAGGGAAAGAAAAAAGTCTTAACTAAAATGTGGCTAACAAGCATTTTGTTTTGATTAATCAGTGGGGACAAGCAGTTTAGCTAATCACTTATGAGGCAAAGAATGGAAATTTGGAGGAGCTGTGCCTGGCTTTATCACAGATAAACAAGGGGGCATTGTGAGTCTTATCATACGGAGAAGGTGGTTCTTTGCAGTAAGCTGCTTCCTGGAACACAAAGTGTGCGATGGATTTCTTAACTTGTGCTGTTTGCTGGGATGACACAGCTCAGGCAACATTCAAACATGACACCTTCTATTTCACTCTTCAGCCCACTCCCATCTGGCTTCTTCAGTGAAGCTCCTCTCTTTTTAAAGCATCAATGACCTTCACATTGTCATATTCAGTGGACTCTTCTTACTCCTAATATTCTTTAGCTCTCAGTAGCATTTGGGACAGTTGGCCATGTCCTCTTTTCTTCTTGGAGTGTTAACAGCTCTTGTCCTTCATGAAATCACACTCTGCTGTGTTTGTTCCTACTCCTCTAGCAGTGGTTCTTCTGTCTCCTTTGTTCTCCATTCCAATGCCTAATGTTGCTATTTTGGATCTTTTCTCATGCTTCACACTTTCTTGGGGTAACATTCATTTCTAAACTTTAAAGATTGTATCTTTGTCAGTGATTCTCCACTTTTTATTTCCACCCCACATCTCTTTCTTGAACCCCAGATTCATATGTCTGATAATTGAAATCTGTTTTGTCTGTCTAAAATGATTTCAAACTTAAAATACCCCAAATGAATTAATTTTTATTTTCAGTGTATGTCTCCAAACACCTCCTTCCCATACATACCATCTACTTTGTTGCATAATCTGCAAATCCATATGCTCCTCTTTCCTCATCCTTCTCTTCAAATCCACTGCCAAGTCCTGTTTGATTTGAGGACACATGCTCAATCTGTCCACCATTCTCCATCTCTACTATCACATTCATAGTTCTAACCACCTTTGGGGTCCAAGGAAGGCTGCCCTAAGATATTCTACAATGGCATGGTGAATATTTTAAATGAGTTACTTGAGAAACTGCCAGTGCAGGAAGAACATTCTGACCTCTCTGTCCCCTTTAAGGTGTCTTCCCTGAACTGAGAGACAACTCTTATCGCTAGACTTAAACATCTGGAGCTGAAGAGTTTATATGAACAAACCTTACTGCCTCTTTTCTAATTTACTGCTCAAGCCCAAACTTTGTTTAGATTTGTCTCCAATAAATACCCAAACCTTGATTACATTTCCTTCTAATGAGCACTAACATTTTTTTTTTGTTGTTCTGGCAATTTCTTCAAAAATTCATTGTTTCTTTGTCTAAAAAGTATAAAGAGGTGACTGATTTGATCATTTTTTTAAGCCTCATTTTATTATCTGAGCATTATATTATGATTCTCTCAAGACTATGTTTTTCTCTTGTTACTCCAGTCTTCTGTCAATTTTTTTTTTTCTAGTGTTAGTCCAGCTGTAAGAAGGAAGGAAGGATGTGTGTGTGGGGAATTCTTCCCACCTTAACACCACTGTTATCTAGCGTGGAAACTAGCTGCTGTAGCTCAAACTGACTTCCTTAATCCTGTCTTGTCACCTATCCAGTCAGTTTCCCACACAATGTCCAAAATAATCTTTTAAAATCCTCTGTTCAAAATTTATTAATTGTGTCCCCTGCCCTTGGATTAGAAACCGTAACCTACATCAGAAATTTTTCAACCTTAGCGCTATTGACATTTCATTCTGGATAATTCTTCATTGTAGGGGATTGTTCTGCACATTATAAGAAGTTTAACATCATCCCTGGCCTCTATCCACTAGATGCCAGTAGCCTATGGACTCCCTCCTCCCCTCTACTCAGTGGTGAAAACAAAAATGTCTCTAGGCATTGCCAAATATTCCCTGGGGAGGAAACCACTGAATAATGCAGCGCTGCCTCCTTCGTGGTTTCCTATTTCTTTCTTTGTGGAAGGCCATCTCACTGTCTTTTATACCCTTTTCATCTATCAAAACTGCTCAAGGTCTATAACATGTCACCTCCTTCATGAGTCCTTTCTGGGATTTTCCAACACCTAAAACTGTCTCCCGGAAAAATAAAATATTCCCTCTCCTGTCCTTCCCTAGCTTTTTGTTTATACTTCAATTACATCATTTATAATTTTGCATTCACCACAATTAATTAATTATATATACTCCTCCCCCTCCATTTGAATGAAATACCCAGCATAATATCTGCAACACCGGGAGCATTATAAATTTTAATGAATCAAATCATTTTATCATGTCCTTACAAAAAAAATTGCACCCCTCTTGTCAATCTTGTCATCCTCTCTGTATACAGAAGTGCAATATATGCTGTGTTCCCTTTTTAGCCATCTCTTTTCCTGGTGGGCCTTTATTTTCTATCCTCTTTTAATTTACTGCCTCTCCCCAAAGATGTTTCTACTACCAGTGTCTCTCCCTTTGACATCAATTCTCATAGCTACTTGTTTGGCTGTTCTGCAAAGTAGAAAAGCCATCAGAAAACTAAGTGGTCCAGGATCATTTGGCTTGTCTGAGGCAAAACTAGCACTCAAACACAATCTGCAAACCCATGCTTCCTACACAGACTTTCTAACAGCTGCTTTATGGGAAAGGACAACTGAGGCCAAAAATAGACCTGTGACGGCTTATCAAGAGGCATATAGGGAGAGAGAGTACATACTTTGCTGTACCCAACAATGATATAAAAGTAGTAACTCACAGTTGTATAAAACTTTTTGAAAGCATTTTATCTATATATTGATCACAGAAAATGTTCCTTATGGTAAAGCCTCTCCTTCTGATGCAGTGGACATATGCCTGCTGCTATGATATTTTTTTCTGAGGTTTTGAGAGGAGCACTTTGTTTCCCAAAATTCCTCTCCTTCCTGATGTGCAGACACTATGTACATCATTTTGAGTGCTTTTCTGTGGTAGGTAGCCAAACAGAGGCATTGGCCATAATTTAAATGTAAAAAGTTCCTGCAGGAGACCTTGATATATGTTTGCATAATTTGAATGAATTAATATATTTAAAGCCCCTTTTAAATGAAGTTCATTTTTTTTAAAAATAAAGAATAGGTTTTGGAAGGGGATTAAAAGATAAAATGGAGCCAGAATTTAGAAGAGAGTTAACAGCAAGAGAGGTGAGTGTGAAGACTCAAATATTTCATTAATGCAGATGAGAGGACCTTGGTCTCCCTAGGGATAGAACGTAAGTCCTTGGGGTCTGGTGAAAATGATCGAGGAATTAAGAAGTCATCATTCACGGTTGTGGCTCCAGCTTGAACCTAGATATATGAGATCCTCTGAAATGTGGAAATGTCAGTTGAACCAGACACTTCTTCCAGCCCCTTGATGAACTGTTGCTCTTGCATCTGTAAACGAATATCTTCTATGAATGTCTTGGAGTCTGGAGCCAGAATTCTGTATTTGTTAAATCATCACACACAAATATGAAATAGGTACTAGAAAGCACTCCATTATTTTGATACACTGTCTGTATACATTTAGTTTCCTCTTTATTTATCATAATTTGAGAAGAAATATTTTTACTTGCCAGTGGATAGAGTTAACCATATATTTATAGCCAGTGTTGTTATTCTCAACATTTGCATGTGTAATTAAGGAGATGAAAAAAGAACGGGTTGTAATTCTTCATATATGGAAAAGATGGAATGAGAGGAATTATTTTTGGAATTGATAAAATGATATCTGTTAATGGTTTGGAAAATAAAATAAGATTAGAAATGAAGATTGCTATAAACTATATTCTATTCTTGGTGTATTAAATTACTCTCAGGAAATGTATGCTAAATCAGGAATTTTACAACTTTCCAATCTCACAGAAACTTAAAAGTTAACTCATTAGCAAGTAAAAGTTTAATCACATACGCACACATACATACACACTCATTCGCTTGTGCATGTGCACGTGTACACACACACACACTTTCTCACAATAAATTATTTATAGATTATTGAAATAGGATATACAGAAAAATAACAAGACTTTCCAAGGTCACACAATATCTCCACTGACCCCTAATCTTTTCATTCGTCCTACCACTGGGGTTTTGCTCATCCCTTTAGACTTGTGGTGACTGAAGAAAGACTGGGTAAAGGAAAGAGGAGAAAGGATAGCCCAGGAGATCTTGCAATAAAGAGTGAACATCTCTACCTCCTGCCAAGCTTGCAAGTCAGTTCCACTGGGACCTTCCAGTTAAATGATCCCTGAGGATGAATGCGGCTCAGCAGTGTCTGTGAACAGTGTCTGTGTTGCAGGGAGCTGCAGTTCGTCCAGAACTGAGGATTAAAAGTAGTGCTAGACACAGAAGTCTTTTGAAGTCACTGTCCTACCTGTACAATTTTGGATAGCTACCTTTTTAGGCAAGTCTTCTGCTTTCCCAAGGATGAGGCTTCTGCTCAAAGTGAGTCATATTATGCTCTCCCGGTTTACACCATCTGCTGTCGTTGCCTTCTCTCCCAGTCTTAGAAGCTTTTTATAACTCTCACTTTCATCTGAGTATCTGGATCACGTGAACTCCTCCTCACACACAACATTGGGTAGTATAACAGAAGTCCGAACAGATATATTCTTTTGTTACAATATTTTTTTGAATATTCTCTCATATTTCTCTTTTTACTCTGTAAATTTCTCTCCATATTTATCTACCCTCTATATTCCTTCTTTTAAGAATATTGTTATTAATTGAAGATATTGGGCTAATGTAGATGGAAGGAATTATAATTCTCTAAAATAAAATTCATCAAAAATTCCTTAAGGATAGGCAATCCATTTATTTCTGTATTCCAATACATTGAAGTTTAAGATGAACTATATCTACAAAATTTATTTAATAATATTTATTAAATGTATGCAACCAGAGACTATGGTTAGTATAGAAAAAAATAACCTAGCTCCTGATCTTAAGACTTTTTAACTCAATAGGAGAGAAAGACATATGAACATATGATTTTAAGTAAAGACTAATCTGAATAAATCACATAATAAAATATTGGTCTAAAAATTAGTAGTTGTAGATAAATTAAAATAATGTTATATTATTAGTCGTCTATCAAACTGACAAAAGTAAATACACATATTCAAAACTTTCAAGAAACAATGATCTGAATATTTCTTATTATACTTTTGGATTATAATTTTTTTACAAATATTCTGGAGAACAATTTGTTAATATATATTAGAAGTCGCAAATATATTTATGTTCTTGGGTGCAATATTTCCACTTTTATAACTCTAACCTGAGGAAATAATCAAAGATGTATTTATGAAACTGTTTAAGGCTGAAGTATTTATTTATAAAATTTTACACATGCGATCAGAAAAAAGAGAAAAATAAAACTGTTAACTTTTATTTTTGAATTTAATTTTTTATCCTTATTGAAATATTTCATTTTTTTTTATAGGATAGGCTATGACCTTTGTAACAAATAAAAATGCACAACAAATGTAATTAAAAAATTTTAATTGGAGAAACCAGTTACTGAGTCCTTTATAAATCCAGATGCTTGGATGTTTAAACATATCTAATTAGATGTACCCAATTTGCAGAAGAAAGAGCGAGAAGAGAGGTTGAAGTTTTCATCCACAAACACCCAGTGTGGCTAAATTGGTTAGGAAAATGAGTTATTTCAAGGAGAAATCTGCAATGGCAGCTAAAATGCACCACCTTTGATGAGATGAAGTGGACTTCCATCTGCTCCTTTTGTCAGAGTCACATGAGCTGACACAGGCTACATGGGGAAGAAAGACACTATATTCTGAGTGTGGCTGTCATGCCACAGCTGCTCCTGCCATCTGTTCTGCTTTTGATTCATATTGTTTGTCATTTCTCTTGTGCCTTTTTTGTAGGCTGCTGTCCAGTGCTCATTTTTAAGTGGCTTCTTGGAGACCGGGGGATTGATGGTCATAACAGCATGATTTCAATTCTATTTTACCTGGAGGGCTTCAGTTTCAGAAAAAGAAATCCACGTAATATATCAGCAACTCATGTGGGGCACTGAAGATTTGATTCAAGAAGTTAATCAAGTTTTTGTGATCCCTTTGTTCGGATGACCTAGTTAAGTAACTTGAAGATGCTAAAGGGGATGTATTTGGCTTAAATGTAGACTGAAGGATAGATACATAGTTTAGAGGGTACATAGACCTCAAGTGACAGCTAAGAAGTGACATTTTCTGTCAAATCAGTCAACTATATTTTTTGAGCTTTAATTTCTCCTAACCTAAAGATTTATTTAGTTGATGCTTTTTGTCTTTTTTAAAACCTCCAGGAACATAACAACGTTTTAAATAAAATAACCTCCTTCACATTTATTTGTTCAAACACCCTGGCATATGTTTTGAGCATGGGTCAGCATAAGATTGGAGGTATAGAGTTGTGTAAGGGGCATTCTTTGAAACAATGAATGGAGACAAATATAAATTTGTTTCTTTGCCAGGCTAAACAAACATTATGAGGAGGGTCGGCCACTGTCTTGTTGAGGCAATGATTGGGAAGACTCGTGGAAGAAAAGCACTGAGAGATTTGTTATAGAAGAGAGAGAGAGTAAATGAAAAGGAAAAGATGAGGAACTTAGAAGAGAACTATAGATTCCTAGAATAAAAAACTGTGTGGGTTAGGACAGTTTTAGCATCTGAAAGGGGGATCAACTACCATTCCCTTGCTTTTAGGTTATCCGAAAGGTAGTTTATTTTTCGATTCCCAGAGATCCCTGGATGGTATCTTGAGACATTCCCATAACAGCCCACTTAGGTGTCTCATTTCTTCCTCTGGCAAAACATTCTTTTTTATGTCCAACTGAATTTCTGCTGTTTAAGACCACTATGGTTTCTGCTATGCAAGACCCACTTTCTCCTGTTTGTAACAACATCTGCAGATAACATCTGCAAACATTCAGTGTGCTTTGTGTAAAAAAATGCTTTGCATTTTTTACCTTATTTAATTCTTACAACAAGCCTGGGAGGCTGGTGGTTTATTACCCTCATTTAATAGATGAGGCAATTCAGACTCAAGAGAATTAAGAAACTTGTGAAAAACCACATAAGTAGTATGAGCCATATTTGATTCCGGCTAGTGTGACTCAAGAGTCATGGATTATAGCCCAGATTATGTTAAGGATGTGAATAATAACTCTGGTTATCATTGGGACCATTTATCAAATATTTGTGGTTCTTTTTCTTCCAGGAAACTGTTAGGATTGCATTTCCTGGTTCTCTTGTAGTGTGCAGTAGGGCCACACAACTAGTTTAGCTCATGCGCTGAGAGCGCAAGGTCATTGTTGGCTTTAGATTCACCAGAATTTCTCCCTTTCAGATAAAATCTGGCAATGTTCAAGATAGTGGCTACTCACTCAGCCTCGATCTCTGATTGACCATAAAAAATAGAACCCCCACTGACCAATGATGGCCATAAGCAGAAATCAAATGCTTTCAGTTTTAATCCATTAAGATTTTAGAAGTTGTCACCACAGCATAAATTAGCATATCCTGACTGGCACCAATTCTAATCTCTTGCATTTCCAGACAGGAAGAAGGCACTGTGTGTGTGCTTCTTTCTTATCTTTCTCTCTGGGCACTGGGATCGTGACTAAAAGAGCAACTCAGGATTTGCTCTTCTGAGTTTCATTAGGGCCATAAAGAGATAATTTGAAAATGACTCTACCCACATTATGAAATAAATTTTATACATTCATCGAACAGTTAAAACTTATTTATTGCACTGGGAAACCCAGTGATTATTACAAAAACGTGTCTTTGACTGGATTGGGGCAGAGGTTAGACAGCTCTCTTTCTATGTGAGCTTTGAAACTACAAAATCACCATTGAGATTTGGGTTATTTCCTGGGACTCTTTTCTAGGAAGACTGTTGTTAAATGTCAATGGCTAAAGATGTTCTAAGATGCCCAAATCTGTATATATTTAGAATCATATGGAGTACTTTTATAGATCCAGATTCCTGGACTCTACCCTTACATATTCTGAGTCAGAATGTTTGGGAAGAGTCCAGGGAAAGTTGTTTTTTTTTTTTTTAAATGAAGGCCCAAACCTCAATTCCAAAAACCGTTCGTGGACATTGCTGACTGCAACCAAATCTGGCTGTTTCAAAATGTCCTCCCCTTCTGAACCCTCCCTGCAAACACACACTTTGAAGCCAGCCCTCAGATGAGTTCTTAGTTGGCTAAGATAGTGTTTTGCCTTAAAGTTTTTAGAACAGGAATTTCCTGGGGACCGGGGGAGACAAGCCTGAGGGACCTGGGCAGAAAGTAAACAGTCCAAAGTACCACCAGCTCCACTATCCATGGCATCGTAGAGGAGGCCACTGAGTGAAGATGGGATTCCTTGAAGATTTTTTTATTTTCACGCTGTCAGAAATGTACGAGCAAAGCCTATGTCTATTAAGGAGTGTAAATCAAACAAACGCTAATTTTTTTTCTTTTGGAGAGAGAAAGAATCTAATTTATTCACATTTTTTTTTAACACTAAGAAAAACCAAACCTGAAGTTAGTAAGACCATCTGGAGTCCTGGCAGGACTCATGCATGTGTCTGAGTGGCATGCCACTGTCTACCTGACGTGCATCTCAGAGAGGTGTAGACCCCTAAGTTATTCCCAGCTCCACTCCCAGGTCACACTAGACACAGATACAAGTCTCCTTCCCCCTCCTTTTTCCAAGTCAAACATCTTTGCCATCACTTGGTTGCTTGATTCCCAGGTAAAGGTTTCTGGTATTATGGTTTAATACCCTGGCCTTACCTGAGCCATAAGCATGAAGCTGGTTCACCTTTAGCCTTGAAAATATTCTGTTTTCTTTCTTAAAGATTCTCATTCTTAGTTATTAATAAACCAATATATAGAATTAAATGACGATCAATGACAAATATAGTTTGACATTTGAAACCCTTATATTTGTCCTTTTCTTTAGGAATTCTCAACCTAACGAAAAGTAATCTTACTATTAAAATCCTGCTATCAAGCTGTGTATATTTGTGAGTTTATAGCAGTCATGGAGGTATAGAGTGGAGAAAGAAGAGGGATTATTTTCACATGGGCATCTCTAGGTGTTAACCAAATTAGCTTGGTTTAGCTATATATCACACTTTCTTTGTACTTATTCTATTTCACATTGTTCTAGGTATGCAATTTGTCTTCTTTCATTAATTTTTGGAAAACTAAACAAAACAAAAGAATCATAAAAGCACTCATAGAACACATGGTGTGTATGGAAAACTGTACCAAAGATTTGGAGAAAATGGAGAGATTGACCTAACAGAAAGGCAAGCGATTAGAAGATTTATGCCAGTTCTCTTTTCTAAAAGTGCTTATCAGTTCCATAGCTCAAGCTTTAGCCTCCTCCCTGTTGCTCCCCCTTCCCCTTCTTTTCCTCATTGTTTTCTCCCCCTCCCTCAAGTTAATGTTCTTTTCTATACAGAGCAATTTACCTTTTACGTTTGTGGCCTTAGATCCTTAAGACAGAATCCTCAGGTTTTCATTTTCTATTTTCAAGAGGGTGGTCAAAGTATATTTCTAAAAAGATACAATTCCTTCCTTAACAGTTGAGATCAGCTGTTAAAATGCATGCATATATATAGCCCTGTATAGAATTATAAAACATAGATTGTAAAGAAATCTGAAAGCTATGCTTTGTCAACATGAATCTCAGGAAGAGACTCTGGTCACTGTTCAGAGTGGATGGGAACAAGTACCTAAAAGGCAGAAGTAAGAACTGAATAATAATAAAAGAAACAAATAAAAACACAATGTCACAAATATATTAACTTTAATCTCTTAATATGTGATACCGTGTTAGCAATTTTAAGGTACCAATATTAACTCAAAGATACCTATAATTTCTTATCTAACACCTGACTATTTTACATATTTTTTTCTCACCCTAATCTTACTCACAAACCCAGATAAATATGATGAGTTTCTTTGCTACAGTGCTTTTTTGATTAGAGCTTTTCCTTTCAGCTCATGTCATAAGTTGACGAACTTGGCCGCAAAGCACACTTGCAATGTCGGTACACAAAATTTTTCAAAAATAAATATTCTTTTTTGTTTTTATAAAATTATCATGCTCATTAAAATATTAAACAGAGGAAAGTATGAAAATGAAAAAAGTACTAGCAAAAATTCCATTAATCAGAAAAAAAACTAAGATTAATATTAGGAGAATGTTATACTGACATCTCTCTATGCCTATATCCAGACAGATAAAAATAATTTTATAAGAACTGGATATTATGTATTATTCTAAAAGTATACTTTTAAAATTTAATTTTATTTCAACTTTTCAAAAGGATGGAAAGTAACATGAAACAGAAAGAATTACTGAATTTTGGATATTTCTTTATCACATGAAATACTCATCTTTAAAATTTCCCTGTAAGTTAAAGACAAAAAGTTAGGGGGAATAATAAAAGTTCAGAGTCTTTGTGATTTTTCTTATTATGGGTTTCGATTTTATGTAGTATAAGCTCTTTCCTGTGACAGAAAAGGAGAACAAAACTCTCCCACCAACTCTGCATTGCCATTAGTCACATTTTAATTTTAATTTTGTAAGGCACTGCAATATTTCTATACTTTTGAATTTAAACAGCCTAACAAATATGTGTCCTGGTTCCAATTATTTGTAACAGTATTTTTTTTTTAAACGCATGTTCTTTTAGTCTGGAGGTTCAGTTTTTTTCTTCAAAAAATTATTTTCTATCATATTTCTGAATGCTTCTTATTCCATTTGATGGCTTCTCCCTCTCAAGACCTCAATTATTCTTATTTGGACAATTTTTATTCTTCCTATTATCATGTCTTAAATTAATTTAATTTCTATTGTTTTCCCTTCACATTCACCATGTGAATATATATCTCTCCAGGAAATATCCTCTGGAAAGACATATCTGTGTTGATAGAAGTTCTGTAGTAATGCCTGAGCATCACACAGCCTGGAGTGGGGGTGAGGTAATTTATGAGGATTATAGGTGAGGGGAATGCAGATTACTAGTAGGTTAATCATGCTAGCTAGTTGTTAGAAAGCAGACCCAAGTGAGAATCTCAAAATGACCTTGATTGTGTTATTTAATGCATGAAGACTCCATTTCCTCATTTGTAATAACAGTTAACACATGCTTCATTGTACTTTATCAGCCAAATTAAAATAACATAACTAACACATAGCAGTTTTTCAATATATATTAAAACAAAAACCAAAACATCTTAAGTAAGTTTGAGTAGTAAAGCAGCGTGATTTACATTTATACCAGACAGTAACCTGATTTTTCTGAAAACAAATTTCATTTCTTTAATGTTTGTGTTAAACTTAAGGATCAGCTCAGTGAAAAGTGACAGAAACTACTGGTGTGTACAGTTAGTTTTAGAGCAAACTATTTTACTAAGGTAATCAGAAGTAGTTAGACAATGGCAGAAAGTAGGGTGAAGGATAGGTCTTGAAAAGGTCCAAATTTGTCCCAGACAGCTATATCAGTAACAAAATAAATGTGAAACATTTCATAAAATGTGAAGTTCAATAAAAATATTTGCAGTAACTGTCTTGTTTTGAAATATGTCATGATTAGTGAAGAGCAAAAGAGCTTTGGAATTAGGGAGACTTAAGCTTACATCATCTCACACTTGCCATTTAATAACTCACTTTTTTTTAGGGAGTTTCCTTTTAAAGAGTATTAGAAAATTAATTCCAACTTTGCGAGGCTGTCAGAATTAGCATGTTGTGAAATAACTTCACATAGTTGCTCTCTGATGGATTGAATTATTGGTCCCAATTCCTTACCTCTCTCTCTATTTCCTGCATTAATTTGTAGATCATCCCTTTAGAGGTGAGTGGCTTTCCCTGACTTGAGTATGAAAGGCTACCCTGTTTGGGAAGAAGATATGACATAAGTGAAGGCTGGAAATGTGCTTGCATAATTCTGCTTGCCCTTCTTGTGCTTCTGCTATCACCACAGAAGAGCTTCCTTTGAGTGGCTGGTGACTCTTTAGGCTGAGATCCAGAACGAAGACACATGTGGGAGACCTGGGTCTAGCCCATAGTGAAGAGTCAGACTTGGACCCACAGCCTGATGTAGAGATGTCCACTTGAGCTGAGTTTAAATTGGCTGATTCATATCCACTGCAAGAGAAAATGCTCACTGCGTTGTAGGTAGGTTGTTACCCAGTGCGATGATAGATAATGGATACTCTGTCCAGTATGATGTCTTCTAAATAAATGTACATGATGATTTATATGATTATTGGTGACATTGCTATGACCATTTTTGAAGAGGAAGTTGAGCAAAGCAAGAATGTTAATAGTTATATGAGATAGACAAAGGGGCAGAGGGTGTGGGCAAACATTTTTGAGAAGGATCACCTTTTGTGGCATTTTTAAAGATAGATCTGAGTTCAACTCTTGTCTTCCCCATTTCTTAGGTAGGTGGCTTGATCCAAAGAAATAGATACTCCGAGTCTTATCTCAACTATAATGTCTTAAGCAAATTTGTGAATTCAACAAGATTACAATGGTGCTTCACACAGTGCTTAATTTTTTTCTAACGATTAGGTAATGATGCACATGCAAGCAGTAAAGCAGGGCCATCTGTACAATTCAAGGACTCCAGTTTAGCACCCCTCACCAAGGGATGGAGATATAGTGTCCATATCAACCATGCAGTTCCAAAACTCACACCCATAATCTTCTCTACAAAACCCTTGTTTACCTAACTGGCATCTCCACAGACTTCTCACAGTAAACACATTTGCCCTCTATTTGAAGCCTCTTTCTCTCATGGTTTAAACTCTGTAGCTCCTCACAGAACAGACATTTGGTGTCCTGTTGCTTTCTGCCTTGAAATCTTCCAGAATCCAAACTTACTCTGTAGGTGTCAGTTCTTTTATTTTAATGGCTTCCTGCCTTTAATAATTTATTTCAGAGAAGGTAAATTTTAAAAATGAACCTGGGCTTAAAGAGTTCACACAGCTTCATAAAAAGTTTCATGTACTAATAATGAGTGTGTGAATGTCAAACACGGTAAGCAACTTACACAGCAACCTGCTCCCTAATGAATCAGAGTATTTTATTCCATTTAAATGCTTTCAAACAGCAATCTCCTGATCCTTCAAAGGTAAGTGAAAATTGCAATTATTTTATTTTTATTATTATTTAAATTTGCCACTTGACGTGCACTTTTAAAAAATAATATACATTTTTTTGGCCACTTTAAAAAGGGGAGTACTTGATTACCTAGCCTAAATAATACAGGAAAGAACAACTAAAATGTACAATTTTGAAAACATAATTTTGGTGTACAGATATATTAAACATGAACAGAATTATGCACCAAGTCGCTGGTGAGCCAAAATGTGTTATATGTTTTTTTCTTGGATCCAGTTCAATCTTCTCTTTGATTTTAGAATTCAATGAAAGTAAGAATATTTTAATGAAGTCTCTTAATGCCAAAAGCAATGGAATTGTATTGAGCCATTAAAAGAGAAATTGGTAAGAAATTACTGAATATGAAGCCATTATGGGTATATTCTTTAAATTTTATTCAAAATTATTCTCCTTGGTGGCTATTAATAATACTTCATAATTTGCTCAATTTTTCTCAAAGAGGTAAATTCCCAAAGAGAGAGGCAGATCACCATCTCCTGTATGGCTTCTATGCATTTCTAACACTTCCTTAAATTGAGAAAATTGCCTAAGTTATACTTACCTGGAATTAAGGAGTGCTTTGCACCCACAAGGATATTCGAAAAGGGTATTTATAGTTCCTTTAAGGATACCATCTATAAATGTTGAAATGGAAAGATTAACTTTTATTTCCCAGAGCTCTTAAAACCAGTGATAATGGCGTGAATAACATAACTCTTTCTACTGGAGGAACTATCCCTTGTCTTAGGTGCTAAGTTAATTTAAATTGAGTTCAGTTCTACTCTGTATGCTGCAAGTTCCTGATCATAATTCTTATAAGCTACTTGTCTTATTTGCTAGACAATCTTCGTAGAGCTATTTGCAATTGTATATTTTTACCTCTGTGTGTCCCTCTCTTCCTCTCTCCCCCACGATGCTGTTTGTCATTCATTGTAATATGATATTATGCTAGGAGTTTAATAAACAGAAAATACTATAAAGCACCTAGACGAGATATTAAATTGTCTGGATTGCAAATGGATACTGAGAGTGCTCTCATAACCTCAGATCCTTGTCTTAATTTTGTATGTTTAATCCATCTACCCACTTCCTTACCAGGGCTTGGAAATACAGTCTTTTGGGGATGAACTTCTTTGTTTGAGCCCACATAGGTTCCAGATTTCTAGAGCTGCCCCATTGTCATGGTTTGGAGATCTTTCAATGTCTTAACTGTATACTTCTCAATATTCATTCTTCTCCAGGGTTAGATTAGAGGGCAGATAGGAACAAGCTTATTCGGATTCACATCAGCAGGACATTCTTTTTCTGCTTCTAAAAGTTAGGACCTTTCTCCCAAATCTGTTCCTCCTTTAGGGTGCCTTCTATTTATAATTACCTCAAAAGGTGGTTCCCAACCCATCCCCATCAGAATCATCCAGGGATGCTTTTAAAAAAGTTCAAATTCTTGGGCTCCTCCATATAAATCTGCTGAGCCAGAATTTTAGGAAGTGGGCCAGGGAAATGAAATAGTTAAAAGCTCTCCAGGTGATTCCTTTACACATTAGAATGTGTGAATCACCACAATAAATGGCACCATTAACCACCCAATTGCTCATGCCAGACTCTGGCAGTCAACCCTGACGGTTTTATGTCTCTCACCTTCCCCACACTTAATCAATAACCTAATCTACAAATTTACCTCTTAGGGATGTCATGGTGATAAGAGATACCATCTAAGACAGTGATTTATATCTGATTAGGTAGGACACTGAAGCATTAAATTAATTAATTCCTATGTGCGATTTATACTCTTCCCACAAAACTTTAGGGAATAAGATACTAAGTTGTTGAACAAGATGCTAAATCAAAGCACATGGAGTCTAATCTACCAGATTCCCTCATCCTTTCCTGGTTTCCAGTTTCCCTTGCTTATCATTTCTGGATTACCTCTCCAAATCTCAAAATAGACACTGTAACTTTTCTTAATTCTTGTTTTTGGTCAACGGGCATGGTGTATTTTACTTTAGTACATTAAGAATCACACTGTTAAATCATGTGTTCTGCTTCCAGGTGATAGAAACTAATTTTCTAGAAGCTTAAATAACCCAGAATATTTTATTTTTGCTACGAAGAAAGATAGAGAATAAAAATTTGAGGCTGATTTTTCTTGTAATTGTGTCTTATGTTATCATTTGCTTGAACTGCTTCCTGACAGAATTTTTTCATAATGACCATTGTTATAACTAATGCTTCTGAGTGTATTTCTTGGTTTCTTTAGTATTTATTACTTAAAATCTTAATGCCATGTTTTTGCTTTCTTAAAAATGTCTAACACTGATTTATAATTTTTAAAATTAACTTGTTTTTTTTCTTATTATAATGAAATAATGACTAACGGCTATAAGTTGAAAAACAAAGGAAAGTATAAAGACAAAAAGAAAATGAACTATAATTCTAGAAAATATGTATCTGAACCTAAAAATAAGTTTAAAGAAGAGTCTATGAAACTCTAAGTATTTACTAAACTCACAGCTCCCTTTTAGGAAAAATGGCAATAAATGTTTGTTAAGCACATACTTTATACCAGGCATGTGGTGAGAGTTGAGTGTTTAGGAGTGAATAATTCAGATACATATGCTATAGACTTTTTCATGGAGTGTGCAGTCCTGAATTTTCTTTTATTTATTTTACAATTTATATTTTTATTTTGGCAGAAGTTGCTATGGACATACCATTAAGTGAAATGATATCATATACTAACCCAGTTCACTAATTCAGCAAACATTTACTGAGTGCCATTTTAGTTAACATAAGTAACACTAGATACTTTAAGAAAACACCATAAAAATCTTAGTGGCTTAAAATAATAAGGTTTCCTGTCTGGTTCATGTTTTAGTCTGATGGAGGTTGGAATCCTCTTCCAGCAGTGCCCTGGAGATTCTGACATCTTCTACTTTGTGATGCCACTATTTTTAATACAGACCTTCATGGAAGAATATAGATTATCACTTGGGATTGTTACAAGGGTCTTACCCGAAGAGGCCTATATTACATGTCATCACATTCTTTTGGTTAGATTTAGTCATATATTTCCCAACCTAGCTGTGAATGAGGGACCCAAGAAGAGTTTAAAAAGGGAATCTGTGAATACTTAGCTTGGTCTTTTGTGACAGCTCATCAAAGGTCCATCTCAGCGTTTTCTTATACATAGAGCACACCCTGCTCTCATTTTCTCTCTAAGAAAGACAATCTTGAATCTCATCTAGTCAAGGTCCACATAACTTGGTTATATATAGTCCTTTCTGTCACATTTTTTGGCTTAATGGTGTAAAGAATAAAGAGACAAGTGATTTACTGCCTTATGCCTATATGTGGTTGGGGAATGTGTACTATCTAACAGCAATAAACACAACAGAAAGGTAAAGAAAGGGAACACTCCTTAGTCCCTGATCTCCAGCAATCTAAAGTCCCTGGGAAAAGATACAAAGAAGGCTTTCCATCTTGGAGATGGTAGAAAAAAAGTGCCCTAATTGATATGAGAAGAACTTATCCCTGAAAATAATTTTTAACAAGATATCGAAGTAAAATTTAAAAGGCACCAAAAAAATCAAACTTAGATGGGTTTTGTAAAGGGGATATTATTTGAAAAATGTCTAGAACAATATCTGTCACATAATAAACATTCATTTAACAGGACCAACTATGTACTTTGGGTTGCAGGTAATAGAAGGACTCATTCAAATTGGTTTTAAAAATTAAGAAATTTATTATCCATAAACCATGAAATCCAGATTTCAAATCTGGGCTACTTAATGGGCCCATGTTTTTTCCTTCTTTTTGCCCTGTTGGAGGGCTCCCCATACAAAGTTTGCCAGTAACAATAATGGCAGCACACTTTCTTGACCACATGCTATGGGGAAAAAAGTAAAAGTCTTGCCTTAACTCTGAGATAAGTTCTTTCCCTTCTGCCTGATTAGACTAACTTGGGTCACATGTCCACCACAGACCAATAACAGGATAATATCTTATGCTGATTTGTTTGTTATTAGAATCCATCCCAAGAAGTGAAATGGCCTCCACATCCTCTGAGCCACATGGACCATATGATGTTAGGTAGATACCTGAGTAAGGCAAGAGTTATAGTTGGGCAGGCAACCATTGATGTCCATTTCATTTGCTATGTGTCAACTATTTTGCTAATTGCTAAACATTCTAAGGTATCAGTGACACAAGTTAAAATAAACAAACAAACCCCAGATTTTCTATATACTCCTTGCTGAGGAAAGCTCAAGATGCTCTGGGAATATGTGAAAGAGATACATAATTTGGAGGAGGTGAGTAAGACAGGGCACAATAGTGTGGAACAGTGACCACAGTGGGACAGTGGGATGTGAATGAGAGGGAGAGAATTCCAGCCAGAGATAGCAGCTTATGAAAAAATCCAAAGACAAGCATGGGGAAGACTGGAGAAAACTCACGTATCTTAGATCTGCACTGTTTAATATGGTAGCTACTACCCACATGTGACTATTGAACAAAAAATGTGGCTATTGCCACATGTTGGGATAATATTTTTTTATTGAGATGTAATTGACATATAACATGTGAAAGTTTAAGGTGTACAACACGTTGATTTGATACATTTATATACTGCATTATGATTACTGCTGTAGTGGGAGTAATTAATATCTATCTCTTAGCAATATTGAAGTTTATAACACACATTATTGTTTATAATCACTATGTTGTGCATTAGACTCTAGGACTTATTTATCTACTCGTTGCAAATTTGTATCTTTAACATTTCTCTAATTCCCCCTCCTCCATCCCAATACCTGGTAACCACTATTTTACTGTTTTTAATGAGTTTGGTTTTTTCAGATTCCACATGTAAGTGAAATCATACCGTATTTGTCTTTCTCTGTCTGACTTATCTCACTTAACATAGGCTCTCAAGGTCCATCCATGCTGTTGCAAATGGCAGGATTTCCTTCTTTTTCATAGATGAATAATATTCCATTGAATGTGTGTGTGTATATATACCACATTTTTTTTTATCTGGGATAATAATATTTTGTCTATGTTGGGTTAGATACAATATTTTAAGTTTGATTCACCTGCTTATTTTTACTTTTTTGGGGGCAGTGTAGGTTTAGATATACTGAGCTGAAAAACACAAAGAGGGATGGGGAAGGAGGCAAGGTTGGGGAATTAATCAAGCAATAGCTTATGCAGGGTCTTGAACCCTATGTCACGGAATTTCAATGTTATTTTATCATTGGCGTGTTGCTGAAGTTCTGATGTTTATTTCAGCAAGTTCACTGTCTGCTTTTAGAGAATGGATTGAAGGGGATAAAAAAATTGACAAGGGGCCCAGGAGACTTAGTTGCAGTAATTCAGGCAAGAAATGATGAGATCTGGAAAAGCAGCTGTGGGGATGATGAATGAACAGATTCAAGAAACAGTAGAATTTTGTGACTGATTAGATGCTTGAGAAGGGCTCAGGGAAAATGTAGTGAGACTTGTGGGTCTCACCCTTGGGTACCTGTGATCCTGTGTTCTTCGATATAGGTAATATTCAAAAGGGAGACAGTTTGAGGCAAAAGCTGAAAAACATGTCATGTGGTGGGAAAACAAACAAACAAAACAAAACATGATCTGAGAATAGAGATTGGAGATGGTGGTTGTTTCCATGCTCTCAACAACAGAGCCTCTTTGGAGAATACTCAAAATGAATTGTATTGTTTTGGAATGTTATTCTTCTAAGTTATTGTCTTTCCTGGTTTTAGGGAACCAAACATATTTTTATTCCCTCAGTTTCTCTAAAAGTTAGATTATACTCTGACTTTTATTAATGAATAAGGGATCCAATTTTCTTTCTCAATGTGTCTCATTATTATTAACAGACAGGTAATTTTAGTTTTTGCTCACAGCAAAACTAAATCATCTCTGTGCATTTCAGCTTTGTCAGTGCAGCTTTGGCCTGTCACAGCAAAATGTGTGGCTTGATTCAATTTCTTTTCAGTTGCTAGGCTCAAAATGGAAAGGAATTTAGAATTCTAAATAGTTTTGTGTGTTTTATTGCCATACATCCTGTACTATGTTATGCTCTACTCTACTATATAGCTACCTATGTTTACCTACATAAATAAGATTTTATTTTCCTGGAGAGGTATTGAAAGACAGAGGTTTTTATGTCACCCTTGGTGTTTGGTTTCATTGGTGGAACTGCTGTGGCAGCAGGAGACAGAATGCATATGCTTGGCAGAAGCAACTTTAGAAAGTACAACTAGCTGTCTGAGGTAGGGAAATCTTTTGATTATAACGGCAAGTTTTCATTAATTGCTTTGATCAGAGTTTGTTATTTTTTAAACAGTATTTCACTAGAGTAGAGATGAAAAGCATAGTTTTTCTTTTAGTATTTTGGACAGAGTCAGGTCAATAAGATATATAAGCATATAAGGGATTCTCGAGAATAAATAGAAAGACAGTTTTATTGATGAGGGGCCTTAAATAAGCCTTTCTGCAGCTAACCTAAATCTAGCAAATTATTATGTGGCCTTTTATTCTGAAATGAGTCTATTTTCTCCTTCAGTACTCATAAGAATAATCTCATAATAACTAAGAGAGCTTCTGTGGGTTGAGTATCTACTATTTGTCAGTCACTTTATACGTATGCATTTTTTTGATCCTTAAAGCAACTCTACCTATTAGGCATCATTATCCCCAATTTATTATTTTTATTGGACTTCAGGTACAAATAATTGGATTTGATAAATCCTTTAATTCTAAACATGATCTTTTCATTGGTAAATGAACTCTCTTTTGCTTATTTGTTTGTTTTTGTAATATCATAAATGCTCATGAGCAATGAAACTAGGACAACAATGGTAACTTACATCTCCTATGTAACATTCTGCCTTCCTTTCCTCTGATTCCTCCAATCTGACAGAACCTTTATCCTGAATCTAAAACTAAAACAAAATCTATATTTAAATTTGTTTAACAAATGATTTTGGGATAACTGTGTATGCAAATGCATGCACAAACACACAAAAAAACTTAGATCCTTACTCAGACCATACAGAAAAATTAACTAAAAATGGATTATAAGTCTAAACCTAAGAGCTAAAACTATTAACTTTCAGAAGAAAACTTAGACCTTGGGTTAGGCAAAGGGTTCTTAGCTTTAGCACCAAAAGCACAGCTTTTTAAAAAATTGGTAAATTGAAATTCACTAAAATTTTTTAAAAATGCTATAATTAAACAGAAACCATTAAAAAAGAAAAAGAAAAATGTAGAGAAAATATTTGCAAATCCTGAATGTAATGAAAGACTTCTTTCTTAAATGTGTTAAGAAGTCTTTAAACTAAATAATAAGAAAAAAACCAATCTAATTAAAATTGATCACAAGACGCGAAAAGATATTTCAGGAGAGAAGACACGAAGTGGCTAATAAACACATAAAAGATGGTCAACATCATTAATCATTAGAGAAAAACAAATTACAACCAGTTAGATAGCGTTTCACATTCACTAGAATTACTATAATCAAGAAGCCAGACAATACCAAGTGTTGGTGAAGATGTTGCAAAATGAGAACCTTATTGATCAATGGTGGGAATATAAAATGGTGCAGTCATTTTGGAAAAATATTTGGCAGTTACTTACAAAGTTAAAAATAAACGTATCACATAGTCTAATAATTTCAATAACAGGAATCTTCTAAAGAAAAATGAAAACAATGGTTTATACAGGGACTTGTAGCTAAATGTTCATAGCATTATTTATAGTAGCCCATACAAACTAGATATCCATTAAATAATAAATGGATAAATAAAATGTGGTATATCAATTCAATAGTTCAGCAATAAAAAGGAATAAAATACGGAGACATAGTACTACATAAATAAACTTTAAAAACTATTATAAATGAAGGAAACCAGGCACAAAAGACTACACATAGTATAATTCTGTATTTATGAAATGTCCAGAAAATGCCTTTTTATAGAGACAGGTGCAGATCTGTGGTCTTTTGGGTTGGGGAGTAAGAGTGAGTGGGACTTGAGTGAGAACAGGCTGAAGGGTGTTTGTGGGGGGAAGGAGGTGTGATGAAAATGTTGTAAAACTGGATTAGGTGATGGTACCACAACTCTATAAATTTGCCACAAATTACCAAGTCGTAAAAGAGATGAATAAATATTTTACATATTTATTAATATGTAATATATGTCCATATAGATATAACAAAACTATATATGTACATATATATTTATATGTGGAATATACTTTTTATATAGTTTTGTCATAGATATATGCAGCTCTAATAACAGTTTTATTGTTTTTAATTTTATAAAAAATTATCATGTTGAATATAATTTTTTGCATTTACTTTTGTTTGCTCAATAATATATTATTAATATTAATTCTTTTATTTATGTCACTGTGTAGTTTTAATTCATACATTTTTAGTTTAATTTATTATTGTATAATAATCCATTGTATGGATAAAACACAATTTACTTACATAAATATCCTATTAATGATTTTTGCTATCATGAAAATTCTCATACACATCTTATGATGTACATTTGTGATTTTTCTTTTGAGTATATAAGAACCTCAGAGCATTTTGACATTTATTGCCAGTCCCTTGGTAATAAGAAACTGTTGTAAATGGTATGTTTTAATCTTTTTCTAGTTGTTGATGTATAGAAGTACAATTGACTATTTACATATTTGTCTTATATCTAGCCATCCTGCTAATCAGTTTTATTGTTTCAATCAATTTAAATTTGTTTACTCATTTAAGTTTTCGATCTGGTTTTTATGTCAGGTTTATACTGGCTTTGTAAAATGAGTTGGAAATAATTTAATAATTTTTGTTAAATTTTCTAAAGGAATTTAAGATTGGCATGAAATTTACCTTGCAGGTTTGATAGCATATCTACTTGTAAAATCATCTTAGTCTATTATTCTCTTCACATAAAAATTTTAAACTACTGTTTTAATTTCTGTAATAGCTATAGGACCATTCATGTTTCTATTTTTGTTTGAATCAATTTAGTATTTTATTTAATTACTATGGGAACTATTTAGTATTAGGTAATTTGCCTTTAAAGCTGTCTTTAAAAAAATTTCTTTTATCTGTAGATTTGCCCACTTTATCATTCATAATGTCATTTAAAAAAATAAACTATTTTTTAGAATAGTTTTAGGTTTACGAAAAAAATATAGACAATATAGGGAATTCCCATATGCCTCTTCCTCCTTTACATACTTTCACCTATTATTAACATCCCATATTAGTGTGGTTAAACCTATGGACCAATATTGACATATTATTATTAATTAAAGTCTATAATAAACATTAGAGATCACTCTTCATGTTGTATAGTTTTATGGGTTTTGACAAATGTAAAATGTCATGTATCCATGGTGACAAAGTCATAACAAAATACTTTCATTCTCTAAAACTCCCCTCTGTTCCACTTATTCCTTTCCCTACCTTTGCTTGGATGCTGCAATGAACATGTGAATGCACATCTCCCTTTGAAGTAGTGTTTTGAGTTTGTTTGAATAAATAACCAGAAATGAGATTACTGGGTCCTTGTTTTTGTTTTTGTTTTTTTTTGTTGTTGTTTGTTTGTTTGTTTCCATTTTCATGAAATATCTTTTCCCATCCCCTTTCTTTCAGTCTGTATGTGTCTTTCGATTTGAAGTGAGTCTCTTGTAGGCAGCATATAGAAGGGCCTTATTTTCTTATCTATTCAGCCATTCTGTCTTTTCATTGGAGCATTTAATCCCTTTAGATTTAAAACAATTGTTGATATATATGTAGTTATTGCCATTTTATTATTAATATTTTTGATTTTTTTCTTTTTTATCTAAAAAAGTCCCACTAGTTTTTCTTGTAATACTGGTTTGATAGTGATGAACTCCTTTAGGTTTTTCTTGTATAGCTTTATCTGTCCTTTGAGTCTCAATTATAGCTTTGCTGGGTAGAGTAATCTTTGTTGTAAGTGCTTGCTTTTCACCACTTTGAATATTTCCTGCCAATTTCTTCTGGCCTGCAAAATTTCTGTTGAGAAATCAGCTGACAATCTAATGGAATCTCTGATTTAGGTAACTAATTGCTTTTCTCTTGTTGATTTTAAGATTCTCTGTCTTTAACATTTGGCATTTTTAATTATGATGTGTCTTGGTGTGGGCCTCTTTGGGTTCATCTTGTTTGGGACTCTCTGTGCTTCATGGGCTTATGTGTCTATTTTCTTCACCAGGTTAGGGAAATTTTCTATCATTATTTTTTCAAATAGATTTTTTTTTTTTAAATTTTGTTTTATCGTTAGTTTCAAGTATACAGTACATTGTTTATAAACTTATACAGTTTATAAAATGGTCCCCCTAATTGCTCTTTCTCTCCTCTGGCTCTCCACCTAGCCATTACAGTAATGTTAACTGCAATCCCTATGCCGTGCTCCCCATACCCATGACTATCTATCGACTACTAATTTGTAAGTTCAAATAGGTTTTCAATTCCTTGCTCTCTCTTCTTCTTCTTCTGGTACCCCTGTGATATAAATGTTGGGACACTTGATGTTGTTCCAGAGCCCCTTAAACTATCCTCCTTTTTTCAGATTTTAATTTTTTTTGGCTGTTCTGATTGTGTGTTTTCTATTACCTTATCTTCTAAATTGCTGATTTGATCCTCAGCTTCATCTAATCTATTGATTTCCTCTAATATACTCTTCATTTTAATTATTGTATTCTTCATTTCTGATTGGTTCTTTTGTATGTTTTCTATCTCTGCACCTGGCAGATTGCTTGTCACCATTTTGTTTAGTTCTTTTTCTGGAGCATTGTTCTGTTTTTTTTTATTTGGGAACATGTTTTTTTGTCTCCTCATTTTGGCTGCCTCTCTGTGTTGTTTCTATGTATTAGAAAGGTCTCCTAAGTCTCCTGGTCTTAGTAGAGTGGCCTTATGTAGTAGGTGTCCTGTGAGGCCCAGTGGCAAATCTTCCTTGGTCTCCTGGGTCAGTGCTCCAGGTGTGTCCTTTTTGTGGGTTATGTGTTCCCTCCTGCTGTAGCTGAGACTTGGTTGCTGTTTACATGTCAGTGGGAGGGAATAACCTTCTGGCTGTTTGGTTGTGAGGACTGGTGGTGAGGGGCTCACTAAAGAGAGCAGGATTTACTCTAGTAGGCCTCTGGTGCCTGCCCAATCTGCCCTTTGGGTATGTTGTCCTCAGATATAGCCTTGGGTGGTGCTCTGGTTAGGGTCTGAAGCTGGCTCTTGGGTATGCTGGTCCTGGGGCCTCCTAGGGAAGGCTTTGCTGCAGGTCAAGTTCAGCCACAGCCTGTGCCTTGCTTGGGGCCACCTGGCAAGAGTCATCAAGCAATCCGCAGATGGTCAACACCCATGCTGGGCTGAAAGTGCCCCAAGAGGCCCAGCTGTGAACCAAGGCCAGGTGTCTCTAGTGCTGGGCTTGGGGTTTGGGGCTGCTCAGCCAGAGATATGGGGCATGCTGAACACAGATGCTACTTGATTGTGTTTTGCAAATCTTTGAGAGATTTTGGGAAAGTTTATAGCATGAGCCAAGAGAGGCTGGTTGTATGGAAAAGCCACTGGGAGTATGTTGGGTGGGCCTGCAAGTTGAATGAGGCGGGGTCTCAGGGAATCAACCGGGAAAGGCAACCAGTGTCAGCCAGGTTGATGGAGACTTAAATATGGTGGCTGCCTGTGTCTGCACACTTGGGAACAGGGGGACTCAACAAAGAAACAATGGATTCTGCCAGCACTTCTTTCAGGGAATTTATCTCAATTATTCCTTCAAGTAGCCCTTTCTATCTGAAGTTTTTTCTTCTGTAACTCTTATTATTTTGATGTTGGCACTTTAGAATTTTTGTTTGTTTAACTTTTTTTGTTTTTTTTCTGGAATAGGTCCTCAATATGATGTTTTCACTCACTAAGTTGTTCTTTTGCTATATCCACTCTTTATCTTTTACCTATGCATTGGCTCAGAGTTAACCAAACTGTAAGATTAAAGGCACAATCTTCAAAACCCCCAAGTTTTCTTCAGACTTCCGACACTAGCTGCAAGCTCACAGGTCCTCAGTATTAGCCTCTCTTCAGACCAGCTAGTTACAAATTGAAGGGTCGCTGTGGACTCCTTCAGATCTGATAATTTGATGGAATGACTTACAGAACTCAAGAAAGTGTTGCACTTAGGATTCCAGTTTTATTATAGCCAAAGGATAAAAATCAGAACCAAAAGAAGAGATGCAGAGGGTGTAATCTAGGGTTGAGAGGTTCCCAAATGCAAAGTTCTGGGTCCTTCAGGATGCGTTAGGCTTCTCGTTTTGCTATGTAGTAATATGCAATATTGTCATATTACCAGACGTACATCCAACACGAGTATCCAGAATATTTATTGAGGGTTCATTACATAGGCATTATTGATTAAGTTACTGCCCATATGGTTGAACTCAGTCTGAAGCCCATCATTTCTCAGAGGCTGGGCTGATTTCACATGGCTCACACTACAACCCTCTTGATCTTTCCAGCATGACCAAACCCACATTGAGTCATCTTATTAGGCCAAAGCTCTCTTTGGTAAATTTTTTTACTATACAATACTGTGTTCATTTCAAAAATTATATTTTTATAACTAGTATTTTTATTTTTATATTTTATTTAGATATTTACTTCTTTTGTTTCATAATGTTAATATTATATATGTTACACTTATAAAATTTCTTGTTCTGTTTTGTTTAATATCTTTTCCTCTGATGGTTTCTGGTATCTAGTTCATTATTCTCTCTCTTTTTAGTTTTATTGAAATATTATATAATTAGAATACAAAAATCTGCACATAATTGATGTATACAATTTGGTGGGTTTGTATATACATATACTCATGTTACTATCATCACAATCTAGGTAATAAACCTATTCATCACCTCCAAAAGTTTCCTTGTGTACCCCTTCTTGAGCTTTCTGCCATTTATTTTCTTTTGGAGGGTGGTGAAAACACTTAACATGAGATCTACACTCTTAACAAATTTTTAAGAGCAGAATATTGTTAGCTATAGTCACTATATTGCACAACAGATCTCTGGAACTTTCTTTGTTGTTTTCTTTTAAAGTGGTTGTACTCATTTTTTTCCTCAAAGCCCATGTTAAGATAAAGGGATAAACACAATTTTTTTTTTTTTTTTTAGTGACAACTCAGATAAATTCAAAGGAGAAGAGGGAAAGCACGAATGTAAAGACCTACAGAATACCACAGTTTATTGTTCTTCCTCCACCCTGAATGACTCTTCAGCAAAGATTTTATTCTCAACTGCTTCACCCCACTCCCACGATGAGAAGGAGACTTTCCTTAGATTATATATAACCTATCATTGTGGTTTGAAAGTGATGGCATAGGAGATTGAACATCTAGGGTCTTCAGTCCCTACCTACTTTCTCTGCTCCTCCTCCTGTGAGAGCTTCTGTGAAGCTGCATTAAGTTTTGAGGAGTAGGAACTGATGGTCTCAAGGCAACAGCTGAGCTTGAGGGGCTTTTTCTCATTTATCTCTCCTTATCTCACTGGCTGGACCCTGCCTTGGGGTGGTGGTCTTACCTCCTACTTACACAATATTTCAAAAAGCTCTCTTTCTCTCCAAGTGTTTTCCATAGTTGTCACTGTTATTTTTTAGGTTTCTAAAAGTTTCAGTAGTTCTCTCACCTATTACTGATCTTAGGTGGAGACAGCAGCCTGTGCTAATTAATTCTGCCTCTTGTTATGAATCAGAATCAAATGATTGTTTTTGATCTACATCACAAAGATGAGGCATCATAGGCTAAGTTAAAGTATTTAAGAATCCATCCCTAATGAAGAGTTAAACCAGATTTCAAACCCCACTCGACTCAAACTAAAGTCTGTTTTCTTTCTCTGTTTTTCTTTGTCCCTATGAGGGTTTAGACTAGACTGAACTTACCTTTCTGTAGCTTTGTAGTAATCAAAGCTTTTCCTTACCTACTCCCATTGTGACTGGAGGAAAAAGCAGTTGTTGTGAGTTATGAAATGTCTGCTGAGGGGCAAGCTCTCTGAAAAGCTTCAAATGAGAAATTATAATAATAAGCAGTGGTATTACAGCCTCTGTGTTTTTCCGCAGAGCAAATTCATTGCTGGTTTTTCTGACCTTGAAACCTTGTGCCACTGTGTTTAGCAATTAGCAGACTCTAAATGTATATTCAGGTCACATCTGTGCTGAATTGTTTTATTTATGTTGATTGATTGTGGATTATGACACAGCATCTCTACTCATTCAGGGTAAGTGGAGTGAGGAGTTTTAAGGACAAACAGTAAACCAGCTGCAGAAAGGTCGAGAAAACAGAAGAGTGTTACAACTTGATAATGTAAACTTCAAGAAGGCATTTTTATTAAACCATAAAAAACATCTGTACCATCTTAAGACTAAAAGTTCAGGCTTATTAGGCACTGGCTGCTTAATAAATTTTGCATACAGTCATCATAAAACTCTTCTCCACCTGCCATGGCTTCTGAGGAGATATATTTAGTTTATTCCTTACATGGGAAATATTTCAAACTTTCCCCTAAATATCCTCTAACGGCCAACAAGAGTTAGTAAATATCTTCAGGATGATAGCTAGAAGTAGCTATAGAAAATTCTTATAGAAAATTTAAAATACATTTTTTGAATGCTTATAACTTCACTTCAAAAATGTATGCAATTTTGCACTCTACTACATAATATAGCCATGTTTGCTTTAATAAATAAAAACATCACCTCTTGCCTAAATCTTGTGGTTTGTGACCTAGTTCAGTTCTACTGAATTAGAATCTCAGAGATATGAACCTCTACATATTTTTGTACAGCTGTGCAAGTGTTTCTGATGTGTAGTCAAATTGAAAGCCACTGCTGTAGGAGGATGGGTCTTAGTTGTCATGTAGCTTTGTACTCTCCTTGGCATAGAAATGAGAAGCTCTGCTTGAGAGCAAGGAACTGAACTCTGATGATTGGATTTTATCCTCTAAATCTAGGGAGTGATTAAAGTTGTGAGGCTATGAGGACAGAAGAGAAAAGTATGGTGAAGATTTCTGATAAGAGTCTCACCAGCTGAAGATTGTTGGATATGACACTACTGCAAAGAGACAACAAAAACCCTGCCCAAGTCATTGACAATGCAAGTTGTAGCTTTGCCTAGCATAGGCCATTACATTTTAAAGAAATGGGTCACTTTTCAAAATTGTCTTCTTCAAAAGTTTGTGATTGTAGCTTGGTCTGTTGTTTATTCAGATATATAAACAGTAGCAAAAATTTTCCTTTTGGTTTCCTATTGAGTCCCTCTGTAGTTTTGGTATAGCTCACTACCTCAGTCAACTGAGGGACCCACTTTATTGCCTATGGCCATCAGGGGAAAGGGAAAGAGAAGAACAGAAATGCCTACTAGAAAGTAACTTTTTCTAGTAGTATTCTCTGTAGCAGAAATTGTTGGTTTCCTTTTGAATATTCATTTACTAATTTTGTTGTTGTTGTTGTTGTTGTTGTTGTTGTTATAAATAGAACCATGATTTAAGTTCAGGTATCCATATTTCCCCACATGACTCAAGGTAATTTCTGATTAAAATTGGTGGTTTTGGTCTCCTATTAGGTAATTTGTTTAGGAGGGGCTTGTGACTCAATTCTGGCCGGAATCCAAAAAGACAGTTATTAAGGGCTTTTCCTCTTAGGTGGGAGATTCCAAAGAATGCTATACTTTTTGTGTCTTAGGCTATACTCTTGGGTAGGTGTAATATTTTGAATTCCAGCAGCCATCCTGCTCTGTGAGAAGAGCTAGCCCAGAGGCAAAGCTGAGAAGATGCTAGAGAGCCCTTTTTTGACACTCTTATTATTTTTTATAAATAGACTTGAATTTTTAGAGACAGACTCATAGAAAAATTGAGAAGGTACAGAGATTTTTCCATATAGCCCCTCTCCTGCTCACAATAGCCTGCCCAACTATCAACATTTCAAACTTGATTGTTAAATTTGTTAAAATCGATGAACCTACATTGACATCACTATCACCCAAAGTCTAAAGTTTACATTAGGGTTCACTCTTGGTGTCATACATTCTGTGGATTTTCACCAATGTATAATAATGTATATCCATCATTATAGTGTCATACAGAATAAATTCAGTCTTCTAAAAATCCTCTGTGCTCTACTTATTCATCTTTCTCTCTTTCCTAAACACTGACAACCACTGACCTTTTGACTGTCTCTATAATTTTGCCTTTTCCAGAATGTCACATAGTTGAAATCATATGTAGCCTTTTCAAATTGGCTTTTTTCATTTAAGAATATAAATTTAAGATTCTTCCATGTCTCCTCATGGCTTGATAGCTTATTTCTCTCTGCACTTCTTTATATGTGAGATAATTAACACTCTCATTTCTAAGACCTTTTAAGTTGAGGCTTTCTGTAACTTAAAAGTAGATAACCAATATGGTCTCTAATCATCGATATATTGAGACTAGAAGTCAGGGTTGCTGAGCTAATTATGTGATATAAGGCAGGTCATTTACTTTCTGGAATGGAAACTGCATGCTTTCCATGGTGGGCACTAAGACAAGCTCCCCTAAATCTGTTTTGCTTTGAATGTTTGGTGTAACCAGTCAGTGCATGGCATCTCTCTGACAGGTGTTATTGTTCCAATGGGAACACATCTTAATTTGATCCAATCAGAGAGAAGAGAGAGATCATTATGTTTAATAAAGAAAATCTTTCTAGCTGAATATGGCTACAGCAGCACATATTCTATTTTGTTACTGGTGGCCATCTTGTGACTCTGAGGCGAATCAGTCACGTGATGAAGTCAATGCCAAGGATAGAAGATGAGAGTTATGGAACAAATCTAGATTATTGGGTCACTGATCAGGCCATATGTGGAGTTTACTCCACTTCTGGAACTTCAGTAAAAAAACATAATACATTAATTTATGGTTAAGTCATTTGGTGTCTAAAATTTGTCTTTTTCAGCTCACATTATACTAATGGATACCAGCAATTCTTCTACAGATCAAATGAGAGCCTATAAGTAACATGCTTTGAAATATTAAGACACCATACTCATTCAAGAGAGTATTATTCGTCCATCTTAATAAGCATGTACCTTTCATGGACTGTTGGGAAGATGAGTACACAACTATTGAATATCTGCCAGGTGAAGGGAAGTCTGCATAGATTTTAAATTTCATTCTCACAAAAATCCAATGAGATATTATCAAGTCTATTTAATAGATGGTGAAACTGAGTATTATGGACTGAATATTTACATTCCCTAAAAAATTCATATGTTGAAATTCATATGTCTAGATCACCCAGTCTGTGGTATTTTTGTTATAGTATCTTAAATAGATGAAGAAAGATCCTGAGGCGCACAGATGTTAAATAAAAGGCCCGAAAGTACATGATTGATGCATATCAACTTTTGAATAGTCTAGATCTAGCTGTTTTCAAAATCTGTGTTCTTTTCACTACCATGAACTGCTTTCTGCTTAACTGTTCTGGGAACAATGTCATAAAAACAATGGCATTTGAGCTAAGTCCTGAAGAGAGGTAAGATTTATCCAAAGGGCTTAACATGAATGACATCACAGAAAGTGTTCAGGAAGTGAAAAAGTTTCCAATTTCTTCACATTCTTGCCAACACATTTTTCTTTCTTTCTTTCTTTCTTTCTTTCTTTCTTTCTTTCTTTCTTTCTTTCTTTCTTTCTTTCTTTCTTTCTTTCTTTCTTTCTTTTCTTTTTTACTTGGTCTTTCTTTTTCTTCTTTCCTCCCTCCCTCCCTCCCTCCCTCCCTCCCACCCTCCTTCCTTCCTTCCTTCTTTCCTTCCTTCCTTCCTTCCTTCCTTCCTTCCTTCCTTCCTTCCTTCCTTCCTTCCTTCCTTCCTTCCTTCCTTCCTTCTGCCTTTCTTTCCTCCTTTCTTTCTTTTTTTTAAATAACCATCCTAGTGGGTGTGAAGAAGTACCTCCTTGTGGTTTTGATTTGTGTCTTCCTAATGACTAATGATGTTGAGCTTCTTTTCATGTGCTTGTTGACCACTTGAATATGTTATTTGGAGAAATATCTACTCAATTTGCTTATTTTTAAAATTAGGTTGTTTTTTTATTCTTGTTATAAAAGTTTTTAAAAATATATTTTGGATATGAGACTCATCAGATATATGATTTGCAAATATTTTCTCTCATTCAGTAGGTTTTCTTTTTATAGTCTTGATAACTTTGATTAAAAACAAAAGTTTTTAGAAATTTAAAACACATCCAATTTATCTCAGTTCTTTTGTTGTTTGTGCTTTTGAAGTCCTAAGATGCCATTGCCAAATCCTAGGTCATAAAAATTTACTTCTATGTTTTATTCTAAAAGTTTGATAGTTTGAACATTTGTATTTAGGTCTTTGATCTATTTTGAGTTGATTTTTGTATATGGTTTGAAGTACTCTTCCAACTTCATTATTTTGCACCTATATTTTCAGCTGTCCCATCAGCATTTGTTGCTTATTACTTCCCCATTGGATGTTCGTGGCTTACCCTTGTTGAAAATAAATTAGCCATAGATAAAGGGTTCATTTCTGAAATCTCACTCCTACTCTGTTGGACTATATGTCTATCCTTTTGTCAGTACCACACTATTTTGATTACTGTACCTTTGTAATAAGTTTTGAAATAGAAAAGTGTGAATCCTTAAACTTTGTTCTTTTTAATATTGTTTTGACTATTCAGGACCCCTTGTAATTCCATATGTAATTGAGGATTAGCTTTTCCATTCATGCATAAAGAATCATTGGAATTTTTACAGGTATTACACTGAATTTGTAGATCACCTTGGGTAGTACCACTGGTGTAAAATATTAAGTTTTGCAATTTATGGACAAAGTATGCCTTTCCATTTTATTTAGATATTTAATTTCTTTCAGTAATGTTTAGGAGTTTTCAATGTAGAATTATTTGTACCTCCTTGGTTAAATTTATTCATATTCTATTATTTTTGATGTTAATATAAATGGGGTAGTTTTCTTAATTTCAATTTAGGTTGTTCATTGCTGATGTACAGAGACAACAAATTATGTTATGTTGGCCTTGTACCCACCAACTTTGTTGAATTCTTTTATGAACTCCAACAAGATTTTTTTGTTTTGTTTTGTTTTGTTTTGGTAGATTTGTTGGGGTTTTCTTAATACAGAATGTCATTTGCTAATAGAGATTGTTTTACTTATTCCTTTCCAATTTGAATGCATTGTACTATTACTTTTTTCTTGCCTAACAGCTGTGGCTAGAACTTTCCAACAATGTTGAATAGTAATGATGTAAACAGATGTTTTTGCCTTTTCCCTGATCTTAGAGGGAATGCTTTCAGACTTCCACCATTATATATGATGTTAGTTGTAGTTTTTGTATAAATGCTCTTTATTATGTTGAGAAAATTTTTTCCTATTCCCAGCTTTCTGAGCATTTTATCACAAAAGGGTGTTAGATTTTGTCAAAATTTTTTAGTGTGTCAGTCGAGATAATTATGTGGATTTTCTTTTTGTTTTCTTAATGTGGTATATTACCTCTACTGATTTTCTTATGTTGAAACACATTCTTGGAACAACTCCCACTTAGTCATGGTGTATAACGTTACAAATATGCTGCTGCATTCAGATTGCAAGTAATTTCTTGAGAATTTTTGCATATTTATAAAATATATTGGTCTATAGTTTTTGTTTTTTTGTGGTGTCTTTGTCTGGTTTTGGTATCAGGGTAACTATGGCTTTATAGAATGAGTCAAGAAGTGTTCCCTCTTCTATCTTTTGTAATAGTTTGGGTATATTTGGTGTCAATTCTTTTTTAGTAGTTTAGTAGAATTTACTAGTGAAGACATCTTGTCCTGGGCTTTTCTTTGTTGACAGGTATTTGATTACTGATTCAGTCTCTTTACTTATTATATGACTGTTCAGAATTTCTATCTCTTGTTCTGCATCAGTTTTAGTAATTTATGTATTTCTATGAATTTTTCTATTTCACTTTATTTGTTGTTATGTGGTTTCATAATATTCTTTTATAATTCTTTTTGTTGATGTAAGGATTGACATTTTGTTAATAATAATGTCTTTACTTTTCTTTTGGATTTTAGTTATTTGCATATCCTCTTGTTATTTCTTACTCTGTTTTGTTAAAAGTTTGTTATTTTTGTTGATCTTTTCAAAGAACCAAATTTCATTTTTATTGATTCTTTTTATTGTTTTTTATTCTCTATTTCATTTATCTCTGCTCTAGTCTTTTATTTTTGCTGGATTCCAGTTTAGTTTGTTTTTGTGTATGTGTGTGTTAGTTTTTTAGGATATAAAGTTAGGTTATTGATTTTAGATCAGTCTCTTTTCATGTATATGTTTATAGCTATAAATTTCCCCCTTATCCCTGCTTTCTTTGTACTATTAAGGTTTGGTATGTTGTATTTTCATTTTCATTTATCTCAAAATAGTTTCTATTTTTAAAAAATTTAAACCATTAGATGTTTAAGGGTGTGTTGTTTAATGTACACATATTTGTGAATTTTTTAGTTTCATTATTAATTTCTAACTTCATTTAATTTTGGCCAGAAAATACATTTTGTATTTCAATCTTTAAAATTTATTGAGTCTTGTTTTGTGACCTGACCCATACTCTATCCTGGAGAATGTTCCCTGTGAGTTTGAGAAAAATGTGTATTTTGTTGGTGATGGTGGAGTGTTCTATATTTGTCTCTTATGTCTAGATGACTTATAATGTTGTTCTAGTCTTTTATTTCCTCACTAATTTTTCTCTCTTTCTAGATATTTAAATCATTATTGAATGTGGGGTATTGAAGTGTCCAGCTATTACCATAGAACTGTCTATTTCTCCCTTCTAATCTGTCAGTGTTTGCTTCATATATATTGGGGCTTTGTTATTAAGTGCATGTATATTTCTAATTGTTACATTTTTTTGATGAAGGTGATGCAGGACAGGATAAATTACCGAAATGGAAATTCAAGTTTTGCATTGAGAAAGAGTCAGTGAGGGTTTTGACTGTGTGCAGAAAAGAATTCAAGTGCATGCCAGGGTTGGAAACAAAAGGAAAGTTTATCAGAAAAGGAATAACACTCCACAGATAGAGTGTGATCTCTCAAAGAAAGAAAATGAGAGAGCTGAGAGGCACTGAGAGGGACAGAGAGACAGAGAGAAAGACCCCAAGTGTTTGGAGAATTCGATTTATATGTCCTTTTTAGTTTTTGTGAATTATAGTTTAAAGACTACCTATTTTTCTTTAATGATATGGGTATATAGCATGAAAGATATGGGTATGTAGTGTGAAAGGCAGAGGTATGCAATATTAAAAGCATGCTAGTAATCCTCAGCCTTTGTTCTATAGGTTCCGGGTGATCTGGGAATGAATGATTGGGTTTATTCTGTGAAGGGTATGACTTAAAAGACTCTGTTTTCCCTTCAGGGTATGAGTAAATGATTTGTTAGTAATTCCAGCAGGAATCTTTCTTTGTTCTGTAGGTTTCCCTGGTCTGACATTACATTGCTATCTCTAAATATAGTTTGAATTAACATTCAGTTCTCATGCCTCTTCTCTACATTAAATTGACTATTAAAACATATGTTCTTTGTATTTTATAACAGTTTTTGACATAAGGTTCATTTGTCTGATATTAGTATACCCAACTCAGTTCTCTTTGGTTATTATTTGCATAGAATAACATTTTTAATTTTCACTTTGTACCTATTTGTATCTTTAATCTAAAGTGAACCTCTTGTAGAAGAGCTTGTCATTGGCTCATGTTTCTCTACTGATTCTGCCAATACCTGCCTTTTCATTGGAGAGTTTAACTTATTGACATTTAAAGTAATTATTAATGAGGAAATTCCTGCTGTCATTTTTTTGCTTGTTTTTTATTTATATTTTACCTTTTTGTCGGTTCCATATTCCCTTTATTAGTGATTTCCTGTATGTTTAATTGATATTTTGTAATGTGCTGTTTGATCTCCTTCTCATTTTCTTGTGTATGTGTGTATGTGTGTGTGTGTGTGTGTGTGTGCATGCGTGTGCATGTGCATGTGTGTGTGTGTGTGTATGCGTGTGTGTGTGTGTTCTCTTGCTCCAGCCAGCTTTCACATCTGGAAGTGTACTATCGGTTCTAATGAAGCTTTATTTTCTGCTATATTTCGGTGTCTTGCTCAATTCTTTTTTTGAGAATTAAGAACCTGGACAACATGCTGAGAGAGAATCCCTACTCTCTGGTAATAACTTCACTCTCTCAGCCATTTATTTCCATAATCTCCCTTCAATCATGGCTCCTTCCATCCCAACCTCCAAAAATTCCTTGACATTATGAAAAATTATTATTTTGTTTTATTTATTTTGGTGTTTTCATTGCTTTATGTTATGAATGAGTGTGTATGGAAGAGAAAGTTGGAGAAAGTTGGATGATAGAAAATTAGAAAGTCCAATTGGCAGAAAAGAAATTTTAAATTAGCCACAATTAGGTGTCCTAAATATGTACTTCTTTTTACACTGAATGCCATTTGATAGAAGGGACACAATTCTCTCTTGGTGAAATGTTTTAAAATGGTATTTTGAAAACATTAAAAACAGGAACTGATCTATCAAATAAAACGAACAACCAAATGTTAAATGAAGCTTATCACTTGCAAGCTCATTGTGTTCTGGTTTAGAGGGAATAAGAAATCACTATTATGAGGGAATTGACACTGCAAAATATAAATCCTACAAGTAATTAGGCAGCCATATATTTATCAGTATAGAATGTATTTTAATTTTTAATCAAGGCTTTTTCCAACTGGCAAAATAATGGCTTGTTCGCAATCTTCCACTGAAACAGACTTCCCAAAATGAGATTTGGTGCATCAGTGGGTCCCTCTGTGTTTCATTTACTCTCAAGTCAGATGCATCGTAAAATCCCCTCAGTGAGAGGCCCTAAGGAAATACTGTGCTCTTTCAAATTGGTTATGTTTTGCCCATATATGATTCATAAGGTAAATAAAAATGGTCTTTTTGAGCAATGCATTTCCATTTTCAAGGAAATAAAAGAGAAATATTATTACAAAGGTATTAGGATTATTATATGAGAAGCCAGAATGGTTTTTATGGGCCTAGAATGCAGACTATATCTCCAGAGAAACCTCAAAATTGAAGAACTCCAATTGGGATAGTTGTTATATTCTCCATGGCAGAAATCTTTCCACTTATCTCCACCCTAATCATAAATAATATGTACATAATTTAGATGGAAAGGATAATGGAATCTCAGAAATATATCCCTGTCTCCCTTGCAATCATTTCCTAAGGAAATATTATTTGCTTTATTAGTAGATATGAGAATATCTGAGGGGCATTTGATAAAACACCAAGAGTTCCAGAATTTAATTAGAAAACCCAAATCTGAACTCCCTACTCCAGTTTACTAACTATGTGGCCTGAACAAGTGGTTTTTGCTCCCTGAATTTTAGTTTTCTCATTGGTGAAATGGGAATCATTCTACCTGACCAATAATTTTGTTGCCTTGACATGAGGATTTGATGATACATCATAAGAGAAAGAAGCAGTGTCGTGTCGGGCAAACTATTTGAATTCTGACTTTGCCACTTACTTACTGACATTTGTTAAGTTTTCTAATTATTGAAGAACCTCAGTTTACCTATATGCAGCATGAAGATAATGATACTCATCTCAGAATGTTCTTGTGAGGATTTTTCAAAATCTAGGTAAATTTTTTGGACATTTTAGGAATGCAAATATGTTTGTTTAATGAATAAATACAGTAAGAATTTCTTTTTTGTTCTTAACTCATATAAACTTCGCTAATGAAAATGCAATAGTATCCACTTCAAGTTGATTTGGGAAATTGGCAGGTTTGTTCATAAGGAATTTGAAATGATATCAACTCATGAACAGGTGTTAAGCCCATGAGAGACTTTGTGTGTAATAGGTTGGGTGATAAATGTTTCAAGTTGCTTAATATTATGTATCTCTGTCACACATACTCAGCTCTGCCATTGTGGCACAAAAACATTATTTGTGGTATGTGAAATCTCTGTGGAAGAAAAAAAACATGCTTCTCTGGAGGAACCACGAGGACCCATGATGGTGTTCCTTTTCTTGAGAGTTATTTCCAGGTGGGAGAAAGAGCATTGCCATATTGAATGACCTAGATCTAATCTCTTCATTTCTCTCCACTCAGACCTCCTTCTTTGTTAGATGTACATAATAACTTGTTGAAGGTTCTTTGCAGAATATAAAGCCCTGTGCCAGCAGCGATTATCTTTAGTGAACTAACTTGAATTAAGGTGTCAATTAGAAGGGACAAGTTCTCCACATGTCTGGAGATAAAGTGGGTGTAATCAGAACTGCTGATGACCAACTGTCAGGCCAGCTCCCTAGGGATTGCTCACCCTGGTCTGTCTGCTTCTAAAGTCTGTGTTCCTGTCACTGTGTCACAGTCTGTAGTGTAATGAAATTGCCACTCAACCTGGCACCTGCCACCATCAAGCAATTGTATGACACCATGCCTGTCACTGTCCTGTTTTGGAACTCAATCTCCACTTATTTAAAAGGAATGGGCTGGAGTAGATAATCACTAGGACCCTGACAAGCCTTCTCATTGTACCTATCCTATAGGTTGTGGTCGTATACACGGAACCTTATGGCCTTTGTAGAGCAGCTAAGGATGACGTCTTTCATACACTTGACGGATGATTCTCATTTGGTTAGGCTAATTTTGTATTGCATTTTACCATGTAGTGAATAGTATCTGTAAAATTTTCTTTTTGTAGAACCTAGAACACAAGCTCCCACTCTACCCATTGTTCCTCTTTATTCCTCTTTTTGCCTCACCATCCCCTGTAACACATACATACTTAGTCCTTTTTTTTTTTTTTTTTTTTAGAATTTGCAGAACACATTTCTACTTGTCTTAATCAGATTCTGAATAGAGTTGAGGAGGCAGTGCAATTTCATGGTCACTGACACAGGCTGTGATGTCAGGAGACCTGAGTCCCAATCCTAGTGTTACCAGAGAGTGGAGATCCTCTCTCAGCATGTCATCCAGGTTCTTGATGTCTCGAACAAAGAATTGAGCAAGACCCTGAAATACAGTAGAAAAGAAAAGTTTTATTAGAAGGGAAAGTAACCTTCCAGATGTGGGAGAGGGCCAAAGCAAGAGAAGCATGGCTCAAAGGCCTAGTAATAAAGCCTTTGGGGTTTTTAGCCCTATTTGCTGTGAGTGGTTACTTTTCTTATTAGAGGAGTGGGTTTCCTTGATTGACAATTAAGGTTGAGGACTCGGTGATATATCATTTTGCGTTTTGCACGCTTGTTCCCAGAATTCAGTCTATTATATTGATATCAAAGAACTTCCAGGCATATGCATCATATTATAATGATGGAATAATGAGGCTTAGGTGAGTTGAAGGTTGTTGAGCTCTTCATTTCACAGGTTCTAGTGACTGGCTTAAACTGGTACCTAATTCTCTGCCTACTAGTTTCTTTGTGTGAGTTAAAAAAAATACCTTCCGGCTTGCTTAATTGTGGGTGGATTAGGGTGGACCCTTTCTAGGATAGGATGACCTCAGCGTCTTTGCAGACAGACCCGAAACTCTCTAACTAACTTTCCTGCCTAACTCTTTTCTGAGCCATGAACTCCCTTTTTATTGGTATGGATGTTGAGGGACAGGAGGTCTCTTCTTCTGTATCTGCTTCCTGCTGAGAATGGCATTAGTCCTTGCCTACAGGGGCTTCATGGAGCTCTTTCCCTTTCTGCCTCAGTCAGGGTAGGGTCTCAGATTTCCTGCTGAAGTGCCACCTCAGTCCCTAGAGAAAAAAAAGAAGATACAAACTTATTATTTCAATCATATATCTATTAATTTCTGTTATTGATTTGCCTATTAAGTGAGTAAAGGGAAACAGGCTTAGTTAATATGTTTCTTAAAGAGAAAAAAAAAAGACCTTTGGCCTAAAGTCCCCTCTCCTCCCAGACTTTAAGAGCCCGGCCTGACTTAACACCATTTCTGCTAACAATGGGCTGATGACCCTTATCAATAACCAGAGGATCTGAGTCACCAGTTTTGAGCAATTATTGGGATTTGAGGGAGAGGGCCCTTTTCCTAAAAATATAAGGGAAAAAATCTTAACTACATTTACTAAAAATATTAACTCTGTAAGAGATGTCCCATTTCATTTCTTGCTAAAAGATTAAGAATTTTACAAGTGATGTCCTGTCTTACTAGGTTTGCTATTTACTATCTGTGTGGCGCTACCTTGCGTTGGCTTTATACCTGTAAAATAAGCACAATGACTACTTTGTGGGGAAATTTCATTGATTAAGTGTGACAACGACAATCAAATGCTAAACATATTAGCTGGAACATAGTAAATCTTTAGAAATAATTAATTTTTATTATGATCATTTATCCTTTGGTTCTCCACAGAAAAGTAAATCTTTCTAAGCATCAAGAAGACAGATTTGGAAGGTGTTTCTAATTTCCTTCTCTTTCAGCTCTCAGAACCAGCTGTTTTGCTGCTGGACTACCTTGGAAGAAATGCTCCATCTCTCAGGGTGTGGAAGAGAACAATTGTGACAAATTTGCATGAACAAATACAGGCACCACATCATGTGATTGTACCTTGAGTGTCTTCATTAGCTTCTAATGTGTTAATTAAGCCAAGAAGAGCCAGGAGGCAGAAGTGACAATTTTATTTTTCCCTCAGCAAATCAAATGGTAATTGAATAAGACAGGTTTATTTTTAATGGTGTCATGCTGTAATGCAGTTTGGCTATCAGTGGTTGTGGATACAAGATGAGTTGTCAAGACCAACGAATCTTAAAAAAGCCTGTGAGAGGAGGCAGGAATTCAAGGTTTGGGAAAGGTCAGAGCAGGTGGACCAGGCAGGGGATTTGTGAAATGAAAAGTTCCTGGAAAATAATAAGTTTACGGCAGAAGCTGGAAAACTTTGTAATGAGCTTGATGGTCAATATTTTAAGTTGTTGGGCATTATGTGTCTGTCTCACCTACTCAATTCTGCTATTGTGGCACAAAAGCAGGTATAGATAATCATAAATTGATGGGCATGACTGTGTTTCAATAAAATTTCATTTATGGACACTGAAATTTTATTAGTCCTCATTTTGTTTATTCTATTTAAGAATGTAAAAGTCATTCTCTTTTTTGCAATACAAAAGCAGGTGCTAGTGGCAGTTTGCTGACCTTTAGTTTAGAGTTACATGCAGGGAATTGTAAATTAAAGAGAATTGAGCAAGATAGGACATCCAAGGTGTAAAAATACTGCTGTTGGACAGGCCCCAGCTCTGTGGTATTAATTTGGCAGGCTCTTGCCTCAACCAGAAAATAGGGCCACACTTTACTTCAGAGGCCTGGCTAATCTTTGAGTACAGCCTGATGTCACCTGGATATGTAGAGGAACACAAAAGAAAATTAAGACTGCTAACAGACACGTTCTGGCTCTGGCAGATCTTGACCTACTTTCTCCAACTATTTCTAGAGTATTTTCTCTCAAAGCTACCACATCTACCTCTTCTGCTGGTTTTGACCCATCTCCTTTAACAAACCTTCCACTGACTTTTGATGTCTTTCTGAACAAATGCCCTGAGCCTTTCCTGGACCCAAATTGCTCTACAAGATTTTGTGTAAGGTGGGTGCACCCTTGGATTTCATACAAAGATGTTTACTTATCTAAGGGCTAAAAGGAGTTCTTGACAAGACAGTCTTCCCCAAAGTGAGTGTTATAGAGCCAACTCTCTCTCACAAACACACAGTTCTTCGACATCCTCAATCCCACTAACAATCTGTGCTTCTTTCCTTATTTGCATAAAACACTTAAAAACTTGCATTGTTAAAGACAATGTTAAGCCTGGATAAATTCAAACTCCACCATAGGTCTAGCTAAGTGACCTTGGGCACATTATTTGAATTTTGTCTAATATGCATTTTTCAAATGCATTCGATAATATCTCCTAGTCTAATGATGCAAGCATTTACCAGTTTTTAGAATGTATGAAAATAAAGATATTAATTAGGTTTAATTAATTTGTATATTCCAATATGTGTATGTTTTAAACTTTTAGAAATACATTTTAAATATTTTATAGTCTTTTAAATACATTCACACGCATACATCGCGGTAGATGACACAGAGAGATAATAGGTGTATATATGTGACTTTTTATTTCAAGAGTTTATCTTCACATGAGGACAGTATACTGAGCAAAAGGAGCATTGGTTTTAGAGACAAGGAAATAGGACTTGCATTGCAGGCCTGGATCCATCCCGAATTAGCTATAGTGTGGAAAAGTTATTTAACATCTCTGAATCTTTATTTCTTCATTTTAAAAAATGGGGATATTAACACTTGCCCTCATCACAGGCTTATTTTAAGAATCAACTGAATAATGAAAAGTGTTTTATAAAAAGCAAAGTGCTATGCAAATCTAAGTTTTGCCTCATTAGCATCATTTTCTCTCCTTGGCAACCTTAAAATCTGCTCAAAAATTCTAGGAATCCAGTTTGAAAATCACTAACAGATAAGATAGCAAACTTTTAGAAAAAGGTAATGGTTCACTGACAGTTGAAATATAGTTACTGAATTTTTCTATGTATGCTTAGGAGACCAACTTCAAAGTATGCTTTATTAAAATTCAAAAGATACCCTTAAAGTTCAAAAACTAGATTTTCACTAAATTTTGAAATAGATTTTTTTCCACATGCTCTCTCTCTCTCTCTCTCTCTCTCTCTCTCTCTCTCTCTATATATATATATATATATATATATATATACACACACATATATATGTATATATGTGTATATATATTATACATATATATTTATAATATATATAAATTTCCTTGCATCTGTTATTGCAGCAAAATGTTAGTTACTGAAGCATCAGTCACCTGATGCTCTCTTTTGATCTGGATAAAGGAGAAACAGTCTCTGCTGGAATCTTGTGGGGAAAAAAATTCCTTCTCAGCTCCCGAAGAGGGTCAGAGAACTGGCCAATTTTACCAGAGCAGTCAAGCAGTTAGCTGAACTAGTTGCTTCCCTGAAATGACTTTCTCTGACTGAATATACTAGGTGTTTGAGTCCAGAGGGCTGATCTCATATGATTGCTTGACCATCTAGCACTCATAGCCACAGGCAACATAGTTTAAAACAAAACAAAACAAAAAACAAAACAAAACAAAAACAATTAGAAAAGTGTTGTAGGATGTGTGCACAGTGACTCAAGTTAAACAAGACAGTTCTTTATATGTAGACTTCCTCTCTTGCTTGCTCTGATATAATTGGTTCCTGAAAGAGCCAAAGACTCTCTGATTTTAATATAAGCTCTCCAAAGAAGACTCTATCTAGCCATTAAAAAAAAAATGATTTCTTTCTCTGTCAAATCAATGAAAGCCCTTCCATTGTAGCTTCTGCTTACTCATCATGAGAAAATAAAAGTGAGATAAAAAAAAAAAAAAAATCCAAAATAACAAATGATAAGGGGAAAAGAAGGCCTGTTTTTCTATTGACAAGGTTTGATAAGTAAAGCTGTATAAAGAGTTTTCTTTCAAGGATATCCTCTGGCAAGATTTTTTTTTTTTTTTTTTGAAATTGACAGAACATGAGACAATACATGGTGCAAGATACTTTTGAGAAATTGAAGTTATTAAGACTGTAATGCCTAAGAGAAGACATGCAGGTGAAATAGCTTGAGAGTCACAAGAAAGCATTTTCAGGACAAGTGCTAGCTTATCTTTCAGGCTCATGTCTACAGTTCCTGATTGCATGCTAATTAGTGACTTTTATATTCCTATCTCCAGTCCAGTTTTGTTTTCTGCATTGTAGATCGATACACCTATTTACCCATTTTACATCTCTACATGCAAGTCTCAGAGGCATATCCGAGTCAATATTTTTAAAACTGATAATCTTCTACCTAAATCTGGTCTTTATTTGGTGTCCTCTCTTTCAGTAACAGACACCATTATATGTTAAGGGGAAAACCAGAAACAGAGATGGTTTTTGAAACTTTATTACTCTTCAAACATTACAGCTAATCCATTACCTTTTTTTTTTTAATATACTTTATTTTATTTAGAGCAGTTTTAGGTTCACAGCAAAATTAAGAGGGAAGTATAGAGATTTCTAACATACTCCCTGTTCCCACATGGGCATAGCCTACCCTAGTATCAACATCTACCACCAGAGTGGTTACAACTCATGAACCTACACTGACACATCATTACCACCCAAAGTCCATAGTTTGCGTTAGGGTTTATGCTTGGTGTTGTACATTTCATAAATTTGGATACTGTATAATAAAACATATCCATCATAATAATATCGTATACTGTATTTTCATCATCTTAAAGTTTCTCTGTGCTCCATCAATTCAACTCTATTGTCCCTCAACCACCTACTGTAACCACTTATACTTTTACTGTCTTTGTAGTGTTGCATTTTTCCAGAATATTATATAGTTGGAATCATATACTATGTAGACTTTTGAGACTGGCTTATTTCACTTAATAATTGGCATTTAAGTTTCCTCTATGTCTTTTCATGGATTCATAGCTCATTTCTTTCTTGTGTTAAATAATAAATACTCCATTGCTCAGATGTGTCACAGTTTATTTATCCATTCACTTACTAAAACACATCTCTGTTGCATCCAAGTTTTGGCAATTATGAAGAAGCTGCAATAAACAACCATATGCAGGTTTTTGTGTGGACATAAGTTTTTAATCCCTTTGCGTAAACATTAAGGAGTGGAAATGATGGATCATATGATAAGAGTATGTTTAGTTTTGTAGGAAACCTCCAAATTGTCTTCCAAAGTGGCTGTACCATTTTGCATTCCCATCAGCAATGAATGAGTGTTTTCATTGCTCCATATACTCACCATCATTTGGTATTGTTAGTCTTCTAAAATTAGGCCATTGTAATAGGCATGTAGTGATATCATATTGCTGTTTTAGTTGGCACCTCCCTGATGACATATGATATGGAGCACCTTTTCCTATGCTTATTTATCATCTGTATATTTTCTTTGGTGAGGTATATCTTAAGATATTTGGACCATTTTTAATCAGGTTGTTTGTTTTCTTATTGTTCAGTTTTAAGAGTTCTTTGTATATTTTAAATAACAGCTCTTTGTTGGTTTCTCTGACAGTATATGAACAAGATATATTCTTATATATCTTCTTATCAGGTATGTCTTTTGAAAATATTTTCTTCCATTCTGTGACTTTTCTTCTCATTCTCTTAAGATTCTTTTTTTTTTTGCAGAGCAAAAGTTTTTATTTTAATTAAGTCCAGTTTATTATTATTTCTTCCATGGATAGTGCCTTTTGTGTTGTATGTAAAAATTCATTACCATATCCGAAGTCATCTTGCTTTTCTTCTGTGTCATCTTCTAGGAGTTTGATAACTTTGCATTTTACAGTTAGGTCTATATATTTTGTGTTAATTTTTATGAAGGTGTAAAGTCTGTTTCTAATTTTTTTTTTTTTTGCATGTGATTGTTCTTGTTCTGGCACTGTTTGTTAAAAAGAGAATCTTTGTTTCATTGTATGCCTTTGTTCCTTGTCAAAGATCAATTGACTATATGTATGTGAATGTATTTCTGGGCTTCCTTTTCTGTTCTATTGACCTATTTGTAATTAATACCACATTGTCATGATTACTGTAGCTTACTAGTAAGTTTTGAAGTTGGCAGTATTAATCTTATGAATTTGTTATTCTTTTTCAATATTGTGTTGCCTAATGGGTTTTGCCATATAAACCTTAGATTCAGTTTGTTGATATTCACAAAATGGCTTACTGTGATTTTGATTTAGATTATATTGAATCAATAGATCAAGATTAAAAAAAAGTGACATCTTGAAAATATTGTCTTCCTATCCATGAACATGAACTATATCTTCATTTATTTTGTTCATATTTTATTTTATTCATCAGAGCTTTGCAGTTTTCCTCATATAAATCACACACACACACACACACACACACACACATATTGATTTACACCTACGTATTTTATTTTTGGGGATGCTGATGTAAATGGTATTGTTTTAAAAAATTTTAGATCCACTTGTTCATTGATGGCATATAGTAAAGTGATTGACCTTTGTTTATTAATCTTGTATCCTAAAGACTGCTGTAACTCCTTATTAATTTTAGAGTTTTTTGGTCAATTCTTATGATTTTATACATAAGACATTATGTCATCTGTGAACAAAGACAGTTTTATATCTTTCCCATATACATATAAGAAAAGATATATCTATATATTCCTTTTAATTCCTTTTCTTGTCTAATTATATTATCTAGGACTTCCGATATAATTAGAAAAAGAGTGATGAGAGGGGACATCCAAGTTTTCCTTCTTTCTTTCTCTTTAGAGAACTTACCTTAACATTTCTTTGCAAGGCAAATCTACTGGCAACATGTCTTCTTAATTTTTCTTTATCTAAAAAGTCTTTATTTCTCATTTATTTTTTGAAGGATAATTTGACAGGATACAGGATTAAAGTTTTTTTTTTTCTCTCAACATTTTAAGTATTTCACTCTCTGCTTGCATGACTTCTGATAAATCAGATATAATTTTTATCTTTGATTCTCTATAGTAAGTTGTCTTTTTTCCTCTGGTTTTCTTCAGAATTTTTTTGTTTATCTTTGATTTGAAAATTATATGCCTAGGTATAGTTCTTCATCATATATCTTGCTTCATTCTCTGAGCCTACTGGCCTGTGGCTTCATGTCTGACACTAATTCGACAATATCATGGAAACCCCTTCCAATGACTGAAATTTTCAGTTATTATTGTTTCAAATAGTTCTTGCATTTATTTCTCTCTTTCTTCTCCTTCTGATATTCCCATTATGTGTATGATACATTTTGTTCTGTTTTTTTATTTGTCTTTATTCTCTTTGCTTTTCAATATTTGAAATTTCTATATCCTCAAGCTCAGAGATTCTTTTCTCAGCTGTGTCCAATCTACTAATAAACCTATCAAAGGCATTCTTTATTTCTGTTGCAGTGTTTTTGATCTCTAACATTTATTTTTGGTTCTTTCTCAGCATTTCCATCTCTCTGCTTAAATTATTTCTCTGTTCTTACATGCTGCCTACTTTATCCATTAGAGTTCTTAACATATTAATTGTAATTGTTTCAAATTCCTGGTCTCATAATTCCTAATATATATGTCTGCCATGCTTGACTCTGATGTTTGTTCTGTTTCTTTAATTTTTTTAAAATTTGTTTTGCCTTTTAGTATGCCTTGCATTTTTTTTTTCTTGGTAGCCTGATGTAATATATCAGGTAAAAAGAACTGCTGTAAATGGGACTTTAATAATGTGGTGGTGAGTTGTGAGAGAAGGGAAAGCATTATATTTATCTGTTGATTTGGTCTCTGAACTTCAAAAGCATTTCTCAGGTTTTCTTTTATCCCCTTAGGTGGGACAAGATGGCTAAAGATGATTGGAATTGAGTATTTCCCTTCCCCCAGATAAGCTGGGCTTTGATAATAAGCTGACAATTAGGCTGTGGTTAATTAGTTTGTCCTGAGGGCAGGCTTTGTTTAGAAGAACAGAGTTCTTTGTGGTACTTTAGAATGGCTCTCTTTCCCACTATCTGCCAGAAGCACAAAAGGATTTTTCTCTGCTACTTATTGTGGGAAACTTGTCAAGTTCCTGCAGGTGAATCTCACAGTATCGTTGAAGCCCTTATCTCTCTGGAGTTTATAACCCTCAAACCTGTGCACATGAACTTTGTAAATTATGGTTTAGGTTTTCCTATCCACACACTGGTTTTCACAGCAGTTTCTGCTCATAAGTCTCTGCTTTGGTAAGTCATAACTCCCTATATTCATTTGTCTATCTCTTAAATCTTGGGGACAGCAGTTTGCTTTGCATCCTCTACAGGTCCTGGGATTCTTATGGACCCAAGAACAGTTATTGATATGTTAATCTGCTATTAAAATGAAGTGATAATTTCCAAGCTCCTTGCATGTGAGATTGGAAACTATAAATCTTTTTCCTTATTTGTCACTCATTAAATGTTTATTAAGCACTTACTATATGCCACAATTTTGTAAGTGCTGGGGACATAATGGTGTAAAAAACAATTTTGCTGCCATCATGGAGCATTTTTAGTAGAAGGAGATAATAAAAAAATTAAGTAGACACAAATTGTAAAAACAATTAAGAAGGAAAGTAATCATGCTGTAGGTAGTAACTGGATGGGAAATAAGGGAACACTAATTTAGATACAGGGAAGGACTCATTGGGTATATGACTTGTGAACAAAGAGGGTGCCAGCAAGGAGTAAACAGAATTTCAGGTAGAGGAAACAGCAAGCACAATGATCTAAAGGCAAGAAAAGACTTGGTGTCATCAGGGAATGGAAAAGAGATCAATGTGGCTGGAATATAGTGACCAAGTGAAAAAGAGACGGTAGGGAAGAAGCAAGATCCAGATCATCCAGTGCATCACAGGCCACTTGGAGAGTTTAGATTATGTTCTAAATGTAAAGAGAAGCTAAAGGAGATTAGCGTGGGGAGAAACATTGTGGATTTATTTTTTTGTGGTGAGAATTTTTAAGATCTACTCTCTTAGCAACTTTCAAGTACGTAATACAGTATTGTTAACTGTAGTCACCAGATTCACTAATCTGTACATTAGATCGCCAGAACTTAATCATCTTATAACTGGAAGTTTGTACTTTTTGACCAACATCTTCCCATTTGCCCCATCCCTAGCCTGTGGCAACCAATTTTCTATTCTCTATTTCTACGAGTTAGGCTCTTTTAAGAGAACATATATGAGATCATGCAGTACTTGTCTTTCTCTGTATGATTTATTTCACTTATCATACCTTCAACACACATCTATGTTGTTGCAAATGGTAGAATTGCTTTTTATGGCTGAATTATATTCCATTGTATGTGTATTTATATAACATTTTCTTTTTCCATTCATCTATCATTGGATACTTAGGTTGTTTCCGTGTCTTGGCTATTGTAAACAATTCTGCAATGAACATGGGGATACAAATATGTTTTTGAGATTGTTCTTTCATTTTCTTTGGATAATGCCCAGAAGTAGAATTGCTAGATTTAATTTTTAATTGCTAGATTTTTAATTTTTTGAGGAACCTCCATAGTGACTAAACTAATTTACATTCCCACAATATTTCTTTTTTCTCCACATCCTTGCTAACACCTTTTATTTGTTGTCTTTTTGATAATTGCCATTCTACCAGTTTTGAGATGACATCTTATTGGGGTTTTGATTTGGATGATTACTTAGTGATGTTGAGCACCTTTTCCTGTATCTGTTGGCCATTTGTATGTCTTCTTTGAAAAATTTCTATCCAGGTTCGCTGGCCATTTTTAAATCAGATTTAATTTTTTGATATTAAGATGTATGAGTTTCTTATTAATATTACAAATATTTTCATCGATACCATCTGTGTTTCTTTACTAATTATGTGTTAAGCTTTTGTTTAGTGTTTATTTTGTACTTCATGAGATGTAAAAAAATAAAGTATTTTAGAAAATTATAGTACATTTAGATGGATAAGGCATATACACTGCAATACAAAATAACATTTGATAAAAGTAATATAAGTGATTTATTAATAATATATTCAGATTTTATTCTTATTTTTTCTTTGTAAACTATTTTTGTGTATAAAACATTTTTAACATATTTAAGGACACAGTTAAATAGTGAACATAAATACAAGTAAATATAAAATACTTTGAAAAAAACAGCTGGTGAAATATCTTGAAGTTAACAAATATGAGAATTAAACATTTATTGAACACGGACTGCCAGTGACATAAGGAGAAGTGGGGCCAGTTAGATTCCACGATCTGACTGTTGATAGTTTATTCAGACTTTAGAACAACATAACATATTCTCTTGTTAGAGAAGATATCATAAAAGAGGGTGAAAGAGCTGAGAGAGTTCATACACTAAAGCTCAAATAATGGATTGCTTTTCCATCTTGTTACTTGCATAGATAACACCAACACCATTCACGTTGGCAACGAAGGATAAAACCTGGAAATTAATCTTGGCTTCTTCCTTTATTTATTATCCAAAGCAGAAAATTTTCTATAATTAGTATTGATTAAGACCTGAATGATTGATTCATTCCTAAAAGAATCTAGTTAACCGGTCCTCTTTTTTTGTTTTTTTGTTCTTTTTTTGCCTTTGGACTATATTTTATTGCTCACTATTCCTGATATTAACCAGGAGATTTCATGTTCTAAAGAAATTATGTAGATTTTTTACTCACAGACAGCCTTACTATAAATACTGTCTCTACCACCGATTTTACAATTGAATGGGTATTTTCCTTCCTTGTTTAATTCTCAAGTTTGACATTTCTAAATTGAAGGAATATCAGTTGGAATTATATTGGGATTATGTTTAGTTTCAGGTAAAAGAAACCTTAAATTATGTACCTTAGATGAAATGAAAATTAATTTTTATCACATGAAAAAATATTTTGAGATGGAAGATTTAGGGATGTTACATGGCTCTTCAAAGATGTCAGAGATTCATGTGAATTTCAATTCATTGTTCTTACATATATTATCTGTGAGGTACATCGTTAAGCTCCAACTAACACATCTACTTTCCAGCCACAGAGGGAAGAAATGGTAATAGTAGTAGTAGTAGTAGTTGTAGTAGTAGTAGTAGTAGTAGTAGTAGTAGTGGTAATAAAAAATAATATGCAAAGAACACACACCAGCTGTTTATTGAGGGCATTTCTTAAGAAGCTGTAACTCAATCTTCCACTAACATTTAATTGGCCAGAATTTAGTTACATGACAAAACCTAGTTGCCAAGGAAGCTGGAAAATATGTTTTTTATTTTTGTATATGTACATAGCTAGAAATTGAGGAGTTTTGTTTTGTTCTTATGAACAACAAAAATAAGAGAAAAAACCCTAAATGTTAATAAAATGTCTAGTTTATAGTCTCAGTTAAATTAGTGATTTAAAAAATTTTTTTCCAATCCAGTTCTACTTTCCCTAAGTCATATTTTCCAGTCTTATTTTACATTAAATTTGTCATAATTCTGGATATCTACATTCTTTGCAGATTAGTGTTTACTAGCTTGTGTCTATACAATGCAATTAAATAGTTTAATAATTTTTAGAATAGGCTGAAGATTTGCTCAGGATAGTTATTTCAGGTTTCATAAACTGGAAAAAAAACCTAAATACTTAAATTATAGGAATAAATATAATAACTCCAATGAGAACTACAAGAAGTGAGATTAAAAGTAACCCTGACTTTATATTGCAAACATTTAGTGCATACATTTAATACATCGGATTCCTGTTCGAACTCTCACTACCACCTCCCTCTATGATCTCATATATAGCTAGCTACACATTACCTCTTGTATCCTCTACTAAAACTTGGAAGATCTCACTTGTTACCCTACCAAAAACTACTCCTTTTATTTTGAGACCACTGAATAAATCAATAATTGAAGGCAACTTAAAGCAATTGGATTCTAGATGGCTCAAGCCTTGAACACAGATATAAGATATGTTTAAAATTCCAGAAACAATGGCATGGATGACTTGCCAACACCAATTACTCATGGGAATTAGTTTGTCTATGTCAAAGACCAGACTTAAGAATCTGTTAGGGCAGAGGACTTCCTCTCTCTGGGCCTGAGTTTTGACATCTATTAGATGAGAGGTTTGGACTCAGTACTACCAATTGCATTCTACATGGTGCACTATTTGCACTGTATTCTATGTATCATCCAGATGTGGCAATAGTAAAAAAATGAAAGGTAGGTGGTATCTCTGAAACTGAGCAACACAGTGGTCCTAGATAATATCCAATATATAATAAATGAAAGTCCTTCTTTTGATCACACCAAATAAGGATCTGTATGAAAATCATCAACTTGAGTTTTGAATGTATTTATTTTTCTTCTATATATTTTCTATTAACTTGATAAATTAAACCTGTTACTATGCAAGATATGGTCTGTGTTTGCAAGAAAAATGCTGTAACTTTTATTCAGTTGAACAAAATGGTGAAGGTTTATGATCATCAGTGGGACTATAGTTTGTTCAAGGCAAAAATGAACAACTTTATTAACTATGTGCTACATATCATCATCATTGTTATTATTCCAGGTTGTGAGCAGATGATTTATTATTCCTGAGCAGTAAGTAAATATATGAACAGAGTTTACTGTTATGATACAATAAAAATTACAACACAGTTTATTTCACTTTTTATGGAACACATAATTTTTATTGGCTTACACAGTAAACAGGCATAAATTATAAACTGTTCACTTTGAGGTTTATGATTAAAATTACTTTTATAAAGACAAACGATGTCTTTAGTTTTCTTATTTTATTTAGTTTTCTTGTATCTTAAATCAACATCAATGAGACTTTGCAATCAGAGAATGGATTCAGAATAGGATGTCTATCCCTACTTAAAATCAAAATGCATGATTCCCTAAATTCACTACATCTTTAGCCAGAGAAAGAAGCAATGGACTTTTCATGTTCCAGAAGGAGGAAATTTGGTTAATAGAACATTCACAGGGGACTGAATCTGAATATTGAGTGTATGTACTAGGGCATGGAATTAAACAAACAAACAAACAAACAAACAAAACCTCTAATAATTACATTCTTTATGTATCTGTTAAAAGTATAGCCAGGATAATTTGACAAATTAATTTGCTACCTGCTTATAAGAACTAGGTTGGATTTGAAAGGAGAAACCATGTGTAGTTGATAGACCTTATCATGTTAAAAACATTTGCTGCCCCTTCCCTGTGAGGGGATTATACTTCTGTCCCCCGCTGACATGAAGTTTAGCCATGTGACTTACTTAGTTCAAAGAAGTATTAGGGAAGTGATACCTGCCACATTGGAGCATAAGCTTTAAGAACACTGTGAGGTTTCACCACGTTCTCTTTTCTTTTGGTCTGAAGAACTTGCATATTCTTCTTAGCCTGGGTCCCAGAATGAGGATAACATGGAATAAAGTCACAGATAACCAACACGGGTAACATGAGCAAGAAATAAGCCTTTGCTATGTAAGCCACTTAGACTTTGGGTATATTGCCTTTTGTAGAACAACTGAGCCTAAGCTCAGAGATATAACAGTTAATATGAGAAATTGTCTTGTGTTTTCCATATTGGTACGGGTCAAAAAATGTACAGGAAATTAGATTGTATAAACAAATGAGATTTATGTGCATAACATTAAAGCTAAGAGTCTAAGCTTTAATTACTGTAAAAACAAGTGGGTGAACAGAGAGAAATATCACAAAATAAGTAGCAGTACTAAAATGCCAGGGAAATTGTAAAATGACATAATTAAAATGCAAAATATTATTGACTTTTACAGAGGCACTCATTCATTTAGTGAATATGTAGGAGATACTTTGGCACTATGCTAAGTCTTTCAAACAACTTTATCTCATCTATACTCAAGGAAATTTATTCCTAAGAATAAATACTCCTTTGACATGAAAGGAGAGATAGGAACTGTAGTCCTAAAAGTTTGGGCAAAGCTGCAAACTGTATCCCTCTTTGGGGAATTCATATTAAGAAAGTGAAGCTTTGAGAATTCCTATATTAGACACCAATTTTACTTGATTTATTCCAGTATTTCTGAACCTTATTTGGATATAGTGTGGGAAACATGGTCTTGAGGTATTCAAAATTAATAAGAAATAAGACATGGTCTATTTCAACTTACTCCCTCCACCTCACCGTATCTGGTGGGGAATCGAAATAAAATTACATAAGTTACACAAGAGAATACATGAGTAGGGTTAGGAGAAAATGAGGAGAGGTTGAATGTACAAATAGTCAGTCTTGAAATTCCAATTCAGAGCATTAGTGCTCTGTGGGGAGGAGCAGACACTTAAATTCTGACAAGGTAGCAAGGGCATGCCTTTAACACATCACATCTGAGTTACAATTGTCTCCGAACTGTCCATTTTGTCCTTAACTACTTCTTTTTATTGCTGCCCTGTGCATCTCCACTATTTAATTTTTCAAAGGCCATAGCTTAATTTTCTTCTCAAAATTTTTTGTGGTTTTGTATTCTCTTCAAGATGATATCCATGTAATTTACTGATTTGTAAAAAGTTTGTATTATCATAATTTATATCTCTACTTGGGTGACTTTTACTACCAATGTCATTGAATTCTTCTTTTGACTACTCATTCAGTTAACAAGCATCAACCAAATGTCCCTTCTGTATCCAGTCTGATGCCAAGCAGCAGGTTTTGTAGAGAAAAGAGCTTAGGTTTGATGTCAGATCCTTGTATTCAAATTTAATCTTCCACTCTCTAGTGATTTAGATGTCAGTGACCAAATATGAAAAGTAAAAATAATAATACATTTATCTTAGTGTCTTACATATTTTATATGATTAATGTACATAAAAAAACTTTACCAGATGCTTAGATCAAAGTAGATGCTCAAGCAATGTTAATTATTTAAACCCAAATCTAAATAATACAAGTTGTACAAAGTGGTAGGTTCAGTACTTATGATTTAAGAAGTTTAAAGACAATCCAAAAAGGAATACTATAAATGCAAAAGTAAACAAGAAAAACAGATAAAAATAGAAGAATTCAGTCCACATTTAAAAGTATGGATGTGCCCTTTCACATGCTCTAGTTTGTCATGGGAGTGCTAGAGTTTGCTTTATGTAAGCAGATTCAAACCCTGACTTCATCTCTTAAAATCCCTGAGCCTCTTCTTTTTGTAAAATAATTTAGATAAAACCTCATAGAATTGATATAAAGATTATATCAGATCTTCATGGAAGAAATAAATCTTTGATATGAGTCTTTGAAGAAGTGTAGATATGAGGTATTTCAGAAAACTGGACAGCATCCCAAATGGATGAAGAGAAGGGAAGGAGAAAGAAACGTGTGAGTGACTGTAGGAGAATGTATTTAGAGGAAAATGACTGGGAATCTATGAGAAGTTTGTGACAGCTGGGGCTCCATGACTAATGCAAGATAGCATGGTCATTTTGGGGAAAGGGCAAGAATACCACACTGGAGAGTTTAGACTTGCCACCTAATAAAAAATAAAATTCAACGGAGTAAATTTGAAGATTTAGTTGGCTTTATTAACTGATTCATGAATTGAGTAGCATCCCATCCAGCAAGTAGAGGTTTCCAAGAAAATGTAGAAAATGAAAGGTTTTTATAGGAAGAAGCATGTAGTAGGAAATTTATTAACAAAGAAAAGGTTATTTGTAGACAAGGACATCTGCTTTTGGTTGGAAGGGAAAGGGCAAGGGTTTTATCTTTCAAATTGCCTCTTCTTCCTTTGGGGTTAGGGAGGACCCATGTGATAGATTATCTTACTGGTACTTGACCAGAAAATTCCAAAGTGGTTGGTTAAAATTACATTTTAGAGAGAAGTAGAAAATGAATTAAATCAAATATTAAATCTAGCTTTAGTATCATGGGCTTTTAGCACAAATGATGCCATTTTTGTCCTGAGGTTTTCTTTTTAATGATTCCCTCCTTTTGATCAGACTCAGCTTAACTGAGATATATGATAAAAAAAATTAAAGAATAGTGTCACTATCAGCTACCACGCTGTAGTTCTGTCGAGCCTTGGTGTGGTGAGACATTTTTGCTTAATTTCTATGACATTCACAGGTCACAGTTCCAGGTTTTTAATCCTTAAATTAGTCATTCTCTGTTTACTTTTTGATGTTTCAGTCTTAGGAGATCATTTGCTTGTCAGTTAGTGGCTCAAATTGGCATTGAAGCTTTTGAGAGAATACAGTACCAGAGAAATTATTAAAATAACTGAAAGTAGGATAATTCTCAATGTTTGGAGTATTTTGGATTTATTGTCTCTAAGACCCAAACCAAATCAAAGAAATATCCTATTGAAGGAGTTACCCTTTTAAACCAAGTGACTTATTCAATGATCTTATGTAATGAGTTTCAACTTCCTCAGAGTGTTGATCCAGGTACAGCAGGTGGTGTTAACAATAGCACAGACACCTATTTGTTCAAGTAAAGACAATCAAAGACATTCTAATATTAAGAAGAAATTCAGGCAGATAATCTAAGGATCTTTGCTGGGTAGTTAGTTAATCCCTTAGCAACGTCTACAAGAGTTAAGGGAAGGTTCCTGATCATATTTTTATTTGAACTTACCCCTAACCAGGGAAATAGGGCCCTGCCAAAGAAGTGCTTCTTTAATCATGAATGCCTTCTGGTAGGTTCTTTCTAGAATAGTTAGGGGCACAGTTAGATAATTTAAAATGCATTGTCCAGCTGTGTGCAGCAATTGAGGTATTCACAGGCCAAAGAGGAATTATAACCACTGCAGACAAAGATAAATCCTGCTAGGACACAATTGCCCATTCAAACCAGGGGTCAGTTAGCTTTTCTCCTAGCCTGAAATAAAAAGTTGTTCAAAATTCCCAAGGTTAGCCTCTTAGCAATGACATCAGAGCTGTAAATGATAATGTTCTTTCTAGGCCAATGGCAGAATAAAGGAGAGAAAGAAAACAAGAAAGGATTCTATGTTTAGCTAAAGTAGCAAGTCTTGATCTAATGTCTTGGACAGAAGAAGTCTACAGCAATGTCAGCTGCTTCTCTTCCTAGCCCTTTGATTTGAAAGTCTCCAGCACTTGTACAGAATTAGATATGAGGCGAAGCCTTTTTTAGCTATTAGATACAGCAGTGTTCATGTTTGGGGGTACTTGATAAAATCCCTTTCAATGGGACTCAAGGGCTGTCTTCCTCTGATGCTGGTTCCAGAATTTCCAGTCACCAGGCTCTAGACTGTAACCAAAAAATCTCTTAGACTGAGGTTTGGGAAAGCTCTCTTGACTTGTGAATGATAGGCTTGAGCAAAAGACATTACAGAATTGCAGTAGTTCATCATACCAGCACGAGACAACAAAGGATCAGCAGAGGGTTATATACCAATAAATATTTTTGTATTGGTGATTATCTCATGTAAAGTGAAGACACATCTTCTAAGAGCTTCTTTGCCATTGTTAGGGCATCAGCCTTTTGGCAGGAGAAGGCTTCAACCCATTTAAGAAACATACATATAACAATAAGAACAAAGGATAACCCATACTAAATGGCATTTGAGTGAGGTCTAGCTCCAGGCATTCAAAGGTTTCAGAGGAGGGAGGTCTGAAGTCTCCAAGGACAAAATAGTTAAATGCACTGTGGCAGGTAAAAGAATGCAGAAACCAAATATGGGATTTGCCAGGAAGCCTGGACAAGCCAAGCAGTCCTCCTGAGCTTCCCACAGCCCCAACTGTTTATTTAACTTATAGCCATCTTTTACCCATCTTAATTTTTCTGATTCAGGAGCAGACTGTTTTGTGTTACACAGACAACAGGATTGCAAAATTTTGGCAACAAAGGGCCATATTTTGCAGAAGTAGAATGGACTTCATCCACATTTGCCACAATCTTTACAGATTCTGTTGCTGCTGCCTGTACATTAAAATCAGCCAGGGAATTTCTCTGATACTCAGGTTCAATCTTTTTAGTGTGAGCCTCAATTTTAATGATAACAGTTTTAGAAGGTAAGAGAATAGCAATAAGAAAGTCATTTATATCCATCCCTTGATTTACACAGATTACTCGAGATTACACAGATTAAAAAGAGTCCACCAGTATAAAAAAAAATACAAAGAAATAGACCAATATAAGTCCTAAAAATATGTATTTCACATATTTTCACAAAAAATACTAATGAAAATTCAGAAAAACCAAAATAAATTTGATTTGCTGTCGGTGTCTGTACTCTAAAATAATCAACCTCCTTTTTTTAATTGGCACAAAGTCATTGTCTTCATCACTTGAAATATTTGGAAGTAGTACTTCGATTTTATTGTTTGTGTTTATGTTTTGGATGATCTGTTTCCAACCCCATCTTTTGCTAAGTTTTCATAAATTTTATATTCACTGCAACATTATTTTTAAATCTGTTAGAAATTTTAAGATGCATTGGCTGTTTCGAGGAATATCTAGAATTGCAGTTTCCAGTTTAGTGGCCAGTTGAAGAGCTTTGTAAATATTTTCTGCAGTGATTGAAACTGGTTCAAGGTCACTACCGTATTCATCTGCAGGATAGGCTTCAGATACTAGGTAAATTAATTTATTATCAGTTAATTCGTGATCAACCAGTAATCCATTAATATCATCTACATTCAAATTGTCAGAGCCTTCTTTTTGAAATTTATTTAATAAATTAATAATACCAGTTACTCCCTCTTTGGTTGTTGGAACCATATTCTCTGGTACAACTACTTCTGGCCATGCTGTTTTCCAGCAAGCATTTAAAGTTGACAGGTTTATATCACTCAAAGCTAAAGCAATATTCTTAATACAACTTAAAATTGTGTATTTATTCCAGGCTTCTGTAATTATAAGTGATTTATTATCTTCAAGTTTATAAAAAATGTCATTAAAACTTCATTTAATATAATTAATCTTAAAGGTGGAAATAATGCCTCGATCTCAAGGTTAGATCAAGGAAGTTGTATTCGGTGGCAAATATACAACTTTTATATTTGGATGTTCAAATTATGTGGATGACTCAGGTGCATTATCTAAAAGTAAAAATATTTTAAAAGGAAGACATTTTTCCTTCATATAATTTCCATCTTCTACAGCAAAACATTTGTAAAACCAATCCTGAAAATCAGTAATCATCCTTGACAGGGTAAGGAAGTTAGCTTATAAATGTATATTATAAAGTCAGTTAGAACTCTGGGTAACTACAGTGTACTCTCCCTGGGGAACTCCCAGTCAGTGTGGTACACATTCCTCAGAGTTATCTCAGCCCTGGGTAAGAAATGTGTGGTATCCACCAAATTCTATATTTAACACACTATCTCAGAACTTTCTACTGGTTATAAACCATATATCCATGACTGAGGGCTACTTGAGACAAAGTGGTTAATTGCCAACATGTCTAGCCTGCTATGAATTGGCCAAAGAGCCAGCTCCAATAACATTTGAGCCAGTATACACTGAAGTTGTAAAGACAAAAAAAAAAAAAAAATACAGGCAGGCTACCAACAGCTTCAGCTACACTGACCAAATGAACACATTCCTCAAGATAATCACAAATGCCACCTTCTCTATTATACTTTTGTTGTTTTCGAAGAGTGGTTAACAGCTCTTGCTTTTGTGATCTTTACCTTTCATACAGATGTCTCTAATAGAAGGTTTGACAGTTTCACACTTATTTTTACAAACATGTGAACTTCCTGAAGTAGATTATAAACTTCTAGAGGATAGAGATTAAGTCTTATTGGTATTTATAGCTGGTAAATAATCTAAAAAGGTTTATTAAATGAATGAGAGAGTGAATGAATGAATGAATATAAATGAGGGAGTGAATGAATTTATAGCAATTGAGGGAAGAGAAAAAATTGAAGAAGGCTTCAGTAAAGAGTTATGTCTAAGCAGGGTCTTAAAGGATAATAGTCTACCAAAATAGAAAAGTTGCTTTAAACAAGGAAATTATTGTAAGCAAATTAATGAAGAGAGGATTTATTTTTAGGAGATGTCGCTGGCTCTTTTCAATAGTAACATTTTATCTTTTCCTATATATATGTTGGGTGTTTTTCCATTCTTGCTCCTGAAGCATTTTAAAAGTCCAGCCTCCAGGAAGGTCTTTAAAAAGAATGACGGAGCTATAGTGTAATAGTCTTTAACACAGCTTCCCTCAAAGTAAGTATAAGCTGAAAACATCAGTAAATGTTTCATCTGAAGTAATTCATCACTGAGAGGTACTAATTCTGCTATTATTTATCTCTTAAGAGGTCATAATTGCATTGTATCTCCTAAATAAAAATCCACACCACCTTCAAGATTGGTGTATACACAAACTAAATAATTAAAGTCATTCTCTTTTGAGTTCCTTACCAGGAAAGTCTCAAAAACTTCTCCCTTTTATTGTGGTATAATATCAGAGTTCTCAACAGCTTGTTTTGTCATCTTAATAATGAAGTTCTGAATAACTCCGTCACTCATTTTTAGGCCTCACCAATTTTTTTTTTTAAAGCTTGAAGATAAGAAATAAAAAAAGCTGTGAAGTCTAGCCAGTTAAGAAATACAAGGATCTCTGAATAATTAAATAAACATAACTAAGGTGACTAAGATCACTGAAAACAAATACTTTAGCATAAATCAACAAATGTTAATTGAGAAATTTAAAGTTAATGAAATATTGCTAATTACATGTAGAGTATAAGAAATCCAGTGCCTACTATATGAGTCAATATGGGACATAGAAGACATTCTGGGCTTTACCAAGAAGCATGCCAGGTCATTTGAGAATCAGATTTAATCAGTAGGTCAAGACAGAAAGCCAAGACTGTGGCTGAGGCTTAGGGACAAAAACACAATCAACAAATGATCTTCAATCAATCAATTTAATAAACAATATAGGAATGTGGCAAATTCAGCCTTGATTGGGAGAAACATTTATGTTCGCTGAAGAGGAGTTGTATGTTTGTGTGTTGAACATTCATCTTGCTAATTGTGGTTAAATTCTGATGAGGAACCACATTATGGATCTGGTCAACTCATTTATTTTATAGCTGGTCTCCAGCCAGTAGATATTGTCCAGCCCACATACTCAAGATATGGAGGTTACAAGTATCCATGGTAGAATTATTGTAGGATTTGGGAAGATCTTTTTATTGGAGTCAGACTGATATGAGATATTCAATCCATTTTCTCTCATTCTCTATGAACTTCAATTTGCTGTAAATTTAATTTACTGTGATGGAACTTCTAATAGATTATTATACTTTATACGATTATTTGAGTATTAAATAAATCCCTGTATAAAAATCCTTCAGCTCAGTGTCTGGAAAATTGTAAATGCTCGATAATTTTTTTTTTGCTTTTCTAAATCCCAGAGACTTGATTTAGCCAAAAATGGTAAATTTTGGAACCTATGGCTGGCTGAAGTTCTCTGTAAGTGCATATTATAATAGGCTTCTAAACCTTAACAGCAGAACTAATTTTATACTTAATCCATATATAGACATTGGAAACACCAAATGCACTGCCCTCTCCAGCCAGAATTATATTAAGAACTAAGGCTGAGACTCCTGGGGAAAAAAAAAGGATGTCTTAAAAGGACAAGAATGCTTGAATTACCAGTCTTTTTATATAATAAGTTGAACACATATGAGTAAAATAGCATTAAAGGGTGACCAAATAAGAAAAACCATATATTTCTTTACTTCATTCTTCTCATTTAGTGAAACAAGTTGGACTTAAATGTTAAGTTATAATGACTTTTACTTCTGTTTTGAAGAAAAGATTCATCAAGATACTTTCAAAATGATATTTCAAACAAAATTATTCAGACATTCTCTATAAAATAACAATGTGAGTTTTGAGACAAAAAGTTTAGTTCCAAATGTTGGAGAATACCTTGTCAAGGAATTGAAAAACGGTTCCAGATAACTGTCAATGAGCCATATCAATGAAATAAATGATCAACATCATTAGCACTGAGACAACAGGGTAAACATCTCAGAAGACACTGCTCAGTCCAGATAGTTTCTGAACTTCTCCTTTTTACAAAACTTCCACTAAGGTGGAACCTTTTTTATTTCTTTATTTCTAGTCATTCACTGTCTAAACAAGTGCACTTTCCTGGGTGAGTTATGGTGTGCTTTGCAGATAACCACTGCTGTTCTGGAAAAGCTGAAGTACCTACCAGAATCTTAAAAATAAAATGCACTGCTGAAAGTGCTTAAAACCTATTTTAAGCATTCAATTACTTTATAGTTTCTTTCTCTCACTTCTGTAGTCAGAAGTTTTAGTTAAATTTGATCAATTTTGTAATTGTTTGCATTTAAATTATACTCATTTAATTCCGTACTTGGATAAGGGCTTATATCAGGTTCATTGTGCATATATGCTTAAATAACATTATGATAAAAATAGTCAAAATCTGAACAAAGGAATCTAGTGGAATTTTTTTTCCTTTAAAAGGGGTTCATGTATTACTAAAATTTCAGATATGTTTGTGCTATAAGGGAGACCAAGGGCTTTATTACAGAAAAAGTCAGACACAGTTTCAAACTTCAGCTTTGTCATTTACTGGCTGTATAATCTTAGATAAATTAAACTTTCTGAGTCACAGTTTCCTCATAAAGTAAACACGAATGATGATAATAAATAAAACCTTCTTCTAAGGACCCCTCTAGAAAATGAAAATTTATTCCATATAAAATGATTGGTCCATAGTAAGCACACAATAAAAATAAATGCTATTCTATTATTTTCTTTTATTTTTTTTATTCACACCAAGCAAGATATGAATAAAAGAAATTCTTAAAAGAAATTTCTAACAGAGCTGCTATTTACTTGGCTATTTACCAATTGATAACTAATTGAATCACACCAATAATCAAAATAATAGAAATGAACTGACAATTCAAAAAAAAATTCAATTAATAGTAATGAAATTAAAAACAGTGACCACTTTGAGTACCTACTGAGAGCAGGCACCATATTAAAAACTTTAAGATCTTATTTGTAATCCTCACAAAGTAAATATTATTCTCAAATTAGAGAAGAAAAAGATTAGGAAGTGTACAATTACTCCTTTGAAAATGATTCAGTTGGATATTTGAAGTCTCTGGCACCTGTATCTGCCCAAAACATTAAACACAGCCCAACTCTGAGACATATTAATGAAACCTCACACCAAAGGCCTATTTACCTCAGTTGCTATTACTCAGTAAAATATAGCTGGCTTTCAACTAAAAATTGCAAAACAAACTAAAAGGCAAGAAAAATCACAACCTGAAGAAACAGAGCAAGCATAAATACCAAATTATGATGATACAAATTTTGAAATCATAAGACAATAAACTTAGAATAACTATAATTAATAAAAGAAGGACTCTGATGGAAAGAGTAGACAATATGAAAGAATAAATGGGTAATGTAAATAGAAAGATAGAGACTGAGAAAGAATGAAAATAAAATGATAGAAATAAAATACAACATAACAGATAATGAAGAATGCTTCAGTAGACTGGATATGGCCAAGAAAATAATCCATGAAATTAAAATAAGTCACTAGAAATTTACAAAAAATGAAATACAAAAACAAGAAAAAGGAAAAAAATTTCAAGAACAGAATATTCAAGAACCACAAACAATTTCAAAAAGTATTACAAATTTTGGAATACTAGAATTAAAAGAAATAGATAATAGAGCAGAAAAAAATATTTGAATTAGTAATCACCAAGAGTTTTCCAAAATTAATGACAAACAACAAATCATAGATCCAGAAGTCTCAGAGAACATCAGACAGGATAAAGGCCAAAAAAAATCTACACCAAGTCTTATCATATTTGAATTGGAAAAAAAAATCTTTAAAAAGCCAGAGATGAGGGAAACACCATAACAATGGAGGAATAAGGACTAGAATTTTAGGTAAAACGTTATTTTCACAAACTTGAAATATATTTATTTTATTTATAGCTTGTGAGACTAGAGGAGGTAAAAGCAATTAATGCAGATGGAATAGAATATGTCAAGACTTAGATTAAAGGTGAGCTTGGCTTGTTGGAAAATCTGAAAAAGCCCAGCAGATGAGAGAATTGAATTTCTGAGGAGGTGGGATGAGAGGGAGAGCTAGAGAAATAAGCAAAGATCACAGCTATCATAGATAGGGCTTCACCTTATAAAAAACCAACTGACCTTCATATCAAGTTGAGTAGGAAACCATTGCCAGGTTAGTGGGAGGGTGAGAAGTTAATTAGATTTGCATTTTAATAGTCACTGTGGCTCATTTAGTAGGATGGATGAAGTAGACAACAGAAGTGAGGACATCCACAAGGAGACTCACTTAGGACAAGACGTGATGGTGGCTGGGACTCAGATGGAGGCACCAAAACATCTGATCTTGGGATTGATGTGATCTCACATATTGGTGAATGTAGACCAATAGGGCATGAACTACCCTGGCTGGGTAGGAGTCTCATTTACTGGTAGAGGAGCAAGATCAAGTTTCATCTGATGTGAAGGACCATAAGCAATAAATAAACAAGAATGGGAAAAGGAACACAAGAGATATTTTATAATTCATTAAGATAGAAGTAATATCACAGATACTAGTTATTTTAAAAAATACTATGTATATATGTATATTCCTTTATACTCATTAAAATTTAATATTACATAAATTATACAGTTGGAAAAACAGACAGCTAATAGGTACCTAGACATTTTGAGAGCATCCAGAGTCTCAAAATAGTTGGTGCATCTTATGTGCAGTAGAATAAAACAGTGTTCATAACCTGAAATCTTCATGAACATATGGTAATGTAGGTTTATTATAAATTCTTCTTTTTAAAAGTTAAATGTTTCTATTACAACTGAAATACAAACAGCCAATCAACTATTTATGAAAGGTAAAATAGTAACTAGTCATTTTCATAACTTTTATCCCACTTCCCTTTATAAAAATGTGTGGTGTCATGTTTTAAGCATGACATGCAGCCTTAACGATCTACATGGATTTTAATCAGATTGGTTATGGAATTACAGCTACAGAGTATTTAATATTACAGAAATTCTAGTATTTTAAGACTTGAGAAAGTTGATTCAATTGGGAAATAATTGAATTTCAATGGAATAGTTGTATTAATCACTGAAATTAGAAAATATTTTAAATCATGTTGCAGACACATAGAATAAGGAAACCTTTAAAAAAATAAAATTAATTAATAAAATTTTACCAAACAACAGATTTTCTGGTGTTCAAATCTATTTCAAATGACAACATAAGGCAAATGAGAAGATACTGGCAATGCTGTCTCAATGGCTATCTATCGTTAATTAAAAATAAACCCACTTATTCTGAACCATGTGAAATGCCCAAAGGAATGTCACACAGGGCATTTTAAAACTGCTATCACTGCAAAAGTGACTGGAATTAATTAAAATGTGATTAACCTGCCAAAGTTTATCTCATAATATTTTGCAATTATCATTAACCCTCATATTCTGGAATAGATACAATTCCTCAAAATTCACTCACAAATGAATTCTGTTGCCCCACTTTCTTCTAAAATTAGAGTTATATTATTTTAAGGAGTAAGAAAGTAGTAAGAAAGAGAAAGAGGAGAACAAGAAAGGGAAAAGAAAAAGGAACATGAGGAGGAAGAGGAGAAGGAGGAGCAATAAAAGAAAAATGAAAATATGTAGGAGAAGGAGAAGATAATGGAAAGAAGGGTAGAAAGCAAGGCAGGAGTAGAGGAAGGGAGGGAGGGAGAAAAAGGAGAAAGAGATGAGGAAAGAAACAAGAGAAAGGATGAGGATTCAGAGAGTGGGTAGCTTTACTGCAAGCCGATGATGTTAATGAACACCGAAGCTTCCTGTGGTAAGTGTGTCAAGTGTGTCAAGATTCTCTGTTAATTCAGAAAATTTTCTGGATGCCACCCCCTTTCTTCCACAAGGTACCCTCTTCTGACATTCCTTGCTATTTAAAAACTTCTTCCTTAGCTTGGAAACGATGACTCTCCAGCACATCCCAGCTCCAAGCATCTTTCTTTTGTTCTCCAGATTTACTTGTACTAGAATAATGCCTTAACAAGCCCCCTGGTTGATGGATAGAGCTGCCTACACATGAGAAAATTGAAGGTCTCCATTTGTGTGCGTATGCGTATGTGTGTAGGATTTGTCCAAAACTTTATTGGTGGTACTTACCTAGAGGAAATAATGTATAGAAATATATGAAACTAGAGAATTGAAAGTTTCTTTAAATGATTCTCCAGAATATTTTCAAAATATTTTGACTTTTATGCCAAACAAAGCTCAATTTTTTTTTTTTAAATTGGAAAAGAAACTTGATTCCTCTCAGCCATCTCTCTACTGCAGAGACAGGCAGTGAGCTCACCATGCTCCACTGCTCAGGAATTAGGCCCAATACAGACATGCAAGCACATGCTTATTGAAAACTTTCTGTGTCAACGCTGTGCTGGGCATTGTAACAAAGATAAAGCCTCTCATCCGGGATACCTCAGCACACAGTTCCAGGGGGCGCATTCTCCCTGTGAGTCTAGTGCTGTGCACAGCACAGCCTGGTGCAGCTCCTAGCCTCCAGATGGCAACCCAATGTGTTAAGTGCTAGAACAGAGGTAGGATAAAACCTCTCAGGATGTGGCAGTGGCTCCCTGAAGGAGATAAAATTTGAGGGGATTTTTGGAGGATATATTGAACTTAGCCAAGGAAAGAGGAGAGACAGGTAATTGTAGAAGAAAAAGCAAGACTAATTATCACTGGAACACTTGAAAATTGATTGTTGACAGTTGAAACTAATTTAACAAAATGTTAAATCACTGATGGATAGCTGTAGGAGTTGGCACGACACACCAGTTGTGTCATAATTCAATTAAAGATATTTGTAATGTATATGCATATTACTTTGTGATTACATCACTAGCACTTAAATAGAACACATCATAACTAAGTGTAAACACAAGTAATCAATATTATAAATGAGCTATTTTTACTTATAACGATTTTAAAGGGGACAAATACCTGTAGAGGTAAAAAAAAAAATAGACTTTTCAAGAAAATTGAAAACCTGGAATTGACACCACATAAAGTATCACATGAATATTAACCATATATCTCTGTCTTTACAAAAAATTTGTTTGATCATTGAAAATACTATCTTAGACAAATGGGAAAGTTGATTTTTGTTTTTACTCTCACAGGTGTACATCTTCCTTAAACTTGGAAATGTCTAGTAAATATTTAATTAAAAAAAGAAGTGAAAATCTATGCTTTTGGATATGAAAATGGAAATTTTAAATTGACTCGAAAAACGTTTATCAATTGCTAAGTCATATGGGATAAACAAATCCACAGTCTGAACAATAAAAAAAAAAACAGAATTAGTGTGTCATCAGGATCATTAGCAAATTCAAAATTTTCTTCATATACAAGAAAACCTGAAATAGAAATAATGGAGAAGGCACTAATGATATGGAGCAAGGACAATATACAAAAAAAAAAAAATTGTAAACAGCTCCATGATAAGACAAAAAGCTGTGAATATTATTAACAAATTAAGAAATCAGTCTTCAGCATTTAATAAACAGGAATTTGATTTTTCTGGCAATAAGGGATGGTTTTAGAAATTTTAAGAATGGTATTCATTACAAAACCTTAAGTTCAAAGGTAAGGCTGCATCTGCTGATAAAAATACAGCTGAAGAATTTCTACTGCAAACTGTTAAAACAATTGAAGAAAATAGATTTCTCTACTTCCCAAATAAACTACTTGTATGCTACTGTGGAATGATTTTTTAAAAAGTAACATCAAGACTTATATAACTGTAAAATTAATACATATCAATTATTTTATTTAACTTATTAACTAATAAGTAAAATGAAACTAGTAGGATGTCACAACTGAATCAAAGGTAGAATTGACAGATAAAATATAGAATACCCAATTAAATTTGAATTTCATATAAATAACATAATTTTTAGTGTACATATATACCAAATATTAAATGGGACCCTATTTATGCTAAAGAAATAATTGTTTGACTTATTTTACTCAGCATAATAACCTCTAGGTATAATTTCACTTATATGTGGAACCTAAGAAACAAAAAGAACAAACTAATAAAAAATAGACCACAAATATAGAGGATAATCTATAGAACAGCCAGAAAGGAGGGGCGTGGGAGGGGCTGGGAGAAAGTGGTGAAGGGTTAAAGAAGTACAAATCAGTAGGTGATAGGTGGTCATGGGGATGGGGAGCACAGCATGAGGAATGCAGTTAGCATTAATGTAATGGCTAGGTGGAGAGCCAGAGAAGAGAAAGAGCAATTAGGGGGATCATTTTATAAACTTTTTAAGTGTGTAACTAATGTACTATATACCTGAAACTAATAATACAAATAAAATTTTAAAAAATAGATAAAAAAGAAATAATTGTTTACTTGAAATTCAAATGTAACTGGGCATCTTGGTTAGTCTGATTTGCTAAATATGACTACCCTACTCAAAGGAGAATTTAGACTACTACCTGTGGAGCCAGATAAAGAATTTGGTGGAATAAATTTATAAATAGTTGCAAAACTGGAAGAACTTGTCAATATCTACAGGAAAATAATCAATTGCATTCAGGGAACACAATATACAAGTGTATGGACAAGAATCATATGCATTGCTAACAGTTTTGTACAACTTACAGAGTAGTAAAATAACTCAGACAGTGAAAAGTGCAGGTAACTTGGAAAATGTGCTAGATAAGGCACTCAGTAGTCTTTCTGTTTGTTTCTCATTTCAAAGACCTTTATAATTTTTTCCAGCAATAAAAATTTTTGTCTGAGAGTCTGCTTCTGAGAGAATACAGACTAAGAAACTTTTTGGGGAAGAGAGGAGGTTGTCTGTCAGTCTAGACAATGGGACAGAATAATGGTGTACTACAGAAACTGTATGGGTTATATGGAGGGTTATGTTGAGTGGTTGGGAATGAGATAATTAGGAACCTTGTGTACCATGCTAAGTAGCTTGGGCTATACCATGTAGCAAATCTGGAGCTACTAAAGAGTTAACAAGATCAGATTTGCATTTGTAGAAGTCAACTGATGAGTAGAATAATGGGTGGATTTGGGAGCTTTAAAACTGGAGATTAGAAACAGAGGTGAAAAAGGCAGAAGGTACAGAGATAGAAGAGAGGAGAGGAGAATGAGGAGAGAGAATGGGCAGGAATGATATCTGATAAAATGTGCAGGTTGAATTAGAAGAAACAGTTAAGAATCACCATCAGAGTTTTGCTTTAGTCGTGATATTAACAGAGATCGACTATCAAGTCCTTGGTCAAAGATTTTGAGTCCAGCTTTGAATGCATGAACATCTTTCAGCAGGTAGCTATATATATGGTTTAGGATCAGGAGAAAGGTCTGGGCTGGAGATATGGTTGTGGGATCCTTAATATAGGTTAAAAGTCCGAGAGTGAAGGAAAGCATTGAGGAGAAGGTGGGCAAAGGCAAGATCTTGAAGGGTGCACAGAGGTAGAAAACTCAGCAAAGGAGCTTGGGAGGCAAGGTTAGACATTGAAAGAATTAAGAGGGCATGCTCTAACAAAACCCAGGGAAAGAGAGGAGAGCTTCAGGAAACATGGACAAGAAATGATGTCAAGTGCCAAGGAAAGATATGCCAGTAGGATTAGCACACCACCAGTAAACTGATGAATGTTGTCCATGAGCCACTGGGATAGCCTTTCCCAAAGTGTGTTCTGAGATACTCAAGTTTAGGATTCTGTGTCCAAATTAGCTTGGGAATTTTTGATATTATATTTCTCTTTTGTTGGTATAACATAAACATCATTTAGATAACTAGGAAATTCTGACATATTTCTCCAAAAACCAAAAGCATGGAGAAGAGTATGATTTAACATTATTTAGTCCAGAAGCTCCCAATCTGACTTGACTATGAAGCACTTTCTGCTTTCTAGTCACATATTATGGAACACATGCATCTAAGAAGGATGCACTAGAATTAGTGAAGAAATAAGAATATTGGGGAAAAAAGTTTGTAGGTAAAGAAATGTAGAATGTTTAACATTAGTACTAGCAACTTATAAATACTGGTGCTTGTCAATATTCCAGGGCCTTTACAAACATTATTACATTAAAACTTCACAATGATCCTATAGAATGGGTATTATCATACCTATTTTACTGATGAAGAAACTGAAGATATATAGAGATGTTAACTACCTTTCCCTAGATCATATACCTAATTAATGGCAGAGTTGGCCTCTGAACTTGGGTAGCCTGACTCCAAGTATATAGTCTTATCCACAATGCTATTTGTTACCTCCTAAATATTTCCAAAAGTTATTTCAAAATATTTAGAAAGATACAAAAGGATTACCTATATAGTTACAGTTAGAAGATAAAAATTGATCTTCATAATCTGGTATTGGAAGTTCTATAGATTACTGAGGTTGGCAAACTATAACCTGTGATCCAAGTCCAACCAGCCACTTTTTGTTGTAAGACCTGCTAGCTAAAAATGTTTTTTTTTTTTACATTTTTAAGTGTTTGAAAATAAATGGAGAATAATGTTTCATGATACATGAAAATTATATAAAATTTAATTTCAATGTCCATAAATAAAATTTTACTGGAACACCACCAATCCCATTTGTTTATGCATTATTTACAGATGCTTTCATGCTACAATAGCAGACTTGAGGTGGAATACACAGAATGGCCCACAAAAATTTAATTAAAATTTTTACTATCTAGCTCTTTAAAGACATAGTTTGCTGACTCTTATAAGAAAGAGCAGGTTCTCTAGAGGAAAATGAGGGTAGAGTCTTAAAGCTTAGATGCAACAGATGACATTATTTTAATAAGATTATGCAGGGCTTGGGAAAACAGCAGCATTCAGTTTGGATAATATAAGCCTACTATAAATGCTGGTGTGCGGAGCCAACACACAAGCAGGCATAGTTTGGTTACACAGAACAAAAATCATTCAAGAGAGCAGATGTAAAGGGATGAAGCAGCAGCATTGTGTTTTCAGGATATGAGAATCTCAAGATGCAAGGAACTGAATTGCTGTCCTTCTGTAAAACAGTCATCGAGCCTTCACTTTCTCCTCTCTTTCTTATCACATAGTCTCTTGCTTCTGCCACTTTTTTTTTTTTCCTCCGCAGAGCATCTCTCTGCTCATTCAGCTGCCTTCACAAAGCTGCCTCCAAATGGTAGATGTATGGTGACGTTCCAGCTTGGCTCCATATTGCAAATGAAACTCCTAGAGAGAAATCTGATTGCTCCAACTTGGGGAGGTGCATGACTCATTCCAATCAGTTATAAACAAGGAGATTGTTCATGTGCTCCAGAGCCTTTCTGACCTGAAGGGCAAAAGTTTAAGGCATTTATTCAAAAACACCTCAGCACATGTGAGCTATGAGATAAAAATAATATGCATAGTAGCACTGTTAGTAACAGCAAAATAATGTAAATAACATAAATTCTCATTAATAGAAAAATTAACAGATTATGCTATGTCTCATTGAATGGAATGTTATATAAATGAAATATAGGTATTGATCATAAAGATGAATTGTGATTACATAATATCAAAGGGAAAAAAGCAAGTCCCAGAAGACTAGATATAGTATACTGTATTTTATTATAAGAGAAAATAAGACAATATATTTCAATATTTGTGAATACATTGGGTAATAAACTATAAAAAGGGGAAAGAATTAAGAGGCATACAATTCAGAATTGTCTAACTTTTGGGGGTGGGAAGGAAGGCAGGGAAATAAGTTAAGGGTAGGAGTAAGTTATTGGATGTGTTCTAGTTTTGTGGTTGGGTGGATTGTGGATGTTTACTGTATATTTAATATAAATGACTGAATGAATATAATAATAAAAAGGCACATACATGAAGACACAATAAGTTGTAAAACAAGAATTATAATTAATCTAGCTGTGTATATATGTGGTTTATTTAAAATAAGGAAGGAGAGGAGGAGAAGGAAAGAAAGAAAGAAAGAGAAATGAAAGAAAGAAAGAAAGAAAGAAAGAAAGAAAGAAAGAAAGAAAGAAAGAAAGAAGAAGGAAAGAAAGAAAGAAAGAAAGAAAGAAAGAAAGAAAGAAAGAAAGAAAGAAAGAAAGAAAGAAAGAAAGGAAGAGAACCTGAGTCCCAGCTGATAGTACAGTTATGGCTGGGAAAGAGTGATCCCATAAAGCAAATTTAGTGAGTGGAAAGAAAAACAAATGTTCCCTTTTACTGTACCTAAGACATCTAAGTCTTTCAAAAAGCTGTCTTTACCCTGGCTCTCACGCCTGTCAGAGGGAAGCTTTGACTGGCTGTTTAAAACATAGTAATGTCTTGTCGAAGTCTGAGGCCAAGGTGAAGATGAAAACTAAAATGTCAGGGCTGTATTTGTATAAACCAAGTGGAAGTTATCTGAAGGTCTAAAGAGAAGGTTTTTATCATCAACTTAATTATGGATCTTTATGTTAATGCTGATGTTCATAGTTTTTTCTTTTTCGAGTAAAGGTTATTCTGTCAATGAATAAAGATTAGAGAATGACCGGTCAAAGACAAGACTCTGTGGTGATTCCAAATGATCTAATTAGATAGAACTAGAGGCTCAAAAAAAAAAAAAAAAAAAAAAAAAAAGAAAAAGAAAAAAAAAAAGAAAAAAAAAAGGGAAAATTGAGAGCTTCTCAAGACATTCCTCTCAATTTTACAAAGTGATTTTACATAAAGGTCCTATGATATGATTGAGGTAGAAGCACTGGAACTTATTATTAAATAACACAGCTTTTTCCAATTATTTTTTATGTGCCTGAGAGGAAGAAGAAAGGCTTAAACATGCTGGAAATTGGGAGGTATAAGAAAGTGCACTGGTAATGTTTGCAGGGACCTCAACCAAGAGAGATTTCAGTGTCACCTGGAATTCCCAGGGCCTCAGAAGCCTACGTCTTCTTTCACTCACCAGCAATCTGAGCACAAGACATCATGATAGTATGTTAGCAGAACTGGGAAATTTTGTGTGTGTTTTGAGTATAGTGACTGTAGGAAGAGTTGGGAAATAGATCTCAAAGGGACTAAATAAGGAGCAGTGAATTCTCAAATCTACTCTATAAAATCAGTAACTAATGATGGTTCTTTCTTTTTGGCACCTCTCAAGTCTGTTGATAGTGACTGTCTTTCCTGGGGCTGCAAAGTCTGCCTAAGAACAATTCTGCTTGGCAGACATCAAATGTACAGATGTCTGCATGTTTCCGTCCCCCATTTTGCACTGGCTCCAAGATGATGCCCCATGCTAATGAGATTTGGATTTGGATTGGTAGGTCTTAGTCCGTGGAAAAAAGGACCACATGTCAGTCCTGGAATGTGAGCGAAATGACCATAACATATCAATTACTGATACATTCAGAAGGATGGCCGCCTGCAAAAACTGACTTAACAAATTGGAGGTAACTCGGATCAATATAAAAGCTATTCCTGGAGCATTTGCATGAAGTAGCCAGACTATTTAAGAGAGCAGATGGGCTCTTGGAATGTGTTTAGTGGCATCTGGTGACAAGTGTCTGCTTTCTCTGACTTCTAGTCATTTAAATTTTAAATTGGGGCAGAGGAAAAGTAAAAAAAAAAAATACAAAAGGCTGACTAATTCTAGAGAATGTTGTCAGTTTTTCCTTTCATTCAACAGATTTGCCTTGTTGATGCCACAATGTTTTTTTGTTTTGTTTTGTTTTTGTTTTTGTTTTTTTTTGTTTTTAATCAGCAATCATGTGAGATTAGCAACAGTAATTTCTAGGGAGGGCAGCCTTTATGGGCAGTGAAGTGGTTTTCAAATGAGTAGTAGTATTTAGTCACTGTGTAAGGAAATGTTTAAGTAGCTCAGCAAATATGTCACATTGCCTTTTTTTAGATACCCATGAAAGAATGGCACAGGAATCATTATGGCCATTGCTAAAGTTATATTGTATATCTGCAAAGGCTGGAGTTGGCTGAAAAGTCTGAATGAAAGCTCATTCACATACAAGCTGGAGTAAAAGAATAAAATCGACTGTCAAAAAAAATATCCCAAGGGCCATTTACAGTGATTGTAGCAGTGTGTCCTTTCTATGTGACCAGCTGGAGGGAAGCCACACTGCATTTCTGCCAACCCCTTATACTTCCTAAGTAGAAATCTTGGGAAAACATCTGTGAGAGACTGACTTACTCCTGAGATAGGAAAACAGCTTGTAGGGGTCATGGTTCACGAGAGTAGACTCAGAAGACTGTCTTAATTGATGACCTTCTTAGCCATGCAACCTTTAAAATAAATCATTGAGTTTATAAGAAAGAGCATCAGTCATGTAATTTGGACATTCAAATTGCTTTATAAAAGTTGTTCAGACAAACAGAGGCATTTGACAGGTATCAGCTATCAAGGCTGGCAGGAAATCACGTTAATGAAAATTATAGCAAAAGTGGGAATTGAGGGGTTTCCCAACAAACAGACATGGTCAGTGTTTGGGAAACATCTTTCAGAAACAGAAAACTTTCAATTTATCCTCTGTTTATTCTTTGTACATTTAAAGTCTAGTTTCATTCAGTCACTACAGAGGAAACTCAATGGATATTTGTATAATGACTGATAGAATTTTCCTTAGCACAGTAACTAATTTAGGATATCCATGATAATGATTTGTTTAATGTTGAATGGCTGGCAATGTCTGATACTTGGTTTACTTGTGAGATTATGGCAAAAGGACACTGGAGTCTTCCAGGTAAATCTTGCCTGGATTGAGGCTGGGGCAGAAATACCAGGATTACTTTGCAGGTTGTTTTTTGTGTGCTAATTTTGAATAACTCCTACAGCAGAACCAGAAAAGGTTACAAGCAAAGAGGTATATGTGTTTTCCTCCAGGGAATAGTATTAGAGAATGAGGAAAGTATCCCACTTTTACTTTGTGCATTTTTGTCGTTTGATTTTTTTTTTGTCAAGGGAATGCATATGCTAAAAGTGAAAAGACTATGGAGAAATCTCTGTGTTCTGGCTGAGATGTTCTTCGAAGAATTAAGAGGCCGGTTTTTGTTGTTGTTTGTTTTTTGTCTCTCTTTTCCTACTGACCTTGAGAATATATGTATTTTACCAAATGCTCTTAAGAGAAACAGAAAAATTTAGTCTAAAATCTGGATTCAAATATTCAATAACTGAGCAACATACAATCTGTAAGTTTTTAACTGCTTTAGAAAGCAGTTTTTCAACCTGCTGTGGTTTAGATATATAAATATATTCCTGTACTATTCATTTGAAAGTAAATTAGTCAAAACAACTAATTGGGTTTTTAAAATACTGGAAAATATTTTGTTTGGTTGATGTTTCCCTGTCTTAGATGCTTACTTTATTCAACAGTCTTTTACTCAGTTCCTGTTATGTGCAAAACACTGTTCTTGATATTCTTAGGTGAATCACATATAAATATTGCCTTGACGAAGTGTACTTCTAATTGGTGGGGGAATACAAGGTTAAACAACTGCTATTTAGAGGTGAAAAACTAAGAAATGAATTATGGTGCTAAGGAATATCTACCTGAAGATAAAGTTGTTTTCTTTTCTTTTCTTTTCTTTTCTTTTCTTTTCTTTTCTTTTCTTTTCTTTTCTTTTCTTTTCTTTTCTTTTCTTTTCTTTTCTTTTCCTGGCATGGTGGTAATGTGTTTTGTCTTTTGTTATAACAAAATGACTAAAACTAAAATTTGTAGGGGATAGAAATAGCACTGGGCTGGTTATCCGAATATCTGGATTTTAGTACTAGCTCTTCTATGGTCATTTGTACTGGGTAGATGCTTGGTAATCATTACGTTCAAGGTTGCTTACTAGTCCCTTTTCTTGAGTACAAGTTTAAGGATCATTGTTGAACCATTTGGCTGTGCTGGAGTTAGTCATGTGATAAAAGGAAGGGTCAGTGTTCTGAGCCCTTGGGTTAAGTGTTCATTTTTGGAATCTTTTGGAATTCATCTCTATAATATCTTCTCTTTCTTCCCTGCAGGAGTGTATTAAAGGGCTTCAGGGTCTTTTTAGCTTAGAAGAAAGGACTTAGAGAGCCAGCAAGAACCATAGCCCCTCCCAAGGAAAGGAAGCTCAAAGAATAGCTTAGTCCTACAGGTGCACGTCTTTAGGTGAGACCTACTTTTCCCTCCATCTTTTGTCCTGGAGTTGTTTGCAGCATTGAGATGCTAAATCTAGATCAGAGGACTGAAAATTGGATGTGGTCTAGAAGAGAAAAGTTTTGGACAAAGTCGAAGAACTAGCTTTTTATTTTACTTCGAGGCTTATGCTTTTTGGGCCAAAGGCTTCTTGATAGCTCTATGGGGCCTTATCTAACTAAACAGAAATGTCTATTATTGTCTGAGGAAAGTGTCTCCTTTAAATAAAGGAAATAATTTTGCCTTGATGATGGTCTTTGTTGTCCTTGGGAACTTGGGGCAGTGACAAGAGGATGATGGAGTATTTATGTTTTCAGAATGATAAGACTGGCTTTGTTTAGCTTTGGTTTTGTTTATTCCATAAGAAATGAGATTGGTTTAGTTCTGACTTTTTTTCTTGTGTCATTTTTCTTTTCCCTTTTGTGTTGTTTTTATAAATATATTCACTGATTATAGGAAAACACATGTATCCTTTTTTATTTCAATTCAAAGTCTAGGGATGGCTACAGGCAACTCAGAAGATTAGTTTGTATATTCGTATAGCATTCATAAGATTAGTTAATGGCTTAATTAATTAAATGGATATTTGTCATGACTTCCATGTAATGCTATCTTCTACATTATACTTTCACTGGGGACTGGACTTCTAACTTGAGGCCCTTGGATCCCTAGAGGTTCAAGAATGATTTTCAGAACTCATGAATCTCCTGAATTTATATGCAAACTGTGAATATATGTTTATCTAAAAATATAAAGTCATAGCTTTGAACAATTTACAAAGGGCTCTGTAACCTCAAATATATAAGAACTACTAATTTAAAATCTAAATTCTCTAAGGTTATAGGCCTTATACATATTTTCTTTCCTTGGTGTCTACTAGTACAAAAATCAGTGTACAGTACAAACTCCATCAGTGTGGGTTAATTCAAAAGAGTAGGTACTTATTGAATGCCCATTCAATTCAGAAAAAATGTTTATATACTAGGCAGATAAAGTTGAAAGTAAGAGTATGGAAAAGGAAGAGAGTTTCAGAGCTACCTGAGAGCTCATTTCCATCAACTACTTACTGAATCAAAATTTCAGAGAGGGGTAAACACAGTGGGATGAACTGTAAGTAAGACTTATCAGGTGATTATATTGTCTCTTACCACTTATGGAAGTTTAAAATCACAAGCCTGGTCAGAAATATAAATAAATGTCAAATAAATATACTTGAAGACAAGATGAATTCTCTCTTAAAAAGAGATCTCATTAATATGAATTAAGAAGCAGTGAAAACTATGTAAATTTCAGAATATTCGTAACTTTGAGCTAGACCTTGAAGTGTGAGACAATTTCCATAAGAATGAAATGATAAGACTTGGAAATGATGAGTATGGAAGTTTTAATGATGGGAAAGGGAAAGTAAACAGTTTTCTGATTTTTCCTGTGACAAAGAGTGTCCATATAGGGGAATGTGTCATATAGGAATCAGGTTAAATATATTATTGCAAAGCTACAAACAAAGGACTTTGGAAGTCAATTTATCTGAGCTGAGTGATAATACCTTCAGTATTGGTTTAGCTCTGTCATAAATTCACCCTCCTTTTGTTTGTATTCAAGTCTGTTATAAACAGTAATAGTTTGTCTGGACTCAAGTAAGTAGATGAAATTTCCAAGAGTCAATTTAATGCAATCAATCTATACATAACACATAAATCAATTTAATGTAATCAAGCATATACATTTGTCAAAGACTTTCAATAAAACAAAAGCAAACAAAACAAAACAAAACAAAATAATTCATTATGAGAAAAGAAAAATCCTTAGGATTTTTGGAATATCTCATCAGGGCAAGTATTTGTCATTTAAGCTAACAACTCAGCTTAAATGGTTTTCTGTATCTTGATGCCATTAAGCTGGTATTTGGCTAATTGCATAGTATTTTCTTTGGGGACTTTGCTGAAGAAACTAGTTGTTGAATATTGTGTTAGTTTCCTGAGATTGCTGTAATACAGTACCAAAAAGTTCATAGCTAAAAACAACAGATATTTATGCTCCCACAGTTCTGGAGGCGCCAAGTCCAAAACCAAGATGTCAACAGGGGCATAGGCCCTCTGAAGGCTCTAAGGGGGAATTTTTCAGCCTCTGGTAGCTGCTGGCATACTTTGGCTTATGGATACATTTCTCTGCTCCATGCCTTCTCCTCTGTGTGTCTCCTTGGTATGTCTCAAAACTTGATTTTCCCCTCCCTTATAATGACCCTTAAGCTAGTGTTTTCAATTTCATTGATTTCTGCTCTAATTTTTATTATTTATTTCTTCTGCTTACTTTAGATGTAATTCTCTCTCTCTCTCTCTCTCTCTCTTTTTTTGAATTTCCTAAAGTGGAAGCTTAGATGATTGATTTTAGCTATTTCTTCCATTCTCTATATGCATTCAAAACTATAAATTTCTGAGTACTGCTTTCACTGCATTCTACAAATTTTGACAAACTGTATTTTCATTTTCATTTAGTATGAAATATTTAAAAATTTCTTAATATTTCCACTTTCATCCATGAGCTATTTAGAATTGTGTTGGTCTTCAAATATTTTAGGATTTTTCAAGCTATCTTTCTGTTATTATTTTCTAGTTTAATTTGATGTGGTTTTAGGATTTTTACTCTTTTAAATTTGTTAAAGTGTGTTTTATGGATCAGAATGTGGTTTATCTTGATGAGTGATCCATAGTGATCCATAGGGTATTGATACCCCAGCTTTTTGTTTGTTCATTTTTATTTACCTGAAACATCTTTTTCATCCCTTTACCTTCAGTCTGTTTGTGTCTTTCTATCTGAGGTGAGTCTCTTATAGACAGCATATGTAGGGGTCTTGTTTTTTTATCCATTTGGCCACCCTATCTTTTGATTGGAGTATTTATTCCATTTACATTTAAAGTAATTGTTACTAGATATGTAGTTATTGCCATTTTATTATTCATATTTTTGAACTTTTTCTTTTTCTTAAAGAAGTTTTTCTAACATTTTCTGTAATGCTGGCTTGGTGACGATGAACTCCTTTAGCTTTTTTTCTCGTGTGGGAAGCTCTTTATCTATTCTTGGATTCTAGTAGGTAACTTTGCTAGGTAGAATAATCTTGGTTGTAGGTCCTTGCTTTTCATCACTTTGAATATTTCATGCCATTCCTTTCTGGCCTGCAAAGTTTCTATTGAGAAATCAGCTGATCATCTCATGGGAGCTCCTTTGTAGGTAACTAAGTGAATCTCTCTTGATGCTATTATGATTCTCTCTTTGTTTTTAACCTTTGACATTTTAATTATGATGTGTCTTGCTGTGGCCCTCTTTCGGACTCTCTGTGCTTCCTGGGTCTGTATGTCTATTTCCTTCACTGAGTTAGGGAAATTTTCTGTCATTATTTTTTGAAATAAGTTTTCAACTCTTTGCTCTCTCTCTTCTCCTTCTGATATCCCTATGATGTGAATATTAGTACACTTGATGTTGTCCCAGAGGCCTCTTAAACTATACTCATTGTTTTTTGGAGGGGGTTGGAAATCTTTATTTTTTTTCTTACTGCTGTTCTGACTGTATTTTCTGCTACTTTATTTTCTAAATCATAGATTTGATCCTTTGCTTCATCTAATGTTAATTCCTTCTAAGATTTTCTCATTTCAGTTATTATATTCTTCATTTCTGACTGGTTCTTTTGTATGTTTTCTATATCCACATTTATTTTCTCTATCTCTTTGTTAAAGTTATCACTGTGTTCATCTACTCTTCCCCTAAATTCATTGAACATCCTTATAACAAGTCTTTTGAATTCTGTATCTGGTAGATTGCTTGTCTCCATTTTGTTTAGTTTGTTTTCTAGAGCTTTGTTCTGTTCTTTCATTTGGGATATGTTTCTTTGTCTTCCTATTTGGCTGCCTACTTGTGTTTGCTTCTGTGTATTAGGTAGAGCTACTATATCTCCTGGTCTTAGTAGAGTGGCCTTATGTAGTAGGTGTGCTGTGGGGCACAGTGGCACAGTCTTCCCTAGTCACTTAAGCCAAGTGCTCCAGGTATGTCCCTTGTATAAGTTGTGTGTGCCCTCCTGTTGTAATTGAGCCTTGGTTGCTGTTTGCTCATACATGGGAGGGATTGACCCTCAGGCTGATTGGTTATAATGACTAGCCATGACCAGTGGATGAGCTGTTTTGCAGGGGCGGACCCTACAGATTAGGATTTGCTTTAGCAGGGCTCCTGTGCCTGCCCTTTCTGCCCTTTAGGTATATCATCCTCAGATGTGACCCCGGGTGGTACTCTAGCTCAGACTGATGCTAGCCACTGGACATGCCATCCAAGACCTCCTGGGAGGGGCCCTGCTGGAGGTCAAGTTCAGCTGTAGCCTGTGCCATGCCCAAGGCCACCTGACATGAGCCACCAAGCAATCCACAGATGATTGCCACCCATGTGAAGCTTAGAAGTGCTTCCAGAGGCCAAGCCACACATCGAGCCCAACTGCCACTAGTGCTGAGGCTGGGGCTGCTCAGCAAGAGGTACAGGGCATGGTGAGGCCAGAGGCTGCATGTTTAGGTTTTGTGAACCTTTGAGAGATTTTAAGAAGGTCCACAGCATGAGCCAAATAGGTTGTGTGTATGCAAAAGCCACTGGAAGCAGTTTGGGTGGATCTGCAAGGTGGGAGGATTGGTGTCTCAGGAAATCATCAAGGTGGAGCGATAGTGTTAGCTATGTTAATGGAGACTCAGATACGGCACCTGCCTGGGTCTGTGAGCAGTGGGCGGGGGAGGGCTCAACAACGGAACAATGCCTTCTACCACGCTTCTGTCTTGGAGAAAGCCACTCCTCCATCCTTTGTCCTGAAAGCAGACAATCATTCTTCCCAATATGCCCCTGTGTTACCCCAGAGCTGGAGCTTAGAGTGAGTAGAAATGTCACCAAGTAAGTCTACCTGTGTGGGCCTTTTAAATAAAGAAGTATTTAATCATGTATAGGAGGAATAAAAAGGCCATAAAAAACCCTAAGAGTTAACACTGATAAAACAAGTGTGGTAGGGGCACCTAGAACTTCTATGTCTGCAGGCTCTGTGAGAGGAAGTCTGTGACTTTCTCAGCTCTCCACCTCACTTAATCACAATCTCCACTGGTTTTCACAGGCAGAGGTTGTAGGGACTTCTCTTCTTGGTGCTGTAACCCTGGGCTGGGGAGTCCAGTGTGGATCCAGACCCCTCGTTTTTCCAGGGTGACTACCAAAGCCAAGAAGATTCTCTCAATTCTCAACTGCCACACTTGGGTGTGGGAGCAGCCCATTTACCATCTCCATCCCTCCTACCAGTCTCAAGGTGGCCTCTTCTATGAGTCCCCAGTAGTAAGACTCTGTTCAGCTAGACTTCGGGTGACTCCCAATGTTGGCAATTCTGTAGTTTAGTTGTAATTTTGATGTAGTTGTGACAGGAGGCAAGCTCAGCATTTACCTGCTTTACCATTTGACCAGAAGCCTAAAAATAACTCTTATATTCACTAAGAAACCAAAAAATTAATGTAACTTACTTTATTGAAATATTTGCTTCATTTCAGTGGTCTGGAATCAAATCTTCAATATCACTGAATTATGCTTGTAATTGACATTTCTGGTTTATTCAACTTTTTCTTTACTGATTTTTTGTCTGCTGGATCTATCTCCAACTATGAAATTAGATTAATCTATTTCTCCTTGTAGTTCTATCAGTTTCTGCATCATGTATTTTGATGTTTTGTTGTTAGATGCATACACATTAAGGATTGTTAAGTCTTCTTGGCGAATTGACCCCTTTTTCAATATGGATTGCCCTTCTTTATTTTTGATGATATTCCTCACTTTGAAATCTTCTTTGAAATTAATATAGCTACATCAGCTTCTTTTGATGAGTGTTGGTGTGGCTTATTTTTATCCACCCTTTAGTTTTACTCTTCATGTCTTTAGATTTAAAGTGGATTTCTTGTAAATAGCATATATGAGTCTTATTTTTTATCCACTGTGACAATCTTTTAACTATTCACATTTAAAATCATTATTGATATAGTTGGATTAATATCTACTATATTTGTAATAATCTTGTCTTTATTATCCTTGTTCATTTTTCTCTTTTTGTCATTTGCTCTTTTTTTTTTTGGTTTTAAGTGAGAATTTTATGTGATTTCATTTTCTTTTCTTAGCATATTAGTAACACTTCTTTTTGAAATTATCTTAATGGTTACCTTAGAGTTTGCAATATACATTCGTAAATAATCTAAGTCCACTTTCAAATCACATTATATCATGGGTAGTGCAGGTATCTTACAATAGAGAATTCTTGATTCCTTCTTCCTGGTCCTTATTATGTTGTTGTATCCATTTTACTTATCCATATATCTTATTCATAGCTATAATCAGCCAATACATTATTTCTATTATTATTTTCAACAAACTGTTATCTGTTAGATCAATTAAAGATTAGAATATAATAAAAGTTTTTATTTTACTTCACTTAGTCCTTATCCAGCGCTTTCCTTTTTCTTTGACATTACAGTTTTGAAGCAATATACAAATGGGGTGGAGGGGAGAAAGTCTAGATATAAATCATGACGGTGATATCTTGGTCTCAGCTTACTATTTCTTCTGTGGTCTAGAAAAAGTTGTGTCATATCTCTGGATTTCAGCTTCTTCACCCGTGGAATAGACAGTCAACTTAAATTGCAATTAATGCTAACATTCTGCTACTCTAGAGGATGATTCTTTAAAGAATTGATAGCAAAAATGTGTCCAATTTATTGCTCTCAACTTTGGTTCTTATACACAAACTACTTTATTGGCATTAAAGAAATAACTATTTAAATGTCAGCAGTGGATATAGATACTCAATTTGGCAGCCTTCCATTTTCTAAATGAAAAAGAAAGGTTCTGCTGGTGCTCCCATTTATTTTAAACATAAGAAATATAGTTTCTGATGGCTAACAGATCTCCTGAAAGCTAGATAAATTGGACTCAGTTGAGCAAGACAGTTTTTGAATAGCTGATAAACTGAAAAAAGAACAAAACCTACAGATATTAAATGCTGATTTTCAGCCCTTATTACTCAAATTGTTGAATTTGCCAGTAGATTCTGTTGGAACATAAAAAGTTCAGTCAGTCAGCTGGTTATTTCGGCTATTGCACTCCAAAAAATTGTTTTCTTCTTTATAGATTAGAATATATTTTTGTATAAATTAGACTAATTAGTTTTTCTTTTATTAATACGTATGCAAGGAATAATTTTGCTATTTGCCTGTATGAAATATATAACTTTTTTGTACTTTCATTTTCTAACCAATTCAAATATCATTTACTCCATATATATAGCACATCAGTTACTCTTACAAAGTTTGGAAATAAAGAAATAAAAAGAGATAGGCCAGTCTCCATAGAGTTCACAGTTTTGTAGGAAACAGCAACATCTTAGTGAAGGGAGGTTTTTGAAAGTTATACCAGAGCTAGAGGAATTGATTTGAGAGTCAATCTATAGATGATAAATAAAAGCAGGAATGCAGGTGAGCTCTACCAAAGATGAACCTTGAGAATCCCCAATATTCAAAGAGTCTCAGTGAGAGGAAAATAAAAACTACTGAAAAAAATTAAGAGAAGTAATTACAAAATTAAAATTTTGTCTTTCTTTGGATTCCATTAGAAGCAGATCCAAGTCAAGGTTTGAGTGCAGAGAATTTATGTGGTTAGTAATCCTAGGAAGTGTCAGTAGATGAGTAAAGAGGTGAGACGGGGAAGAGAAGAAACCAATAAAGGCTGCTTTACGGAACAAGTTACAGTTGTAAGCAACTAAAGATTAACTTCACTGGGGAACTCTGAGCCCAGTGTTAACATGTGTCAAAAAATTGTCTTGCCTGAGGGATAAAGAGGCTGAAGTATCTGTATAGTGATTGCTGTTAGTCACCACTTGGGGTGGTCCTCAGGGGTTGTTAATTCCCTGGCACTGCTGGCCTATCCCATGTGCATTAGAGTGGGTTCTAGTGGTCAGAGAGAACCATCAGGCAAGAGAGGATCTGGTGCTGGTAGTTGTAAGTGCACAGAAATGTTAAGTGCTTAAGAGCTGTGGGTGGACATAAATAGCACCTGCTATATAGTTTAGCGCCATGGGGATGAAGGGAAGAAACAGTTTCTGGGAGGAGGGGTTATTGAACAATGTCAAAAAAGACTGACAAGTCAAATAAGTAAAAGAAGAACTGAGAATGAGTCATAAGCCAAGGAGAAGGTGCTAATAGAAATAGAAAAAGTAGAGATTAAAGAAGAGAGATAGAGAATGAGTAACCAATAGAGTAGGGTGCAGGAGGAGATGAAATGGGTGTGTGTGTGAACATTTATAACTAAAATAAAAATGTACACAAAAATGAAGTAAATAAAACTATCATTAAAAATAAAAATACCCTTTTATATTTTAATTCTTATATTAAAAAATCTAGGAGACTCTCCCTGAACTCCTAAGTCTCGCTTAAATGCCACTTCTTTTCTTTCCAACATGGCTTTTGCTTATTTTTATGATGGAATTTACCATACAGACTCAAAATTATTTATTTACTGCTTTTGCAGAGATGGTATCAGGCAAAGAGAGAGCTTAGAGCTCCATTTGGTTCATTTGAGCTATAAAGCTGTGAATTGCTTTGTTCTCAGCAATCTTAGGATACATGAATAGAAACTGAACAAGCACACCAGATACAAACCTGGTTACAGTGTCCATCCCAAACAGGGTAGTCATATCCTTGATGTTTTCTCCTGATGTATTGAGGAGTTGTTGCATTGCAGCCCATAATCAGAGTATGAACTGACTTCTTTTGAGCAATTATGTTTTTCTTAAACAGGCTCTAGATGGAGATGTTCATCTCTTGTTCTTTTTTTTTTCTCATCAGGTTAGGTGAACAATATACTCAACAACAGAAATAATTCCTCATTTTTAAGTCTCTTGAAGATTCAGAAATGATTTAGGGTATTATTTAAGGCAAATATGATATAAAAATATTTTTGAATTGTTAATCCACATAATTTATTAAAGTGCGAAATTGCTGTATATTACCTCTTTTTATATATGCACATTTTCTAAAAAAGATACAAATCAATTGCCTTTTTATATGGAATAAATTTAATTAGAAATACAAAGGAGTTAAAACATTCCCATTAATTTTTTAAAAAATCTGCACTTTGTAAACAACAAGGAAAAATAGCAGTCAGTTGACAATAGAAAAAAAAAAAAGCAAAATTTGCAAACGTTCCTGCACAGATTTTAACAATTAGGTAAGGCTTAAGGAATTATTATTATTATTATTATTATTATTATTATTAAATAATCATATGCATCACTTTTCCAGTATATGGGTTATTCTCTACCCTGAGTACATAAGTTTAGAACCAGAAAAAGAGAAGGAAAATTAATATGGATCCTAGAGACATGGGGCAATGGGAGAACACAGGTAAGCAACCTCTGACACACTGGGCAAGCATTGCCATTTAGCAGGTTCTGTTTCCTCTCCTGTCAAATGAGGAAAATTTTTCCTGCTGTACTTATCTTGTAGACTGATTAAGGTAAGCAAAAAAAATGATTTTGACGTGGAAGCACGGCGGTGTGGCTGAGCCTGGAGGCGCGAGGGACCTCTGTGCAGAGCCCGTAGGATAGGGTTCTGGCGGCTGCTCCTGCTTGTGGCCGCCTGCACCTTTCTGCTGGTACTCGAGTGCTTGGCCCGAGTTCGGAGCTTGGACCTCAAGGCCTGCAAGGCAAAGGGCCTGCCCTCGCCGGTTGGCTTTGGCCCTGGCCCTGCAGCGGCGCGCGCACTTCCAGGGGCTCTTCAACCTCTCCATCCCATGGTGCTGTGGGGAGGCCTCCTCCTGGGATAGCCTGAGCCAGCTCGGAGTTCCCTACTGCTGGCTTGGACTCACCCGGCCTCACCCACATCGCTGTCGCCTCCACCCTTCGCCTTCTGAACTGGCTGGGAGAGTGCAGAGTTGGTCGCCCAGTCCTGAGAGCCCCATCCACCTAGCATTCGGTGTGCCGTGGTGGCCAACAGAGGCGTCTTGAACAGCTCCGGCCAGGGCTGCTGCATTGAAGCCCACTACTGTCTTCAGACCCAGTGGTGCTGTGATCAAAGGCTTTGAGGATGATGTGGGCACCAAGACATCGTTTTAAGGCTTCCCTGTGAACAGAATGAAGAATTCCCTCACTCACTATAGGGACCTAGGCTTCATCTCCTCCCCAAAAGGACAAGACATGCTCTATGTCTTTGCCCTTCAAACATCCATGACTCCGTGATGCTCCAAATAGCCATTTTGGGTCCTACCAAAGGGAACATACTTCAGACCTCTTTTGGAACAGATGCTCATGCAGATAAATTCAAGCCACCATGTCCAAACTTCATTTTCGACCCAATAGAGAGGTTTTTGAATTTGAGCTTTATTAACACAGATGCTAAAGACCTATACAAGCCTAGTACTGGGGCCCTTATCCTGCTGACAGCTTTGCATACCTGTGACCAGGTTACTGCCTATGAAATTATCACAAGAATCTAGTGAAAATTTTCTAACCACTATTTTGAATGACAAAAGGAGCCACTGAAATTTTATGTAAGTCATAGTCTACTTCTTGAGGCCACTCTGTGGAGAGAATTGAATACAGCTGGCATCATTCAGCTGTATCAGCGCTGACTCCAGCATTCCTGAGGCTTCTACTTCTTGCAAAGCCTTATCTCTTATCCTCTCAAGGCTGAAACATTTTTCTTGTCTTTTTAACCTGTAAGAGGAGCTCCATCTCTCCTCCCCTCTCCCCTTCTTTCCAATGGGGAATTTGGGAGGTAGGTTTACAACTCTGACCAAATGTGACAACGGATCTTGGGTCTGGCTTTTCCAAAGGTTCTCCCCTCTGGGTCTTACATGGACATTCCAACTTTAGCCAAAGAAAAATGTACTGCTTTGCTGGATTTGTTCTCAGATGGAAGATAATAGGCCCAAGAAGATAATAGGTACTGTCAGGTAGCAGAGGCAAGCATACCTCAGAGTTGGGCATTGTGAAGCTGGCATTTGGTATTGTGATGCTTTAGGAATGCCAGTCTCTCTATTTTAGACCTATAATTTAACCAAGATCACACAGCATTACAGTCAAATGCACAATGCCTTGCCCCAAATGATCCCACTAGTTATGTCAGGATTTTCCAGAAACAAAACTACTCTTCAGCAACTCAAGGATAAGTCTTAAGAATCTTTTTGTAAGTTGTTAATTCTCTGAGGACATGATCAGCTTGCTTCTGGCCCATGAGGAGTGGAGCCTTCTTGTCTGATAAAGTGGGAACACAAAAAGAAGCAGAAAAGACAATGTAATTTGAGTTTAAATAATTACATAAATGACAAAAAACCATTTTTTCTTCTTTTTTTTTGCATTGGGGATATAGAGAAAGCATATAATATGCAAGATGAGGTGTGAAGATCACTCTTAAAATTCAAAAATTAGGTGCAGTTTCTGGGTGTTTGATAAGGGTTTCAGTAATACTGAAGAGTAGTACTAGAGTAATGAACCCCTAGTCAAGTCATGATTTCAATTACTTTGAACTGAGGTTTAATAGTTTTAGACTGATGAGAGCTGTACCTTCTGGGTTTTTATTGGGACTTGGTTACTTCCCAGACTGGTTTAAGGAAGTCTGTCTCACCCAACATAATATCACATACAGTCCATTTATCTAAGCCTTGTGATTTAGTGTCTTGGTAAGTAGTACCTTTGGGCAATTTATTCTGCTACACCAGGTGTTTAACTGACAAGAGACTTTCCAAGGGAGCATTTGCCTTGTGCAATTCACCAAGGACCAGCATCTGCCCTTCAGTTCTTCAGTTTTAGAAGACAGATTTTATCAGCACACTTACTACTAGGAATGAATGAACTCGGTAACTAGAATCAAGAGATTAATGTCTATTAAGCTGCCACTGTAATAAATTTACAGAGGACCTGATAAACAAAAAATGATTGTGACAGTGTTGTAAAGGATGTTGTATACAAAGGAAGCATACAACAGCCTTTGAATGTAAACAGAATATCCAGGACAGATCCAGCCTGGCAGTAGAAGCTCAATTCTTGGAAATAAGAAAGTTGTATATCTAACCCCTTGATCCACTTTCCTGATCTTGAAAAGCCAGTTGATTTTTTTATGTCCCTTTGTTACATAATTGGCAAAAGCGGAATATGGGTGAAGCACCAAAGGTGAAGCTGTCTGTAAGTATAAAGTGCTAAGATAATTAGCCACAGGAGATTGCTTTGCTAAAAGAAGTTCAAGTTTTCCAAAACTCTAGTTGGCGAGATTTTTCTTGAGCTTTTCAAGTGGGCATTTGAACTTTCAAGATGGAAAAACTTTCTTGTTTTCACATGAGGAGGCCTGGGGGTGGGATAGGACTTTCCTCTTGTCACTCTTGGATGATGCTAGGTCGGAATAAGGAGTGGCAGGGTTGAATTGCTTCTTTAGAGTAGACTGGGCAGCCCCACATGCTAAAGCTAGGTGCACTGTTCAAGTGCAGTCATTTTTTTTCATACTCTTTTACAGAGAGGTGCTACGTAGAATGCTAATTATACCATTGATCATATACAGGCAGATACACAAGAAAACCAGCCCTTGCGTATCCATTACATTACTGACCAGCACATTTAGTATCTACTTTTCTTATCACTGTGAATGGTTGATTGAGCATTATCTTATCAGCTAGGTATGGACTGACTCTATCACATATTCATGGCCTACTGGTTGCAATGGTTACCCAAAGGTCTCTAAAAATCATGCTGAATTTTCTCTCTTCATTTTGAATGACACTCAACAATCTATGTTTACTTTCCTGTGGTCTTGTTTTATGTCATCGTTGTATGTTCCAATGAACACTTTTGACTAAGGATATGAATGTGGTCACACTGCAAGTTTTGCAGTGGCCAGAGATATAACATACAGGCATAACCTCAAAGATATTGTGGGCTTGGTTACAGACCATTGCAATAAAGTGAATATCATAATTAAATAAGTCATATAATTTTTTTTTGTTTCCTAGTGCATATAAAAGTTACGTTTATACTATACTGCAGTCTATTAATGTGCAATAGCATTATGTCTAAACAACATTGTACATATCTTAATTAAAAAATACTGTATTGCTAAAAATTGCTAACCATCATTTGAGCCTGTTGGAAAAATGGTGCTGACAGACTCGCTTAATACAGGGTTGCCACAAATCTTCAATTTGTAAAAAACGCAGTGTCTGCAAAGCACAATAAAATGAAGCACAATAAAATGACGCATATCTGTAATTCTAAGTGTATGCTGCTCAGAATGTATTTCCATTGAGCTTATAGCGCAGATTCACTAAGCAATTGCATTTCCAGGAGAACATTTCTGTCCCACTGCTGCATTACAGTAAAGTTACTTGCAAAATATTAAGGTAAGAATGTGAATTTGGAATCAGATAGACCTGGGTTTGAATGAAGTATGGCACCAAAAAGTAATAACTGTATGACCTTCAACAAGTTGTGTCATCTTTTGAAGTGGATTCTGTAGAACAGCATTCAAATCTTCCCCTTCAGTACTGCAGCACCATTTCCCCCAGGTGATGAGAATGTTGATGGCTGGCAGCTCTGAGTCCCTCTCTGAGAATTGCTCTCAGCTGAAGGGAGCTGCTTCACCCAAGGTTATATTTCCTCCCTGGGGCAGACTTTCTGCAATGATTGTTTGATGCAGAAGTTTCACTTTTGCCTTGATTTGGAAAAATCTGAAAGACTAGCCTGGTTCCAGAGATTCCTATGGGATCATTTGAGGTTGCAGTTCAGTGTCTTCGTCTGCCCATTCCTCTGCCCAGTTCTCCACAAATGGCTCTTCCCAATAAAATTAATGAATGCAAATAGCTGATTCAGAGTCTGTTTCCACTAATACATACTTGCAACCCCTCTGAATATCTGTTTCCTTGTAATAATATTGACCACTTCACAGTTTTGTAGCTAATTTAAATATAATAATTTATAGAAAATATGTCACACACTTCCTGACACAGAGTAAGTAGGTAAAGAAAGACATGTTATTACTGTTTCTGTGAAAAATTGGAGGGGGGCTTCTTCTTCAGGTTTTTCTTTCTGCCATCCTTTTTTTCCTTTTTTTCACCACTAAGCTTCTCAAATGTCTATTTTGTGTCTGCCATAGTCTTTTCTTTTTGCAGCACTGTTCTTAACCATCTGTAGTATTTTTTTTGTTTCATTTTGTTTTTTAACTTTCCTATTAATAGCTTGTATTCTTCATATGAAGTAAGGCCTCAAATTTATGTGTTCCTTGACATTTTGGGTAAAGCAGGAGTATCTCAAATGGCCTAATCACAAGCTGACCTCCCCACTCTGATCCTGGGAATAAGATTTCAGAGTTAAACGACCCTCGTTATCATGCGGACCAGACACAGTCCCTGCTTTAGTTCCCTGCAAGCCTGAGGAATTATTCAGAGGAGCTAACCATATCCTCCTGTGGAAACCAGGAATCACTCTATCCTCTTGATACTACAAAGCCTGGCTCTCACTGCCCCAATTGGTTACTCTGCTCCCATTGCAATCTCTTGTTACCCTGCATGGTATGTGGTGTACTCGTCTCCCTACTGTGAGTACATGTGACTAATAAATTGCTGCCAATATCTGTTCAATGTCAGTTGTGTGTTTGTCTAGTCCCATAACCCAAGGTAAAAATCTATTTCTCACCAATAGGGTGAAGACAAAGTGATTAAAACATTCCTGAAATAGGGCCTTTTCCGTGGCTCACTTTACTCTTATGAACTTCCATGTCTGAGATCAGAATAGTGAACAAGCTCCAGTCAGTTTTAGAATGCCTATATCTGCAATAACACAGGCATAGCAACCCTTGGCATCTTATTTCAACAAATACTCCCTTGGTTACTTCTACAGTTGTTTTGTCACCAAGGCCCCCACATATTATGAATTTTGAATGCCTAAAACCTCCTTAAGGAAACTGAGATGGGTTTATTGCTTTAATCAAAAGATACAAGTACAATGAATTTGTTTTCTCAGTCATCAAAATGTCCTCCCAGCTATTAAATTCAAATTTTATCTAAGGCTTTATTCTCTTCATATCTCACTTAGCCCTTTTAAGCTAATACTTTCAAATATCTCTATTTTAGCATCACTCATTTGCATGTTTCACTTACCCCCTTTAAACTAGTACTTTCCAATATCTCTCTATTTTGGCTTCACTCCAGAGGAGAAGTTTATATTTTCAAGTACCAAATGGGTAATTCGGATGGCTTCCTGCCATCAACTCCAATTTAACATTTTAAATGCATTTGAGTTTCCTTCAATACACATTTTCTTCTATGCTGATTTACTCTTAATAGTTCGTTTTCTCTACCTACATTACCTGACCTCCCTTGCAGATAGGTTGGAACCATATGCTAGTTTGGCCAATAGACTGTGAGCAGAGATGGTAGATGTAGCTTCTGAACCAGTCATTTAGGAGCCAGTATCCTTCCTCCATTTCTCTTTCCTCTACAGTGCCTTAGAAGCTAAATGTTCTTCATGTCATACCTATAAGCAGAAGGAGAGTGTCTGCCCCACACTAGAATTTAAAAGAACATGAAATAATCTTTTATAGATTTAAGCACTAGAATGCCCATGTTTATTTGTCAGCAAGGTTTATAGTGCCTACTCTGACTAATAAGAGTTCCTGGCTGGGCACTGTGTCAACCTGGAAGTCACGCCCTATCCAAAGAAGGCAGCTGCTCTGCCATAGCACATTATTTGCATGCAGAGATATAATAGTAACGTACCTAACATGGTTTTATTAGGCAAATCCACAAATCCAGGATTTTACATGTAATCTCCCAATGTTTAAAAATTGGTTCAAATTTTTAAATTATTCTTAGGGTCACACAAAATGTCTATGGAGCATATTCTGCTCATGGGCCACTAGTTTACAATTCATGAACCAAGTGATCTTTAATTCCTTCTCAGCTCTGTTATGTTATGATCCTGTAATCTGAGGAAATACCACTATACCCATTGGGCAGATGTTTACACACTGGTCCAGAATAATATTATTGAAGTATCTATTTTATATATCATAATCCTGCTTTAAAAGCAACGATGAAAACAAATAAACAAAATCCCACACAGTGTTTCCTTATTTCCCACCTACATGCTTCAATTCTTCTCTTAGGTATTTAGAGCCCTCCTCAATACAGAGCTACCTGGCCTTAAAACCTCATACTTTAGGCAAGCTTGTCTTCACATAAATGTGCTGTATACATTTATTTCTCTTTGCATAACTTTTTTTCTACTGTGCTTCATGCCATCATCTATGTTCCTTTGCTTAGCCAAATCATATCAGTCCGTAGGGACCACTCAACTCATTCAAAGCAACCTTCCTTGATCACTAAAGTCATCACTGGACCACTTTTATCTTGAATCCTTGAAGCATTTATAGCTCAGAACACTAAATTTCCTTTAAACACATTATTTTGTATTATTAGTACTATTTCAAATAAATTAGCACTTTCTCTCAAACCAGAATGAGGGCTGGGCAATATCTTGACTTGTGACACTTTTATATTTCTCAAAGTGCTTAGCACTGTTCTTCATTGTGTGACACATTTTTCTGTCTCACTCAGACTGCTAGTACCTAAGACTTGATTACTCTAATATTCCTTTATTACAAATGTAGTTGATAACATCCTTTAGCATGGATAGGTAAAGTCATAACTTAAAAGCAGCCCATAGAAGGCAGGGGGAGGGACAGAGAAAAAGAGAGTAAGCAAGTGGTTGGAGGCCAGAGGCAAAGGACAGGGCTGGGAGCTGAAAGGTCTGTGTATCAAGCAGCTTTTCCTCATTCTGCCCACCGCTTAATTTCTTTAAGCTTTTTATTTTGTTCAGACTGGTGGTCAAGGTATCTATATTCTAGCACATCTCATTAATAATCCCTAACCAAATGGAAGATTACTTACTTGTATATAAAAAAGTAAGAAAAAAGGTTATAATTATCTAACAGTTAATTTGAATCCCCAAATAAATTATAAAAAATCAAAATATGTTTTTCCAATCATTTTTTTTGTATTGGTAAAGACAAAACCAAGTTTGCACTGAAAAGAAAAATCTGTAGGTTGTATAGCAAGCTAAGAGCATCATTTTTATAAATCCTTCAAATATTTAACACAAATTTACATTTTCAAAAACTAACTCAAAAATTTGCTCTATGTGTGTTTTGTCAACGAAAATATCATTTATCAAACTGACATTAAACTGGACTGCAAATGCTATCTTACAAATAGTATAAGCATGTCACTGAGGCTGGATACATACATGTGAATATCATTTACATGTGAAATGGCTAACACTGCTGTGCATACTATTTCCTTTTCTTTCTTTCTTTCTTTCTTTCTTTCTTTCTTTCTTTCTTTCTTTCTTTCTTTCTTTCTTTCTTTCTTTCTTTCTTTCTTTCTTTCTTTCTTTCTGGTGAGGCAACCCTTGGTTGACCTCACAGTTCACAAGGACCTTTTCAGCTTATAATCCTTTATTTTTCATTTTTTATTTTTTGCACCTACAGCACCTGGTCTTCCTAGGTGGTGTCTCATCCAAGTACTAACCAGGCCCGACTCTGCTTAGCTTCCAAGATCAGATGAGACTGGGCTTGTTCAGGGTGGTATGGCCATAGTGCATACTATTTCCATAAGTAGTTTTATCCTATAAAAATTGTTTAGACTATCTCGAATCAAATTGCAACGAAAGAGCAAAAGAACATACTTTGATTATTGTAGACATTTTCTCAGACATTTTTAAAAATTCAAAAATTTTAATGCTTTTGGGACTTAAAGATTGCTGAGCATAAAATAAAAGTCAACACTGCTTACAAAATACTCTAGTATAGAGAGCATATTCAACACATCCATGTGGAGAGCACGTGGTAAATGTATATTACAGAACATTGAATTCCTGTTGTTTTATTCTAAGTTTTACATGGCCTTGCATATTTAAAGGTGGAGATTTAATCAAATAATATTGCATACATCTTTTTTTGTTCTAATCACCAACTTTAAAAAGAAGTACAGTGGAAATGTGTAGACCTTTATATATTTACACTTTTAAGGTCAATTTAATTTTTATTGTGATGTGACATTTTAATTAACACATGCCAAATATAAAAATAATTGCATATAGTTTTGTCCACAACATTCAAGTATTTTATTGTTAAAATATTCCAAAATGAATCTAGTAAACATTTTCCATTTCTTATAACCTGAGAGATGAATACAACTATTTTTATCAATTACAACTAAACTGGAATGAGAACAGCTGTGCTAAAACCCTGTAAAACAAAGCCGATCATCTAAAAATCTGAAACACTAATGTTTTCCATCCAAGATAGAAAACTGAGCACCCCAAATCAAGAGAACCCCATGATTAATTAAGTAACCAATCAACGACCACTTTGCTGTGATTGGAGCTAATAGGTATTCTAAGCTTGAAGGTTCTGCCTTCATTATTATTGGTGATTCCTAGAGTCACAGTTTTAATGTCAAATAAGACAGTTCTGTTGACCCTCTTTCCCAGAAACTAATTGTGGGCCATCGATTGGTCATTTGTTTTCCATTTACAAAAATTGAACCATTTGTATTAATGCATACAGTCTGATCATCCTGCAGACAGTAATATCCATTTTGTGCTTCTGCGCACACTACTTTGGTGTCTCCTCTGTTCAGTTGTCTCCCAATTTCAACTCCAAATGTTAATATATTCCCATAGTAATAAATTGCAGTGCTACAGTTGGAGAGACAGTAAACCACATCTGTCCCGGGACTGGGCATTTTCCATGCTGTTCGTGGCATTTGTCTGGCAGACCCTGACCTCCTGGTCTCTGATTTCTGCCCATCTAGAACTCTGGAACTCCCTCATTTCTATCTTAGTGGTCTCCTCATCCTGGCTTGCCATCTTCTTGGACTGCAGAATCTGCCAGACTCTTCCTGCTCCAGAGCCTTTCTCTCTCTGGCTCATTCTGAACAAAAGCTTTGCACAACTTACTACTCTGTGCTTTCTTCTTCAGTGATCATAGGTTTGAGGGAGAGTTTAACTAAATGAACTAGCTAATCTTTATTGAATAGTTGCAGTATACCAGGCACTATTCTAAATACTTTACTCATATCAACTCATTTAATTCTGTGGTGACCATGTGAGGTCTATATTAGCATCCTCATGAAGTAACTTACCCGAGATCACACAAATATTAGGAGACAGAGCCAAGATTCAAATCCAGGTGGTTTGACTCCCAAAGGTTGAACTCTTAACCATCATACCAGAAGACCTCTGTAAGTGAAGACCCAAGTAGTAAAAATGGGAAAGCCAGAGCAGCATGTTGAATCATGCAATCTTTACTTTTATTAGTATTATGTGTCAAGCATTTATGCATGCCATGACAGAAGTTATACCAGATAATAATTTTACATTCTCTAACTTCACAATCTAGTGAACAATAAAATAAAGGAGAGTGTGACTAAGACTAGGTGAAAAATGTAGGCTGGTTGCTAAGAGAGCACAGAGTGAAATGTGAGCAGTCCCAGGACAGAGGATCAGGAAATACTTCATGGTCGAGCCAGAGTTTGATTGGATCCAAGCATAGTATCTGGGAATTAGAAAGTAAGAATTAGGGGAGCACTTCTAGCAAAGAGAATGACAAAGGGAGAGTCTCAGGGGTACAGTGTGTACAGGGGAAGTACATGGCTTTGGATAAGAACTGGAATGAGAGCAGGCAATAGAGTTGAGAGATTGAGGATAGGACATAGAAGACCTTATATGCTGGGTTAAGGAGCTTGTATACAGATTGAAAGGGGATATATGTCAGTGGTTTTGAGTGTGCTTCAGGAGGATTGACTAGGCAGCAGAGAATGATATAAAATGGAGCTAGGAGTAACCAAACAAGAGGTTAACACAGTTTCTTAGAAGGGCTATTAAGCAGTGTACAAAAGGCAGATAAATTTGAGAGCCATTTTAGAAGCAGAGACAAAAGTCCTGTTGATTGTGAGAGGTGAGGAAGAAGGAGCTGTGGGAGTCAGTGAGAGTGAGAGTGGCCAGGCTCTCACTCTTGGGGTAAGTATGTTTTTCTTTTACCTGATTTCTTAGCACACCTCACCCAACAAGCATGTGATGAAAGGCCTCCACATCCACTACTCTGCCTTCTGTGACCCTTAACAGAGGGAGAATAATAAAGTTGTACTTGATTCTGAGATGGTGACTGATCAAATTCTTTTTGGTACATATGAAATTGATACTGACAAGTGCCTACACCACTTGAGGAAACTTTGTGAGACTCCAATTAGAAATTTCATTAATTCTTAAGTCACTGTTTATTTTTTTGATAGAAATTTTTTGTTTGTTTGTTTTAGGCACGACAACCCTTGGTTGACCTCACAGATTGCAAGGACCTTGTCATCTTACAATCCCTTATATATATATTTTTTAACTTTTTATGCCTACAGCACCAGGTCTTCCTAGGTGGTCTCTCATTCAAGTACTAACCTGCCCCGACCCTGCTTAGCTTCCGAGATCAGATGAGATCGGACGTGTTCAAGGTGGCATGGCCATAGACAAAAGTTAATACGAGTTTCCTACCTTGTAGAATTGTCAATTCAATGTCAGTTGGCTATCTAGTTGTCATACAAAAAAGCATACAGAACACATATTGTTACAAAGCAGTATAATGTAGCAGGGTATAGACTATGAGATTAACTGGATAAAAGGGAGTGAGTACTTGCATGGAAGTAACATTTTATCTATTGTAAAAATGCATAACTTCTACAAACAGTGAAAAGACAGTCTGATAAATCCAAGATTTGTAAAAAACTGTGCACAAAACCCACAATATTTGGGAAAAGAGGAAAAGTTTATACAAGTAGCAGTTTTAAAAATGTAACGTTTTCCTACTATCTATTACATATTAACATACACATAATTGAAAATATGTTACAACTAATGTCTGGAAAAGAAGTTCAAAATTTCCAAACTGAATTTTCCCATCACGTTTACTGTATAATGTAGTTTTTAATATTTCACAGCACAATTAAGCAATGTTTAGTTACTTTTAAACAAAGATAAAGGGATTTTCTCCCTCAAAACAAGTTTTAAACATAAAAACCTATGTTTATAAAAATTATAAACTCAACAATCTAAATATTTCAGATGAAAATCATACAAATTTCTCAAGTGTTCTTTATATTCCAGGTCTGTTGACCTAGTTATAGCGTAGACTCCTTCAGAGATATTTCAGTCTCTCTCTCTTCACTGGATGGTTATAGTCACTGTTCTTGAAAAGAGTCAGGGGAACTCCCAAAGTAGCTTAGTCAGAGAATGGTATGTTCAGTTAATTGCTCACTCAGATCTATTTTGTTCTGACTGTGTAAAGGATAGTAATATACATACAGTTGTCCCTTTTCTTCTGCATGTGACTTATCTCCACTCCCCTTTGCAAATTTGGATCTTTGAATCTTCCCCTTTTCAGACATTGTTGTCTCAGTTTGTCACTATGTATGCTGAACGTTCATTACTATCTTGCTATAGCAGATCTCTTCTTATTTTAAGCTTATAATGCCCTGTTCCTAGTAAGGGTTGCACTCCTCTGATTTTATCAGCCTGCTAGTCACCTTACTCCTAATTATGTGTTTTTTTTTTTTGTCATTTTGTTTTAGGTGAGCTGACTCCTTTCAGTATTTCCTGTAGTGCAGGCTTCATAGTGGAGAATTCCCTCGGTTTTTGTATGTCTGGAAAGGTATTAATTTCTCCTTCATATCTAAAGGAGAGCTTAACTGGATATATTATTCTTGGCTGGTAGTTTTTTTCATTTAATAGTTTGAATATTGGATTCCACTCCTTTCTGGCTTGTAGGGTTTGTGCTGAGAAGTCTGATGATGATTGAATGGGTTTTTCTTTACAGGTTATCATCTTTTCCCTGACTGCCCTGAGAATTCTGTCTTTGTCATTGATTTTTGATAATTTTGATACAATGCATCTTGGTGAAGGTCTTTTTAGATTGAGATAATTGGATGTTCTATTGACTTCTTGATTTTCAAGCTCTAGCTCACTCTTTGGATTTGGGAAATTCTCGTCAACTATTTGTCTGAAAATGCTTTCTAATCCCTGCTCTTTTTCCTCACCTTCGGTAATTCCCATTATTCTTATGTTTTCTCTCCTGATACTATTGGGTAGGTCTTGTATTTCTCTTTCATTATTTTTCATTCTTTGGTTTCTTTCTTCTTCCATCTGATTTATTTCTAGATTTCTGTCTTCAATATCACTGATCCTTTCCTCCATTTGGTTGGCTCTATTTCCTAAGCTTGTTATTTCATTTTTCAACTCTTACAGTGTGTTCTTTATCTTCAGAAGGCCTATTCGGTTCTTTTTAATCTCCTTGCTAAAGAACTAATTCTTCTCATCTAGCTGTTTTTCAGTTTCTAAAATTGTTGATATGATTTGTTTTGGATCTCAGTGAGTTTTTTCAGAAGTACCATCCTGAATTCTCTGTCATTTAAGTTGTATATTTCTATGTCTGTAAGCTTATTTTCTAGAGATTTTTCTCTTTCTTTCTGAGATGCCTTGCCACTTTGGTTGTTCATGGTGTTTAATGAACTATTTCTCCACTTGGGAATTAATGGAAGTGTGGGGAGCCGATGGGGAAAAAACCTGTGGCCTGAAAAAGACCACAAAGTTCCCTGTTGTGGCCCAAGGAAAGGAGGAACTTGGAGATAAACAGGACTGCAAGTTCCTGAAACATCTGGGCCTCATGAAAAAGGCTCTTACATAACCATTGTCTTTGGGAACAATGGCAAAAATAGATATGTAAAGCCTTTGTGATCTGGCTCTCTAAAACAATTGCCTGCAGCAAGAGATTACAGCTCAGCTCCACCCTTACACCCTGTGTATAAATACACCCACCTTTTCCCTAATAAACGAGACTTGATCAGAAAGCCTGTCTTGTCTCCAGTCTCTCGCGCCCCCTTGTCACCCTCCCTTTATTTCAGGTCTTGGGTCCCCGTTTTGTGTCCCGCTGGACGGGACATGGAAGTATGTTTTGCTTTTTCTTCCAGAAAGAAGATTTATTATATAATGATCCCTAGCCTGTTGCAAATAAGATGTTTTTCTTTTGGTTTCTAGTAGGTGGCATCTAAGCCTCTTGGATCTCTGCTTTATATAAAGTTTCAATAATGTCTTTTTTTCCTTGTAGATGTTTAATCACACTTGTTACCCTCAGTCTCAGTTCCTGTCAGTGTTAGCAACAGTTTCAGTAGCATTTGCTCAGATTTCCCTGGGCTCTGCAGTGATCGGTCTCAGAGGGTATGTGGAGAGGGGTCCTCTGGGTTGGAGGATGTAGGCTGTGGCTCAGCCTCAGTTTTGCAACTGTGGCTGGTAAAAATCAACAGCTGTTTCTCTGCTGTCCCTGCTTTTCTGCCATCCCTGTTTCTCTGTCTTTTGCCCTGATGACTGGACACTGCCACTGGCCACATGGAGCTTACAGCACTCCCAGGCAGGGCTGTTCAGGGAACTTGCTGCACCTTCTCTCCTCTCCCTCCTCCTACAGGGAGCTCCAGCTTCAAGAGGCAGCTTCTTTGTTTCTCCCAGTCCACTGCCCGATACCTGGGGCTCTGACCTGTGGTAGCTTTTATGCACAGATCCCATGCACAGATGTGCTGGTGTGCAGTTTGGGTGTTTTTTGTTGACTTTTATATGTTCAGCTTATTGTTGTTTCAAAGGGAGAGATCTGGGGACATCTCTCCTCCACCATTTAATCCAATCCTAGTTTGTTCTGAGATCTCAAGGCAGTGGAGTGGGGGAGGGGAGGAGATGATGTAGTGTTTTGCAAAAGGCTCTGAGAGCATTTATATAATTTATAAAATGATCACTCAATAAATCTAGTACCCGTCTGACACCATACATAGGTATTACAATACTACTCACTGTATTCCCCATGCTATACTCTACATCTCCCACGATTATTTTGTAACTACCAATTTGTACTTCTCAATCCCCTCCCCTTTCACCCATCCCTCTACCCTACATTCTAGCAACCATCAAGTACATTCTGTATCTATGAGTTTATTTCTGTTGTTTGTTTGTTTATCCTGTTTTCTAGATTCCACATATGACATCTGTCTGACTTACTCCATTCAGCACAATACTCTCTAGGTACATCAATGTTGTTGCAGATGGCAAGATTTTGTTCTTTTTTTTTTTATGGCTGAGTAATATTCCATTGTACATGTGTACTACTTCTTCTTTATCTATTCATCCATTGATGGACACTCAAGATGCCTTCATATCTTGGCTCCTTTAAATAATGCTACAATGAACATATGGTTTCACATTTTCCTTCAGAGTAGTGTTTTGGGTTTCTTTGGATAAATACTCAGAAATGGGATAATTGGGTACTTATTTTCTCTTGTGATAGCCTTTTTTTAAAAGTGTATTTTGTCATGTATGTGAGCTCTAGGCCTGATTGACCCAAGGTCTGACTGTTATCTAAGGCCTTACTGATCTAAGGTTTGACTGGCCCAAGGTCTGGCTGTGATCCAGGACTGTGGCTAGAAATAGAACCTCCAAGACTTAGAAAATATGTAAACATACTTGAGTTTACTGTATCACACATGCGTGGCTGAATGCCACTTTTTTACTCTGCTATGTGAGTAGCCATGCAGTCCCAGAAGAAGAGCAGAAGGAACAGAAGGGGAGAACAGAAAGGGAGCACAAGAAAGGGGAACAGAAAAGTGTGCAAGACTGCATGCCCCATGCAATAGACTGCACTCCTCAACAGAACTGCACTTCCCAACAGAAGTGTACTCTGCACAATAAAGTTGGTGTCTGCCCTTTCATCCTCATGTCTGCCTCTTGTGCATTCTTCCAACTGGGCATTACACTATTGAGCCTTCCCTTCTTGGTCAGCAATACCGCTGACACTAACACTAGAGAGAGCCAACATGAATTGTTCGGCCCTGACAATGTATTGCCAACCCAGCTTTTTTTTTTTTTTTTTCATTTTTATGAAACCTCTTTTTTTCATCCCTCTACTTTCAGTCTGTGTCTTTCAATCTGAAGTAAGTCTCTTGTAGACAACATATGTAAGGGTCTTGTTTTCTTATCCATTCAGCCACTATATCTTTTGATTGGAGCATTTAATCCATTTATAATTAAAGTAATTGTTGCTATATATGTAGTTATTGCCATTCTATTATTCATATTTTCTATCTTTTCTTTTTTTTCCTACCTCTTCTTAAAAAAGTACTTCTAACATTTCCTATAATATTGACTTGGTGGTGATGAACTCCTTTAGCTTTTTGTTGTGTGGTAAGCTCTTTAGTTGTCCTTTGATTCTGAATGGTAACTTTTCTGGGTAGAGTAATCTTGGTTGTAGGTCCTTGCTTTACATCACTTTAAATATTTCATGCTAATCCCTTCAAACCTGAAAAGTTTCTGTTGAGAAATCAACTGACAATTTTATGGGTGCTTCCTTGCAGGTAACTAAATGTTTTTCTCTTGCTGCTTTTAAGATTCTCTCTTTGTCATTTTAAAACTTTGACATTTTAATTGTGATGTGTCTTGGTGTGGGTTTCTTTGGCTTCATCTTGTTTGGAACTCTCTATGCTTCCTGGGTCTGTATGTCTATTTCCTTCACCGGGTGAAGAAAGTTTTCAGTCATTATTTCTTGAAATAAGGTTTAAATTCCTTGCTTTCTCTCTTCTCCTTCTGGTATTCCTATAAAACAAATGTTCATATTCTTGATGTTGTCCCAAAGACCCCTTAAACTATCTTCACTTTTTTGGATTCTTTTTTCCTGATTGGGTGTTTTCTGATACCTTATCTTCTAAATCGCAGATTCTATCCTCTGCTTCATCTAATCTACTGTTAGTTCCTCCTAAGCTATTTTTATTTCACTTATTGTATTCACTTCTGACTGGTTCTTTTTTATGTTTTCTATCACCACTTTTATGTTTTCTATCTCTTTGTTAAAGTTCTTTCTGAGTTCATCTATTCTTCCCCTAAGTTTACTGAGCATCCTTATAACAAGGGTTTTGAACTCTGCATCTGGAAGATTGCTTGTCTCTATTTTGTTTAGTTTGTTTTCTGGAGCTTTGTTCTGTTCTTTCATTTGAGGCATGTTTCTTTGTCTTCCCATTTTGGCTTCCTACTTGTGTTTGTTTCTATGCATTAGGTAAGGCTGCTATGTCTCTTGGTCTTAGTAGAGTGGCCTTATGTGCTGTGTGCTGTGGGGCCCAGTGGCACAGTCTTCCCTGGGCACTAGAGCCAGATGTTCCATGTATGTCTCTTATATGGGTTGTGTGTTCCCTCCCATTGTAGTTGAGCCTTAGTTGCTTTTTGCTTATCAATGGGAGGGACTGACTCTTAGGCTGATTGGGTGTGATGACTGGCCATGACCAGTGGAGGAGCTGTTGTGCAGGGGCTGACCCTACAGAGCAGGATTAGCTTTAGCAGGGCTCTGGTGCCTGCCTTGCCTTCCTTTGGGTGTATCACCCTCAGATGTGACCTCTAGGTGGTGCTCCAGCTCAGACCGAAGCTGGCTAATGGGTGTGCGGTACAGGGCCTCTTGGGAGGGGTCCTACCAGAGGCCACGTTATACTGTAGCCTGTGCTCTACCAGTAGATGGCCACCATCCATGCTGGGCTTAGAAGTACCTTGAGAGGCAAGACACAAACTGAGGCCAGCTACTGCTAGCATTGGGCTTTGGGTTGCTCAGCAAAAGGTACGGGTCACGCTAAGGTCAGACACTGCTTGTTTAGGTTTTGTGAATCTATTAGAGATTTTAGGAAAGTCTGTTGCATGAGTCAAGACAGGCTGTTTGTATGGAAAAACCACTGGAAGCAGCCAGGGTGGCTTGCATGTTGGGAAGGGTAGGGTCTCAGGGAATTACCAAGGTGGGGTGACCAGTGTTAGCTATGTTTATGAAGACTCAGATATGGTGCCCACCTGGGACTACAAGCTGGGTGAGGGAGGGCTCAACAAAGGAACAATGCCTCTGCCAGCGCTTCTGTCTGGAGAAATCTGCCCCTCCAGACCTTGCCCTGAAGCCAGACAACTTAGTTCCTTCGCATATGTCTCTGGTTCCTTTCGAGCTGCTGCCCCAGAGCTAGAGCTCAGAGTTAATGAGTTCGTAGGTGAGTAACTCCACATGTGAGCTCCTTAAGAAGAAAGTCTGTGACTCCCGCAGCCCTCTGTCTCATTCAGCCATAATCTCTGCTGATTTTGATGGCCAGAAGTTGTGGAGACTTTTCTTCCCAGCACTGAATCCCTGGTGCTGGGGAGTCTGGTGTGGGCCCAGGAACCCTCACTCTTCCAGTGGGACCTCTGCAGCTGAGATATTTCTCTCTATTCTCAACCGCCACATGTGGGCATGGGACCAGCATGTTTTATGTCTCTGCCCTTCTACCAGTCATAAGGTGGTTTCTTCTGTGTGTCCCCAGTTTTAGGACTTCTGTTCAGTTAGACTTCAGGTGACCCCCAATGATGGCTATTCTGTAGTTGTAATTTTTATGTGGTTGTGAGAAGAGGCAAGCACAGCATTTACCTATTTCAACATCTTTACTGGAAGCCCCAGTTGTCTCTTTTCCTCGCAAATCAAAGACTTTAGAGGAGTGGACTCCCTTTTTCCCTTCTGCTTTATTTCTTCCCAGAATGCAAACACAACTCCTGGAGTAGCAGGGGTCACCTTGCAATCAGGAGGAAGCACATGCCAGAGCCAGCAGAGCAAGGAAATGAAACTCAAGCAGTTGTATGAACCCTGTTGGGCTTCTCTCAGCAGCATTACATTGCATGACCCCAGGGGGCTGCATCCACAATGTAGCCTCTGCATATGGAGTGCACTGGACCACAATTCTACAGGCTACAATATATAGGAGACCCTTTGGAATTGTGTAACACTGCAGCACTGATTTTTTTTCTCTTTTATTAATCCTTCTTTGGTTTACTAGCAGTAGTCAGGATGTAATAATATGCAGCCAAACACAATCTTAAATGATTAGCTAGAGAATTAACATAATCATATTTCCTCTTCAAAACTTTGCTCTCAAGATTCAGAAGCATAAACTCGAATTGAGTCCTAGGACATTTCAAGTATCCTCCATGACAGTTATGAAAAGTGGACTATAATAATTACTCTATTAGTGTGATTCATTTGACGAGTTTATTTTCTTGCCAACTTCTTCAAAAAGGATAATTAAAGGAAGGGTGAGGTTGGAAATATTGGACTTTAAATCAAACATTAGGGCATAATTAAACAATCATAACTATACTTTATGTTATGTAAATGCAAGAGGTGGATGTTCTTCAACTTCATATCTAAGTATTCACATATCTGTCATGACTACCTTCAGATATATAGAATCTGTGTGTATTGTCATTAAACTGATTCAGCCTCATGTTGTCTTGCTCAGACTACTGCATTTGCCTTGTACTTGATTTCTTTGTCTTTATTTTATTTTCTTTCTAATTGAGTCTCCATATTACCAGAGAATTGTCTTTCTCAAAATCACATTTCCCACTATCACTTTTCTTCTTTAAAACTTTATTTAGATAATTTCTGTCTTCTGTATAAAGTCCAGATACCTTAACGTGTCACACTAGGTTCTTTATATTGTAGCAGTGTTTGATTTTCCAGCTTCAACTTTTGCCAGTAACAAAAACTTGACAATTTCTAAATAGAGTGTGACATTTATAATTTTGTGCCTTTCTTGTTCATGGGTTTTCTTTCTGTCAAGAATGTTCTCCTTCCTTTCAACTTTCATCATTCCCCTTGATCTTCTTTTAAGGCTCGGTAGATAGAGTAGTCTCAGAAGTTTTTCCCAATCTATTCAGGCAGTTGGTTATTCCTTACTCTACATTATTCCATATATGTCACTTGGAATTACCTCACAACAACACTTAATTTGCTCTATTAAAATAATCGGTTTTCTTCATATCTGTTTCATTTTCCAGATTATGAGTTCCTAAGGGTTCATGGGCATATAGTATATCTCAGTTTTTAGTATAAGTGCTCAGCTTAATTTTTTTAAACTTGGAGTTTAATCTAAGTTATTGTCTCAATCATAAACTACCTAATTAAATCAGAGATGTGAATGAAGTGATCAAATATTCCAAATGTAAAGCTTCTGAATTATTCCAAATCAGAATCGAGCCTTGAATTATTTTGGAAATAACTAATCTGAGACTATTAGTAGAGAATTTGAGCTGCTTTTAGTATAATATCAGTACATAATTATTAACAGATATGCATTTATATATCTTTACGTGCTTAACCACAGAATATATATATATATATATATTAATATATTTTCTTACAAGACAAAACAATATTTTAAGAGATTATATTGTATAAACATATATATTAATCTTCTCTTGACTTCGATAAGAATTCATCTAATTTGATTTACACGAAAGTGGTATAAACAAAGCTTATTGATGTCAAGGGAGCCTATTGTATTTAATGTTGATGGATGCTCACACTGTTAATTCATATATGGTTTAAATATTAATGAATGGGAACATTGCTTTTAGGTGCAAGCCTGCTAATAAATAAAACTCATTATAAGATGTCATATAATAGGCATATTATATGTTGGAAAAAAAATACAGAATACAGCCTATGTTTGTACGTCTCAGGTCTGAGGGAATTGGGTTTGGAGACAGATGACTAATTACTGTGTTTTGTTTTGGAAATTTTCAGGTTTCCATGAGAAAGTGAAGTCAAGTGGGCACTGCATTCATAAAATTTTACACTGAATAGTGGTACCCCTCTATTCTCTCTTCCCTCTTCCATCTCTTCCCTCTCCTTCCTCTGCCAAAACATTTTATTTGTTTGTACTTATTCTATTCTTTAAAATAAAACATTTTATTTATTTATTTTTTCTCATTCTATTTTTTCTTTAAAACACATCGGTACAATTTGTGTGATATATACATGGGTGAGAAAATTAACTTTGCACCAAAATAATTAACAATTAATATATCCTATTTAAATATACATTCCAAAAGTGATTAGTGAGCATTTTAAAGATCCTAATTAAGAGTCCACACTTCAGGGGAGGTGCACACAGGCACTTCAATAGCATCATCTAAATTCGTGCTAGCTCCTTGCTATTCAAATCTGGTCCAGAAACCAGTAACTTAGGCATCAACTACAGTTTGTTAGACTGCAGACTCTCAGACCTTCAACCCAGACATAATGAATCAGTCTGCATTTGAACAGAGTCCCAGTGGATTCTGTGAGCATTTAATTTGAGAATCAGTGTACTAGGCAGTCGGTTAATTAGCATGAAATATGTTAGAAATAATTTTTTCATGGGTGAGGTAATGACCAAACATTTGATTTCTTAGAAATATTATACAGATAACTTTGTCCATGCTAGAATTATAGATAAGAATCTGGGGAAGCTCATTAGCTTTTGAAATGGCACCCCAAAATGAATCTAGAGCTTGTGTTCCCTACTTAACAGAAGATTCTGGCATCCGATCGACTGCAAAGTTAGCTGACCCTACTGTCAAATATTTTTACATTTGTCTTGGAATGAAACTTCCTTAAAAGTCACTTTCTTTTCATCGTCTACAAGTACAGAGAATGAGAATGCCACATGATTGCTTTTGTACTTGCTTGATAGTAATGTTTGTATGTATATGTTTATAAATTTGTTTTACAAATTTGTTGTCTTACATTATATCGTAATAGCATGCCACCTGCTACTGAGCTCAGAAATCACTGGAAGCTTGGGCATTTAACCAGAAAGTGTACTACAATTTTAAAAGACCAAATTGGTTTGGGACATTTTAGAACATACACTTGAAAGCTACACAACCCTACAATTTCTTGTCTAGTGGTCATCTTGGCTTATAGATAGTCTTATAACTGAAATTATTTTGTATACAAGGAAAGCCTTCAGTCCAGATAAGAGTTAAGACTATTACTAATGATATTCTATTCTAAATGCAACTAGTGGGATTATATGTTCATTTTTGCAAAAAGTACTTGGCCCTGGATTGCTATTCTTCTTCATGGCATCATGTTAATTGCCAAAAGATGGCACAATTAACATAGTGCACTTCATAGATATTTCTGCAACATTCTTTTAGTTGTCATTCTCAGGTAAGGGACCAACTCTGTTTCTTTACATATCTTTAATTTCATTATAAATTAGCATAAGAAAGCCTAACCATTGTTCTTTACAGAAACTTAGATTTTGCTCTCATTTTTATTATGTTTTTTCTTTTGCTTACTTTGAATTTAATTTGCTCTATACTTTTTCTAGTTTCCTAAGAGGCAACTTAGATGATTGGTTTTAGATCCTATTTTTCCCCAATGTATGAATTCAGTGCTATAAATTTCCCTCTAATCACTGCTTTTGATGCATCCTACAAATTCTAATAAATTGTATTTTCATTTAGTTCAAAATATTTTTAAAATTTTTTGAGATTTCTTCTTTGACTCATGTTATTTAGAAGTGCGTTGTCTAATCTCTGTGTATCTGAGGGGTTCCTAGCTATCTTTCTGTTATTCATTTCTAGTTTAATTTTATTGTTATCTAAGAGCAGACATTATATCATTTCTATTCTTTTAAATATGTTAAGGTGTGTTTTATGGGGAAAATGTGATCTATCTTGGTTAATGTTCACTTTGAACTTAAGAAGAATATGTATTCTTCTGTTGGAGGAAGTGGTCTATAGATGTCAATTATATCCAGCTGATCGATGATGTTGAAGTCAATTATGTCCTTACTGATTTTTCCCCACTGGATCTATTCATTTCTGATAGAGGGGTTCTTAAATCTCCAAGTATGATAATGGATTCACCTGTTTTTCATTGCAATTCTATCAATCTTTGCCTCATATAGTTTTATGCTCTGTTGTTAGGTGCATACACCTTTGTTATAGAATTAATCCCTTTACCATATATAACACCCTTTCTTATACCTAATAACTTTCTTTGCTTTGAAGTTTGCTCTGTCTAAAATTAAAATAGCTAGCTATTCCTGCTTTATTTTGTTGTCATTTACATGGTATATATTTCTTCATCTACTTATTTTAGGTTTTAATGTTTGCAGGGAAGTTTTTATTTTTACTTTACTTTTAGCTCCCCACCCCAGCTTTAATGAGATATAATTGACATATAAGATCATATAAGTTTAAGGTGAATAACGTGATGTGTAGAATCTCAAACAGCTGAACTCATAGAAACAGAGAGTGTATTAGTAGTTGCCAGGGGTTGGGAGGTATAAGAAATGAGGATATGTTGGTCAAAGAATATAAAATTCCACTTATTTTAATCTACATGTTTCTTTATATTTAAAGAGAGTTTCCTGTATATAGTTAGGTCTGGTTTTCTGATCCATTCTAACAATTTGTCTTTTTAATTGGTAAGCTAAATTTAGAACACTGACATTTAAATTAATTATTGATATAGTTGGATTAATATCTACAAAATGTGTTACTATTTCTGTTTGTTGCCCTGGTTCTTTGTTTCTATTTTTGTCTTTCACTCTTTTGTAGTTTTAATCAAACATATATGATTCCATTTTCTCTCTTTTCTTAGTGTATCAACTTTACTTCTCTTTTTTTTGAAAACTTTTTTTTAGTAATTACCCTCAAATGTGTAATATACATTTACAACTAATACATGTCCACTTTCAGTGAACACTATGCCACTTTATGAGTAGTGTAAGTACTTTATAATAACAAAAATAATCCTAATTCCTTCCTCCCATCCCTTATATCTTTGCTGTCAATCATTTAACTTATTTCATATATATGTATACATGGGTCTACTAGTAACAAATTTCCTCAATATTTGTTTGTCTGAAAAAGTCTATTTTTTTATTTTTGAAGGATAATTACATAGAATATAGAATTTTAGGTTGATATTTATTTTTGCAACACTTTAATATTTTACTCCATTCTCTTATTGCTCGCATGGTTTCTGAGAAGTCAAATATAATTTTTATTTTTGCTCCTTTATAGGTAATGTACCTTTTCCCCTCTGGCTTTTTCAGGATTTTTTTCTTTATCTTTGACTTACTATAGTTGGTGCAGGATTGTTTTTTATATTTTTTTTAGTTTGGTGCCTAATATTATTTTGGGGAAATTCTCAGTCATTATTGCTTCAAACATTTCTTATATATTTTTTGCTTTCTTTCCTTCTGATAGTCCTATTTCATATATGTTTTCCCACAGTCTTTGTATATTTTCTGCTGTTATTTTTCAGTTTCTATTCTCTTTGTTTTTAAGTTTTAGAGGTTCCTATTGATATATCCTCTAGCAGAGATTCTTTTCTCAACCATGTCCAGTCTAATAAGTCCATGAAAATAATTCCATTTCTCATTACAGTTTTTGATCTCTAGCATTTTTGTTTGGTTCTTTCTTTGTATTTCTGTGTCTCTGATTACATTGCCAATCTGTCCTCTCACTTTCTTTAGATTTGTGTTAGCATGATATATCTTTCTTCATTTAAAAAAATCTATATACATATTTATATTTAAGATGGCTTTGTTACAGAAAACATATAATTGGATCTTGTTTTTGATTTGCTTTTACAAATTTAGTGTAAACCTAAATAAATTCATTGCCAAGGCATATAAGAATTAAACTTCTGAAAACCAAAGGCAAAGAAAATGTCTTGAAAGGAGCCATAAAAAAAACAAAACAAAACAGTGTTTAGCCTATAGGGGAAAACAATTTAAATTACAACAGATTACTCATCAGAAATTATAGAGGCAAGAATGTTCCAAAACTTCTTCTGTTGTTGAAAAAAAAAAGAATCCTATCACCAGTAGAAATGTCCTTTAAGAATAAAAAAAAATTCAAGCAAGACATTCTCAGAGGAAGAAAAACAAAGAATTTGTCACAAGCAGATCTATTTTAAAAGAGTAGCTAAAGGAAGTTATCTAAAGAATAATAGAAGAAACTTTGAAACATAATAAAAAATACAGTAAGCAAAAATATAAATAAAGAAAATAAGCTTTTCTTTTCCTTTTGAATTTTCTAAAGTATATTTGATGTGTGAAGCAGAAATAACAACACTGGAGTTTGCTCAGTTTCTTGAATTCGTAGGTTTATGTCTTTTGCCAAATTTAGAAAGTTTTCATTCATTATTTCTTTGAGTACTTTTTGCCTCATCCTTTTTCTCTTCTCTTTCTGGGACTTTGATGACAAAAATATTATATTTTTTGTTAGAGTCCCAAAAGTCTAAAGCTCTGACTATTTTCTAACCTATTTTCTATTTGTGATTACATGAATAATTTCTATTGCTGAATTTTTAAGTTCACTGATTCTTTGTTCTTAGAGTCTAATCTCCTTTGCTGCCTCTTGAAATTGATTTTGCACACTGTGAGAACTGCACATGAGATAAAGGGTAGTTTTCCCTCTGTTTATTATATGAATAATATCTGTTGCTCAAACTTTAAGTCCTCTTCATTTTGTTGTTAAGCTCATCTACTGAATTTTTAATTTTGATTGTTGTGTTTTTCCATTTTAAAATAAATTTTTACTTGATTCTACTTTATATCTTCTATTTCTTTGAAGAGACTTTTTCCTTGCTGGAATTTTCTCTTCCTTCCTTCCTTCCTTCCTTCCTTCCTTCCTTCCTTCCTTCCCCTTGATTCAAATGTTTGTAATTGTTCATTGAAGCATTTTTGATGGCTGCTTCACTGTTAGATAATTCTAATAACCCCTCATCTCAGTATTTGCACCTATTGATTTTCTCTTTTCATTTTGTTTAAAATCTTCCTGGTTGTTGGTATAATGAACCTTTAAAAATTGAAAACTGGAGTTCTATATTATGTTATGACTCTAGATTTTAAACCACTTTTAGCTGAATTTCTCTGGTACCACTTCAGCAGCAGAAGGGAGGACCTTGTAATTGTCAGGTTGGGTATCGAGTCCCAGGTTCCTTAGTCTTTGTTGCCATTTGGATGGGAGTCTTCTTATGTCTTGGCAGTGGTGGAGTTCCAACATCTTCTGTGGTCTCTATTGACAATGTAGAGGTGGTAGCTTTGTTACTTTTAGGTAGTTCTAAAAGTCTTGTCTCTCTACTCATCTTTTTTTGCCTCCACCCCAACAGAAAGAGTGAGGGGCACCTCATTATTGTGTGTGTAGAGGGGAGGTGGAAGTATAAATTTCCCAGTTGGTCTCTACTGTAAATAAACACCAGTGATTGTTGAGTCCAGACTCTGAACAAGTTCAGTACAGTAAAACTGCCTTTAATTAAATTTTAATTCTTAAAATGAGAGGAAACATTTAAAATTTTTGAGAAATCAAATCTAGTGGAACATGAAAGGGGAATATATCTTATGATTTTGTTCTGGAGAGTTTTCATTTCCTTCCTATTCTTACTTAACATGTGTGTTTATTTTGCATTCCCCTATTATATAATTTCTGTGTGTGTGTGTGTGTGTGTGTGTGTGTGTGTGTGTGTGTGTGCGCGCGCGCTTTGCTTCTGCATTTAAGACTGAGTAATTGTATTTTTAGAGGGGAAGTTATAGTAGCTTCACAGAAATATTTTGATCCCTCTAAAAGAAATTGCTTTTGCTATGTAATGTTTTATCTGCATGCTGTTCCTTTACCACATTCCACTTCTCAAGAGATAACTTTATATGGGTGAGTAGTATATTGCTGGGAAAATTCTCTACTATAAATTTCCTCAGCCCAGAAATGTTGGTTGCAGAAATATCATGGCATATTGTTCTTAAATAAGAGGGTACTCTAATAATGAAGTTCAAGTCTTGACCACATATTGCCAACATGTCTAACCAAAAATTATCAACTTTCTTTATTTTCTTCAATTATCAATTTCCTCTATTTTCTTTCCGCTTGATGTTAGTTAAGTGTATGAATTTATCCTGTTTATGAAAATTACTTATTTCGGGCCAAGGATGAAGAGAGTTTCTGACCAAAACTACCCCTTATCACATGCGCAGTTATTACAGTATGCAAAATCAAATTTAAGAGGCAGAAAGGGGATTAGACTCTAAGGTATATTAGTGTTTTAAGGAATATGTCAGAAACTACTGATGTTCAGATTTTAGGATAAAGAAATCTCAATTCAGAAAATAGATCCAAGCATGATGGAATTAAAAAGGCTATGGAAGCAAGTATATAACAAAAATGATTTATATTTGATGAGGAACTATGACAAAGTGTGAGACTGTCCACTTGAGGCACTAATTTCTCTTTTTAAACCTTAATAAAACTTATTTGTGATCACTATTGCATTTCTCTTTTTTAAAGGTAGTATTTCTCTGAACATTGCAGATAATATCCAGTCCTGCCATATCATTTACAGGGATTTATCTAGGATTTAGCTTGCAAACTGCAATGGTAGAAAAATGAAAAAGAGTTGCAGTCTTATAAGTGCTTCATAAGTGCTGCAGCTTATAAAGACCTGTCAAGGAAAAATTGAAGAGGAATTTAGAAAATAACTTTTCATTCTTTTGTGAAAATCCAACTGTGCCTCTTTACAAGTATTTTCTATTATTATTCTTTATTTCTCCAACCACATATATATTTTTATTCTATTTCAGATAGATTTTTGGTTACATAGAAAGAGGAAGAAAAAGACTTATTACTGAAGATTTCTCAGCCATTCCACCTTTTGGCTTATGCCATGTTCCTCGGGAAACAATTTTCCTTCTGAACTTACCTGTATCTCAGCTGTATTAATAATACACTGTGTTAACTATCTCCCACTCTCAAATACCATGCATATATACTCTTGCTTGGATCACTTCTAGGTCAAATGTTTCCTCCTAGGTTTGTATATAAACAGAACATACTTAGGACTGAAATGTAAATGAAGAATTTTGATATTCAGAGTCTATGTGTATAAGGAGAAAAAAAATGTTTACTCTTTTGTTTATGCTTGAAATCTATTTTGACCAGAATAGATCTAGATGTTGGTATCTTATTATAAAATTTATCTGATGCCTAATAAACTCTCAATTATAGTTTTAGCTTATTCTTTAGCTCTAGAATTTCTATTTCCATTTATGTTTGATTATTACTTCTGTCCCATTTATTCGGGTTTTCCTATAGTACCACCAGTAATCTATAGGCTTAATCTCCATATTTTTGTTTATTGTGTTTATCATCTGTAATCACTGTTTTCATGGTATTTTACTTGATTTTTGGAGAGTTTCAAAAGTTTTTTTTTTATTCACATATTAAGATGAGTGGGAATGGAGGTGAGGAGTATAATATTGTGCATAGAACCAGCCAAATTTCTTGTGTGATGGAAATATGTAGTTAAACCTAGTTTAAATAAAGTGAGAGCTTCTCTGACATGAATATGGTGAATTTCTTTTTGTGCATTATAAAGCAAGTGTTAATACTTATTTCTCCAAAGGAATTGCATTAATAACTATATGCCCCAAACTACTCTGTTCTCATGACTTTTCTTGTTTCTTCAGCTTCCTATGCTACCTTAACACTCAAGGATGCAATGGACCACTCTTCCAGTGGAAGGGAATGGAAGAAGGTAGTGACAGGCCCTGGCTGCCTTAAAACACAGGCATTTCTGTCTCATATATGCTTTGGGCAAGAACCATATTTTTCAGGAGTGCTGAAAGGTGAAATTGGTCTATCTTTATCCTATGTGACTCAGCTGTTTTGTTTCAGAAGTTGAAGCTTGTGTCAGAAGTCAAAGCTGTTATTTTACATTATGACCCTGTTTGGTAATATAGTTAATAAAAATACCTAGATCTCTTCGTTTTTCTTTATATTAGTTATCTCCATATGTAATATTAGATTATCAATTGTTGTTTATTTGCCTATTGTCTATCTCTCTGTACTGGAAAATAAGTTCCCTGTGAGTGGGGATCTTATTGCTTTGTTAACTGCTGGATTCTTAGGGCCTGGCACACAGTATATGCTCAGTAGATATTTGTTAAAAGGAATGAAGGATAAGACTGTAAACTGGAGAAGACAAACATGATTATCAGGCTCTTTGTTTCCTTGACCCTATGGTCTCAATATATAAATATCTAAAAATGAAGATGAATAGTTTAGGAAGGGAAGGTGGATGATTTATTTGGAACATATTTGGTTTCAGGTGTACAAAAAACATCTTCATGGATATATCAACTGGAAATTTAGGTTGAAAATCTGAAGTTAAAGGGACAGTTTTGTGCTAATGGAGAGACTGAATCTTTAGGTAGTTCAGTTTCTTGTGTATTCTCAGTTCATGCAGAAATGCATTGAAGCACACTGTCTGTGGCTTTGTATCATTATGCCTCAACAGAATCTATGTAGTATTCAGTGCATAAAAACCACTAAAGCAATTCTGTTGCATAAAATTACCAGTGGGCTGAAGACTGAACCCTTGGGGACACTAATATGGAACTTAGAAAAAAATATTTTTACATAATTATAGCCTTTTGAACAAAGAAAACTAAGTAATAAGACAAATGTTGAAGAGTGATTGAATAGATAGAGACCTCTAGAGATTGAGATTCATCTCTAGGAGATATGGTTTTATATTTTGAAGGGGGGTTAAATCCCTGGAGCCATCTGTTTATCATTCAAAGGATTATAAAATGTTAGGGAGCAAAGGGTTATCTCAGTCTTTCTGAAGCAGAGAGTGGAAGCTAGGTGGTAGTTTCTATTTATGCTCCCAGATTTATAATTTCAGCACTACTCCCATAGCACTAAAGAAAAAGTCATTTGTGAATGCAGGGTTATATCTGGCTCCCATAGTATCACTTTGAAGGAAGGTGATGGGGCAAGGGAAACCAACATATTTGTTGCTGTAAAGTAATAATACTATGACTTTGATCCAAAAGGCTAATATTTGATTTCAGGACAAAATAAATAAGTATGGATATTAAAAACAGTGACTAATACTATAGGCTAATGAGAGAAAAAAAGAATCCATGCAGATTATGGAGAACTGGGAAAGAGTGATATCTTAGAAGATAATTGAGAATTTTGAGTATTTGAAGATTAAATCCAGGTAGAAGATGGATTTAATCTAGATTCTAGAAGGCTGTATAAAAGTCAATTGTCACACATTACTGGGAGGCAAAGTTTTTTACAAAAAGGGAAAGCATTTTATCAAAGTTTTTAGTAAGAAATCACAGTCCCTAGAATTAAAGTAATATGTTGTAATGAAAAGAATACTGAATCAGGAATAAAAGAATTTCTGGGATTTTTTTTTCTTAATCACTCACAGCTGTCTTTCAATTGGTTTTTCACCCTTAATCTGTCTACCTAACAGTACTATCCTGAAGATCAATCATGTGAAAGTATGGATATAAACACATTTGCAAATTTTTAAATGCAACTGTATCTTAGATAAACTCTCGAACTAAACTATTAAAGCAGAGACTAGGTGGCCCTCTCTTAAACCATCCTGGATGTCTGACAGTCTGATAACTGCAGCCCCAGATATCTGAGTGCAACCTCTTGGGAGACCCTAGTAGGAACGACCCCGAATCCAGTCAATCTACAGAACCATGAGAGACAATAATAAATTGTTCTAAATTAAGGGGTAATGCTACATAGCAATAGACAGTATACTTTAATACATTTCTACATGAACTGAGAATACACAAAAAATTAAACTACTTGAAGATTCCTGAAGCTAATCATCCTAATATGTTTTTCTAAAAGAATTATTTTTGTTCTTGTCACGCAGTTAACTAATTTTTAAAATTTTATGTGCTACAGTGCTCATTTGCTCCAAGCCTCCGACTCAGTTCTCTATGGTACAACTTCACTGTGACCCCAGCTACCTCAGAGGACATAATAACTCAATGTTCCTTTCCAAAGCCATTTATGTAACCAGGAAAGTGCTGCAAATATATTGCATAGGTTCCCTTATATTATTATCCCTGTTTAAGAAAATAAAATCACATTAAGAAAAAATAAATACATTGTCCCATCCTTTAGGAGGTTCCAAGAACACCTGAGAATTACATGAAAATATGATCTTGTTTTTAAGAAAATGGTATATTAGGGGCATACTTTTCCTAAAGATTGAATGCAAGTGCTATTTCACAATAGGACACAGTCATTTATCAGCAAGGAGGCACTATGTGATAATGATAGATATATACTAATACTGTCCTTAATTTGTTAGAATGCTTTCACACATATTAATAAAATTACAGAGTATTAAAGTGACGAAGAATGTTAGACAATAAGTCAAAGCCCTTCATTTTCCAAATAAGGAGAATGGAGGCTAGAGGGTAAAATGATTTGCCTCTTGACATTTAGCAAGTTGGTAGCAGAACCTAGATTCTTCAGTCTCTGTCCACTATTCATTTTATCATTTCTATCTTGGGAGACCCCTCTGTGGCACTTCTTTTTTTAGTTTTTGCAATGAATGAATTGACAGAATATCAGTATAGTTGAGTGATTTCATTAAGGTCATAAAGGCACTCTTAAGATTTGTTATCATCTTAGCAATTCTACTCCTGGGTGTATACCCAAAAGAAATGAAAACATATGTCCATATAATATTTTGTACATGAATGTTGATGGCATTATTTATAATAGCCAAAAAGTAGAAACAACCCAAATGTCCACCAAATGATGAATGGGTAAACAAAATGTGGTATTGCATATAATAGAATATTACTCATCAAAACAAAGGAACTAAGTACTGATATACTCTACAACATAGATGAGTCTTGAAACCATGTTAAATGTAAAAAGCCAGACACAAAAGATTACATATCATACAATTCTATTTATATGAAATATCCAGAATAGGCAAATCCATAGAGTCAGGAAGCAGACTAGTGATTCCCCAAAACTGGGGATAGGGGGAATGGGAGAATAGGGGTGACTGATAAAAGGATATGAGGTTTCTTTTTGGAGTGATGAAAATGTTATAAAATTGATTTTAGTGATGATTACACAACTGTGTGACTACACCATTGAATTATACATTTCAAATGGGTCGATTTTATGGCATGCAAATTACATCCCAATAAAACTGTTACAATAAAAAGAGAGAGAAGACGATGACTGCTCTTCATCATGACTTAGGAGGTACGGATGGGTTTAAAAATGACACATTCTAGAACACCAAAATATGCTAGCTGAGTAACTCTATTCAAGTGAGATACAAATGAGTTAAAGGTTGTAATTTATTCCTAATTTGCGTCAGATTTGCTTAAAGTAATATTTGCTAAAGTGTGATAAGCATTCTCTTGATGGCACACATGATGATTTTAAGGTGTACTCAGATTTTAATTAACATAAAATATGAATTAATTGATGTTAGTGTTCTATTTGTGATGTTGATGTGGTTTTTTCTTGAAATGTATTCATTTGAGTTAAATTAATGTAAAGAAAGAAAAATGTACAAAAAATGGTACATTTGGTATGAGGATATAGTAAAAATCATGAGGATGGTCTATTAACAACTGACTTTCAGGAAATTTTAGTCAAGAGAAAACTCCTAAGGCCCAGATTATTCCCTAAACTTCTCCAGCAACAGTGAGATTTAAGTTAACAAAAGGGAGGATTAGCTACTTATGAGTAAAGTCCTCAAATCAGGAGGCTTAAAACGGCAAATCAAACATTGCTCACTTCTATGTGAATGGCCACATCTCATATTTGATTTAGTGAAGCAGTGAAAAGAATAAGAGCTGTTGAACTCAAAGAATTTGGATTTGAATATTTACCATGTGACTTTCTAGGCACATCATGATATCCCTGAGTTTGTGTTTCATTTATGAAATGGAAATACCAGAATTTACTTTAATATTGTGGTTGTGAGAATTGACTAATACAATGTAAGTGACATAGACTACCTGAAATAGAGTAGATGATTAAAGACTAGCTTCCTTGCTTCCACTGTAGGTTGTACAATTACATTCCATGGAGCAGAGTGGAAAGTTAGTTGGCTATGTCATTCTATTAAGAAGATACATGTTAAAGCTTTTGTAGGGTTGAAGGATGAGGCCCACTGGTCTTTTTAAGTCAAGAGAAGTTATTGGTGCCACACTCCAGGGGCAATTAGCACATTCTCTGGACAAAATTTACTTCCTTTCAAAAGACTTCTCTGTATAACTGGGTCATTCAGATTACTATTATAGACCCCTTGTTTGTTATGCAGAATTTGTGTGTGTGTGTGTGTGTGTGTGTGTGTGTGTGTGTGTGTGTATCTGGTGAATGAATGCATCTTCTCTGAATAAAGACTGGAAGATCATCCTGGAAATTCTTTTGGGTTCTCAGATACTTTCTACTAGAGAAAGCTGATCTCTCAGAAGCCTGGTGGTTAGGTATATTTATAGATGGAGCAGAGATGGCTTCCCTTTAAGTACTGTAGGACCATTTATATGTAATAGATAATCAAGTCTTTATTGAGTATATAATGTGAGGTTGTAAATAGAGCATGGACTTTGCAGATTTACATACTTGCATGTAACTGCTACCTCTAAGTTTTATTAGCTTTGTGACCACTATAGTAAGATTAAAAAAACAAAAAAGATAAAGAAAGAGAGGGAGGGAGAGAGGGAGGAAAGAAGGAAAAAAGGAAGGAAGAAGGTTAATATCTTTTTTTTTTGTCAAAATATCATGAGAATAAATCAAAATGAGTTAATTTGGGTGATAGAGTAGATGCTTGGTAAATACTTTGGCTCCCTCTTTTCCTCCCTCCTCCCTTTTTTGACTAGATTTTAGAGTTTTTTTCTTTTTAAAAAAAATTTATTTATTTAAATAAGTTTCAAGTATACAGTACTTTGGTTAGACATCTATATAGTTCATAAAATGATCTCAATTTTGGCCCTCCCTTTTTTGGCCCTCCACCTAGATATCATATTAATGGTAACTGAATTTCCTCTGCTGTGCTCCCCATCTCCATGTGGATTTTAGAGTTTAAAAGCATTCGTTAAATAACTAATCTACATAGAAATTATGGGTGGCGATTACAAAAGTGGTAAGGGTATTATAGTTCTTGTCCTTAAGGAAAACTACAACTTAGATAACACAAAAACATGTTTAACATAAACTGGAGTGTGGAACATTGGTAAGGAGCTGTGCACAAAAGCTAATAAAAATCCTTATAAATATCACTGAGAAGCTTCCACTGAGAGAGTCTTCTTTCTCCTGCATCATCTTTTTGTTATAGCGACATTTTATAGTCAATATATTTTTGGCTTGATGAATGAGTGGGTTTGTCCTCAGGCAGTGGATACTGTTTCACTAGAGAACTTGTCATACTTAGAGGAACACCAAGACTGGGGTTATATTATTGTTATTTTATAGATGAGGGAATTAAGACTCAGCGAGGTAAAGTAACATGTCCAAAGTCATGTAACTAGAATGTGAGCACTTAGACTCTCTTCTAGTCAACTCTAGAGACTTGATTGCTTGTCATCATGTGTTATAGACTTTAGAGGTCTTGAAGAAAGTGAGGAGAGCAGGGCTTTTGGCAGAGAGCTTGTGTGAAGGGCATCCTGCTCGCTTCCAGAAATGACATGATAAAAGCCTTAGTACATTCTGAGGGGGCAGACATTAGACAACTTGACACATTTACAGCAGAGAGATGGGATAACTGTTGGTAGCTACAGGAACAATTTGGGAATGTCATTTACTCCAGGTTTAAAAGAGCAAAGCACATAACCTAGATACTTGATTCTGAAATAATTAACTTGCCTTTGTTTCATAGGTTGAGCAGAAAAAAAAAGGACTCTGCCATTATTTTTCTTTTTCCTTTTTTTTTTTTTTAAATTAAAAGCTCTATAACCGCAGAAGTCTGGGTTAATACTTCTGCGTACATGCACATGGAAATCAACCCTTCACATTTGCTTGTGCAAAAAGCCATTGAGGTGTGAGGTAAGAAAAATGATAATAGACTGTATCTTTTGGATGTTGAAGGAAATGGGCTAAGTTTTTGTAAAATCATTCATTACTTTTTCAATGTGATTTTCAGCATAATGCAGAGAATGCATGATTTTTACTGCTTTTTAAATGTTTGCAAGATGGATACTGTTTAACCCATTTCCCATTTAGAAAAAAAATGTGCAGTTCGCTGCCAGCATCGGTTTAATTTTACATAAACATGCTCCTTGAGACTGAAATAAATCTGACTGATTTTCAATGTGAAAATAAAATATAAAAACTGTTCTTGGAGATATTTCTCAACAGAACTTGTCTCTAATTCTAATGTAACATAAATGTATACATAAATCAGATTCATCAAATGAATCTTTGGCTAACAACTGTCCGGGAACTATGTTAACATCACATGTAAGAATGCTATGTTTTCTAGGAGTTGACATTTTCAGTGATGGAGAATTACTGTATATTTCCAATAGAAATTCCACTGCTAAAAACAGGATGCTATAAATAGAATAATGCCATTTGTTTCCAAAGACTTTTGATATGTCAGAGTGCTGCAAAAACAATAATAAAAGTGAGATATTTCGTGCTAAACTTAGGGGGCGATGTTAGGACTGTAACCGTGAGTTATCTTGGGGTAAACACTGTAGCCACAAGCGCTGCAGGTGAGTATTCTTGGGGCAAACAGGAAATGGGTTAAAAAATATTGTGATAAAACTGCATATAGGGAAGAGTGGTATGTAGGTTTGTATGGTAAGTGTTGGGGGCATATGGAGTTCTTTCTTTAACTGAAGGCTGGCCTTGGAAAAGTAATAGCTAGTTAAAGTTTGTCTTTGGAGTATCTCTTTCTTTCCTTTTTGTAAATCTCTCTCTCCTACATCCTGGAATCCTATTCCTTCACAAAACTGCTCAGTGGCTTGCTCCCTTGGGTTTCATCCATACATCAAACATTACCCTCTGACTGCCCACAGTCAGAGGTTCAATTTTTGTAGAAATAAGAGTGGTAAAAAAAAAAATGTCTATTTCTTTAATCTTAGGTGGAACAAGCACATGTCAGGCCTTGCCAATTAACGGAGGTCCTAGGGACCAACAGCATAAGCATCACATGGGAATTTGTTTAAAATGCAGAAGTTTGAGCTCCACCTCAGAGCAACTGAATCAGAATCTGCATGTTAGCAAGATTCGCAATTGATAAAGTTTGGGGAAGCTCTGCTCTAGAGACCCAACACCTTCTATGGGAGGGAAAATCTAGTCAGAATTTCCTAAGTGTCATGTTTCAGCACAGCAAACCAGTTCTATGGGATCTTAACATGTGCTGGAGTCTGAGGTCAATTTCATCAGGTTTGGAAATCTCTGGGTTAAATTAAACAGGCAATGATAATAATGAAAATACTAACATGGCATACTGCTAGCAGCTGCTATGTTTGAGTAGTTATATCAAGGTACACTTGAAAATTTTTCTATTTTTCACCATGATTCTATGAGGAATGTATAATAACTCTATTTCCTGTGTGGAGAAACTTAGCTTTAAGAAATTAAATATGTGTCTCAAATAATGAAGGAGAGATTAAATTGAAACCCAGCTGAACTGACTCCAGAATCTCAACTAATGTGCTGACCCCGCCAAAAGTTCTAAGAACCTTTAAAATTCTAATATGCTTAATGAATCTGTAAACCAGAGTATAATAGTTAGTTTCTCCAATGAATTTGGCACAGAACACCTTTAAAAGTGTTGGAAGAACTCTCAGAACAGACCCCACTGGACATCTAGGAGCTGTCTCTTTTTGTCATCGCTTCACAGGTGGCGATGGGCCTGGTAACACGGTGAGGCTGAGCAGTGGGCATTTTATGTAAAACTTTGGGGCACCTAAAGGCCTGGAATTCTCTGACAGGCCTGTGAGGGTTATGGAGCTCTTATAGTTAACACTGCTCACTTTGTTTAAGCGCTGAAAAAAATTTATTTTGTTTACACTTGATATTTAAGCCTTCATCAGGTCTCCACTAAGCAGCAGACCCTAGATTCTCTTTCTGAACATATCGATGAATCAAAATGGGTTTTCTAAAATTCAAATTTTATTTCCAGTCTTTTTTAAGCTTAAGGCTTTTACTCTCTTCCCTGGGCTGGATGTTCTCTATTCTTCCAGATTTACTTGCTACCCTTGCTTAGGGCCCCATAGCCAGCCTCTGTGGGCAGCACGAAGAGGTCAGCCTCATTCTCCAGGCAGACGGTTGGATTTGGCCAATGGGCATTGATGGTCAGAGTGTGGATGGATAGAGAGCTCAGATTACTCATTCATTTGACTCTGTGCATGCTGGTCTATGACTAAAACGCCTCTCTCTATCAATTGGCACAGCTCCTGGTGGGTGTCTCTTTCTTACAGCTGTAGATTATCTCTGGTTTCTTCAGCCTCAGGGGTGAGAATGAACCCCTCTTCTTAGGGTAATTTGCTACTCCTTGTTGGTTTCCCTTCATTCTTTCCACACATCTGTAAATAGTCTTTTATTAAACAACCCAGCTTCACCATTTGATTATGCCATTTGTTTCTGGATATTGACTGACATACAAATGAAAATGTAATCAGCTTTATTTACATTAAGATGTTATTTAAATTATTTCCTTCATTATATTGCTTGATTTCTTCCCCATTTCCTGAATCTTCAGATAAAAATCAGTATTCTAGAAAATGTGCCCTGTCACCCCCACTGGCTTCTTTCAGGTATTCCCAAGGGTATTGTGAGTACTCTTCTCAGAGGATGCTGTGAAACTAATGCGAATGTTCACACCTGAGGGAAATGAATAGAGCAAAAATCAAAGCCTCGAGGTACTAATCTCATCTCAATAGAGAAACAGGGGCATGATGTGTTCAGGTCTCAGAAGAAAACCCTTGTGAACCATGATGAAAGGGTGTCTAGTGGGTTAGGGACAGGGTGGAAATGATGAGTCCTGGGAGAGGGGGTTGCTATCAAGAAGACTGCTATGGAGAAAGAAAAGGAAACAAAATTCCTTCCCTGTAAAGTGCCCATGTCCTCAAGCAGAGTGAAAATGTGTGTCTGTAAGATGTGAGACGTATTGATATTTGTGAGAGATGCCAACAATAGAACATCTTCGATCTAGGTGGTGGTGGCTGTGGGAACATGAACACCCATTCTGGGGAATAAGAGACATATGGACCAGGTAAGATATGCTGATGGTGCCAGGGTTTGCAAAGAGTAAAGGGACTGACAAAAACAGTAAGAGGCACTTTGAAGAAGTGGAAGATGAGTTAATGAGAGGAGAAGGGCTGTGAGAATAGCTTTCTTCCAAATACCATAAACATGAAAAGAGGGGAATTGAGGGTAAGCTGACAAAATGGCTTCCTGAGCTCAGGGGACTAACTAAATTGCCTGGAAAGTGACAAGTGGACTCTTTGCTTTGTTAATAAGGGTGACTGCTGGCATAGTAGTTTCGATCTGAATCCAAACAAAATGAAAAAAGTGGGAGCTAGAGTTTCTTAAACAGATATATATTAGACACTTGAGCATAGTCTCATTTTAATTTTCTCAAGGAAGTTATTTTTTTCCCTTCTTTTTCATAGGTGAGGAAACCAAGGTTCAAACTTGGTTTTACTAGTTTGGGGTCACAACACCAGTATCAGAGCCTGACTCACACTTCGCGTGCTCCAGATCTGGAGACAGCTTCCCCAGGAGTCTTCCTCCTCCTAGGCCTGGAGAGGGTCACTTTCTCGCTTCGTCAGACATGGGGGGCATCAGTGGATAACACTCAGCATAGGCTTGGGGCGGCAAAAATCCAGATAATTAAGAAAAATATTCATAAACCCAAAGCCTGAAATAATAGGTCTACAAACGAGAAAGTAGAAAAATGGAGGAACTCCCTGGAAGAGCGAGTTTTAAGTTTGCCATCGGTGGCCAATGAAGTTAATAAGGTGAAACCCCATATTTTAAACTTACAATAACCATATGTATTATGTAGTTATGCCCTACCGCTCCCTCCCACTCCAGTGAATCTCATTTGAGCATCAGAATATATTTTGCGTACTGGACCACACAATGATTAAATTGAGAAAGCTGATCCCAAATTTTTACTGTGCATAAAAATCACCCAGGAGTAACAGTTAAAACATAGACTAGGCCCCATCTCTAAGACACTTTGATTTAATAGGTCTTGGGTAGAATCCAGGAATCTGCATTATAGCAACCACCTAGGTGACTCTATGGAGGTTGATCATCTGCTGGAAGCATTGGCTTTGAAGCACCTCTGACCTACAATCTGACCTCGGAAAACTGATCTCATTAGGAACAATAGGAATATATGGCAAACATGCAAATAATGCTAGTTATCAAGGTTTCATTAGTATAACTCTATTTTTTTCATCCACTTTTCTCTCTCTCCTTAGTCTTCATATCATTATCCATTTCTTTATCAATTCATTCTTGTACCATTTAATAGACTATCACTAGGTTTCCTGAAAATATATATTTTTTTTATCTACTACCTCATCCAATCTGATATATCTTAAAAGGCAGCCCTTTTATACCCATTTCATAATGCCATTCTCAAAAAAAATTCAAGTTTTCTTCATGATTAAAGAATAAAAGTCAATCTTCTTGTCATGGCATTTAAAGTTCTCTGAAATCAAGGCTTTTTTTCGAAGATAATTCTTCTGCATCCTGTATAGAATAAGCTGTTTCTTCTTCTTCTTCTTCTTCTTCTTCTTCTTCTTCTTCTTCTTCTTCTTCTTCTTCTTCTTCTTCTTCTTCTTCTTCTTCTTCTTCTTCTAATCAAGTACACTCTGAGCAGCTGTTCTTCCCTGTATTTGCTAATGTTGTAGTTATGGGGAAGGAAACTCCTCACATCTTCTCACATTTCTACCTCCAGGTATGGAGCAGGAAGTGTGAGGCCTAGGCAGCCAACGCTGGTATAACGGTAACTGTAAGCTCTCTTTGCGAGGGAAGAAAAGGGTTGGTATTTATCGTTTGCCAGTTTTTATTGTGTCTGGCTGCATTCAATATGACTGATTTCAAGCTACCAAATATGAAGGCACTGAAAGAGGTTTAGAAGTGCTGTGCGCAATTGAGTCCTCTGAGCTGGGACTGGGGATTACTCCCTTCTCATTTCACACTCCACAGTGCCATCTGGCTGTAGTGGAAACTCTGCTGGTCTTTTTGACAATGGGTGGAGGGATGCCTAGCCTTCATGTAAAATTCCTTTAGTCCCAGGGCCTGGCTGGTATCTGGCCCGATGGCTTTTGTCCTGTGCTGTATTCAGTGTTCTGTTAGCAGCTGCTAAAATCTAATTGGTGACTTATGCAGTGTGTACTCTTAGTACTTTCAAGGCTCAGCGCCCCTTCCCCATCAGCTGAGTTGCCTCATCGCAGCTATTGCTGAGATTACAGTCTCTGTGTTTCAGCCACACAGTCCACTTGGCTTTTGGCTCATGCTGGGACCCCACAGTAGCTTTCCCAGAGCAGATCAGCAGTTCCTAGCTGTAGGGTTAACTCAGAACATAACCTTTTTACATACTCAGAAGACTGATAGCAGCCAGGCCAGCAGCCAAGGAAGGCAGAACCTACTCCCAAGGATGTTTTCTGCTCCTGTAACCAAGCAGCACATCTTGCTCCCATCCCTCTGAGAAGGCAGCTGCTCCCCCAATGAGATAACTGTTCCCTCTGCTCGTGGGCATAAAAAACTGCTTTCACTCGGTCAGCAGAAGTTTTTCTTCCTGCAGCTCAAACCAGCTGCTGCTTGTGAGTAATAAACAGCATTTCTCAGCCCTCTGGTCCTCCTGATGGATTTTCCGGAATATCCAAACCCAAGTGTGCCGGAACCCGCCAGACGGAGTCAAACAGTCCTGAGTGGGAGAGCGAGGGTTAGGAAAAAAGACAGAGAAGAGAAAAAGATCTCGAGAGGGCATACAGTCAAAGCTGCAGCACCAAGTTTATTTAGCACTGTCCTGATATACCCTAGCAAGCATGAGAAACAGCTCAAAAAATGTTAGTTATGCACAATAACCTTGTTAACGTTACACAGGGAGCTTAACGCTATCTCAGCATTCCGCATCCCTTTCTTTAAGGCCAAGGAACAATCAACTTCTCTGTTCCCTTCTCCAGGTGTTCTTTTTGTGTCAGCAGACTTCTTAGCTTTACTGTGCGAATATCCTGCTTGGCTCTCAAGCCTGAAAACGGCTCCCAACACAGGTGTAAGTTCCAGGCCTGGGGCTCCTGCATTACACCAACTAAATTGGCTTCCAAGTACTGACTGGGTTCAAGCAGAACTTTCTTATCCTTAATCCAAGGAGCTGAGGGAGACTCGGGGGATTATCTATGACCTTCTCTCTGTGTAGTCTCTTTATTTACTTTTTTGCACCATCTAGTCTAGGTAGGGTCATGCTAGCCATAAAGGGTCATGCTAGCCATAAAGATTGTCTAAAGGAACTAGAAGCTCCCCAGTCTTCACCTGACAAACTGAAGAGTGAGTGTTTGTGCTCTGGGGCCTCCTAATCTGTTTTCTTGTTTCTAAAACCACCATCAATATTTCCTCTCTGGGGTTTCAACTTAGACTGGTAACAGAATACAGCTATTCCCTTCTCTATCCTCTTTTCTGTCTCCTCTGACTTATTTTTCTTGACAAAGGGCTCCTATTTTCATTTCCTTTTAGATCACTTTTCTCACATTCTGAGTTCTCCCTAAAAATGACTATAGGAATTATATATGAACAAATAAACAAATACACTATTTTCTCCACAGTTACCGTCAAAATGGTATGAATAGCCAAAAGAAAAAAAATTGTGATGATTTTAAGTTTTGACTCCAGAACTCACTAGAAAATTTATTATTTTATTCCCAGGCTGGTATATACTCTTGACTACATTTAATTGACTAATAATTGTACTGCATCTGACATTTTTCAAGCTGTCAATCAGAGGGCCCGCCAGATACCTACAAACTTTGCATTCAAAATACTACATTTCACAGGATGCACAGTTATCTCCGGATGAGAGATTGTCTCTGTAGAGATAAGAGGCCTGAAGAAACCTGGCTATCTTGCTTTCTAATCCTGTGATCCTGCCAAGAGTCTGGGACTCAAGGGCTTAAAACAGAACCACAGATGAGTCAGCAATCACCCTGATGGCAATTCTCCTGGAGAGAGAAATGTTGAACAACTGGGAATGGCTTATTCCTGCAGGGTCTTAAATATTTAGGGGGTGATCTCATGGGTATTTCTAAATTATTTAAACTCAATTGGCCTGCCCTGTAGTCTGTTGTCACCACAGGATTTGAAAGCCTGACTATTTCCTTCTCACAAGTGGCTAGGTTTATAGCTTAATCAAAATGACAATTACCTAAGGCATTATGCTTATTACCAACCACATCCATTACAGGGTCACCAAGGCAGGAAAGAGGGAGGGTGTGAGGAGAAAGTTTAGCCTGCTGGTGTAATTGGAAAGCAGATTCTCTTCTTTGCCTCCACACCTTCTCCTGAAGGTTAGAAGTGAGCCTGCCCTTGAAGTAATTCACCCTTCTGGGGGCCAACTCTGAGGCCTGTTTCTGGGTTACTACGTGAGCATGCTGGCACCTCACATCCACGTGTTAATGGACTTGATAGCCAGTTCCACTGCCGTTGCCCTCATGCCTCCAGATCACCTCTCTCATGACACACATGACTTCTTTTATTCGATGAGAGAGAAAATTAGAGGGGGCTGAGACCTTGCTGCCTCACTTCGAACATTTTAGAGGCTGACGTGTGCTCTAGGGATTCTGTTTCTCAATGTGGAAGCTCCAACGGTGGAATTGAAGTTGCACTGAGGCTGATTTCACTTTTGTCTGATTGACCTGCTAGGTCACGCCTGTGTGGCTAGGTATAATCACAAATATATGAGTAGGAAACACAATTTTTAATGTTATTAAGCTTTCACTACAGAACTCAGTAAAAAAATGGAACCTCTAGTCCCTCTACATTTCTCATTAGGGTTCTCAGGCTGGCATATATACTCATCTTAGGTGGACCCAACTACCCTGTTTCAGGTGTACCTATCCCACTGTGTGGTATTTCTTTTGGCTGCATTGATGCAGAAGAAATGAACTGATGCTACTTTTTTTTTTCTCTTTTATGAGATTATTAATCACTTGATCCCTAGTTACAGTAGTTATTGAAACCAATTCTCTTGACTTAGGTGATTATGGCTGCTTTAATACTTCAACAATTAGATTAATTCTCTATTATTCCAAGACTGTGTACTGTCCCTTCTCTATGGTGATTTGGCCATACTATTTGCACATAAACTTTTGCTGAACAAATTAGGTGAAGTGAAGTGAGGAGAAAACTGGCAGAAGGGAAAGTTTTTTTTTTTTTGAGTCTTTAAAACAGGGAGCAATTTATCCCCTAAATGAGATCATTTTCTGGGAGGCCCCCACAGCTAAGCTCATTAAAAAAATAAAGTCATAAGCACATCATAAACCAAGTAAAAGGTCTCAGTGTGATCTTTGGAAAGGTGCCAAAGTAGAGAATCATAAAAAGAGGTTGGGGACCAAGAGGAGAAATTTAAATCCACCTTGTTCTGTGGATATATTTATTCAAATTACAGTGGAAAAAATGCATAGAGGAAGAGCAGCATATATAGAAACACTATTTTCTTTCGGGAGATTTTCCTATTTATTAATTGTGAAAATAAGAATTGCCCTCTCTGTAAAGACCTACAGAAATAAAATGGCATGATATAATGTTAAAGATAAGCCACACTGAATTCTTCTGCTGTGTTATGAGAAAGGAAACAAAAGAAACAAGAACATGAGCACAGACTAAATGCACTTACAGATTATAGTTTAGGGGACATTATTAGGACATACGGATACATGAAGTATAATGGGCTTTTTGAATATAAAAACATTAAAACCAAATAAAGATATATGTTAGCTCTGTGATGAATGGCATCTGTTATCATATTAGGGGAAAGATTAGGTATTGGTATTGGCTCTATGAGATTCTCGAATAAGATGTTTCTATGGCTTCTTTAAAATAATTTAGAAGAGACTGATACAAATTACTGTGTGTTTGTTCTAAGCTTTCTGAAGGCTAGCTGAGAAATCGGCATGAAGGATTTATTTCTGTTTTGCCCAACTTAGAACTCTGTGCAGAAAAACAGTGGATGTTACCTCAAAACATTATAATGCAAAAGGAAAAAATGCAGCAACCTGGGACAATATATTATGTTAGAGACATACAATAGGCAGCTGAAAGCCTGGAAGTCAAATATGGAGAGAGGGTTTCTTTGGAAAATTAGGTCATTTTAATACTTTCATGTATACTTGAGAATTTATATAGCCACATACATGCCCAGGACTGGATGCATACTCAGAAAAGACCTGAGAAAACCCTAGGCTGTCATCTTAGGATGATCTCTAGGCTCAGTGCAAGCAGAAAATTAAGGCTAAGGCAGAGGTGTAAATGGTCCACCTGAGTGGTATTGAAAGAATGCTTCAGGACAGACTATCTGCAAAGCCTGGAAGAAATGTTTTTAAGCTCTTAGTATTTAAGGAAACCTTTTTCAAAACATAAGCTGAACACAATTTAAAAGAAAAGAGCTTTTAGTAATCACATATGGAAAAGAATATAACCTCTGAAAAAGGAGATTGGAAATGTCACTAATCAAATGGATGACTGGACACTGTGAAAAACCCATAGCTAACATACTTTGTGGTGAAAGATTGAAAGCTTTCTACCTAAAGATCAGGCACTAGACAAAGATGCCCACTTTAACTATGGATAGTCAACATTGTCCTGAAAATTCTAGCCATACAAAATGATTTTTGAAGTGTAAGCAAGTTTAGAAGTTGAGAGGGACTTTTTGGGTGCTACATGTATTACATTTCTTAAGTGGTTGTTACACCTGTGGGTTTACTGTAAGTAATTCATAAAGCTGTACCCTTGAAATTTGTGAATTTTTGTATCTATATTCTATTTTATATAAAAAGTTAAAATATATACCATTGAATAAAAAATTAAAGTAGTCATTATAAGTGATGGTATTTTAGTGGTAATGTAACTGCCTCCCTATCTTTGAATTAAAATAATAAACTTTAAAAAAATAAAGCATAAGAAAAATACATAAATATATATATTAAGCTTCAAGTAAATGAACAGTAAATATTTGTTTTACAACAGCTACCTTCAAATGAAGAACCCTGAGAAATGGCCATTTCTAATGTTAGCAATAAAAATTTCAGTGGAGGTGCTGTTATAAGTTTGAGGAAACCTCTGATCTGTTGATTTTATATTATTAGCCTGGCTATTTCTTCATGATTTCATCCCTCAATAATTTTGTGAACTTATGGTGGGGAAATGACTCTCCCTCCCCTGACCAAAATTGGCTTATAGATCATTATCCATTCATTTATCTATGCTGACTTTTTTCCATTAATATCTGGGAGTTTAAATACGTGAAGAAGAAATCTTTCTATTTGTACTTTGATTAACACTGAATTTATTAAACTTTGTGCCTTTGGCAATGCCCTTGACATTTTGGAAAACATTTCTGTTTTCTGGCAAAAATATGATAAATCTAGAACTATTCTAATTTTTTTTTGATCAAGTCATGAAATCAAGTGCTTTTCAAAGTTTCCAGTTCCACATATTATGATGCTTAACCATCTATTTTAGGACATGGCTTCATCAACCATTAGGCTTTCTTTTACCCTGATATGGAGGACAGATAAATTAAGGCCATGTGCTAGTTGTAGAAGTCATATTAGCATTCTAGCAGAATTTTCTAGCTAGATACATTTTAACGAACATAGTTCATTAAAGCACTGTGAAAGCTGGTTTTTAAATATCGATGTTACTTAAGTACTGCTATGCCCCTTTCTCCTTCGTTCACTAATATTGGAGCACATACTAATGTAGGAGAATATTAGAAATTAATGACCCTCATAGTCATAGCCATAGAATAGATCTGAACTCATCCTATTTGCTATCAGATCTGTTCTTTCTTCAGTAAGACCTATGTCTTTTAATTATCATACCAGCTGTCACACAGTGTTACAGACTGTGACATCTTTGACTTCTTTCCTTTCTCTTTATTTTAATATAGCAGTTGGAGCCAAACAGACAGATCTGAGTTCAAAATCTAGGTTTGCCACTTACTATTTGTGACAATTGACATGCTATTTATGTTTTCTTAGCTGCAAAATATGGGATAACAGACCTAAATTTGTGGAGTTTTTGATAGAATCAAATGAAAAAGTGAATGCATGTGACGATCAGTGAATGCATAGTAAATATTACTAATTATTACTATTATTGCTAAGTACCACTGATCCTAACTTTAAACTCTCTGTTATAGCTGCACATTTCTCTCTACTCATACTACTCTTGTTCTAATTTAGGTCTGGTCTTCCTGCCATTCTGGACTCTTAGAAATATAATTCGATCTACTCATTTTATTCACTTTTATTCCTTATCTTATCCTGTTTTCTTTAAAAACCTTCAATGACTTCAAGTTATCAAGAAAATCAGGTTGAATTGTTTTAAGCTACGTTTTAAACTCTTAAAGTTTTAGGTGAATGTTCCTTTTCAATTCTCTTTGGTCTCAATCTGCCCTTAACCTATTGTGTGGTCTTGAATCAACCACTAGACTTTGCAATGAGGATGTTTACTCTCAAGGTTTATTATAAGCATCATTTAATTTAATTCCTAGAAGTCCTCTCTTTGAGAGCTCCATTAATTACCAGAGCGGCCTTGGGAAAATTGATAGAGTTACCTGTGCTTTATTTTACTTATCTGTGACTTGGCATGGTTCTCAAAATTTAGTATGCATGTGGATCACCTGGAGAACTTGTGAAACATGTAGACTCTAGCCTTTATCCCAAAGATGCTGATAATTTTTATTTTATTTTTTTGAGCTAAGTGTAACAAACAATAAGGGCACAAGATACGGAGATATTAGGTGTATATCTTGATTTTTCACTCATGTATACTGTTGTGTGAACAACATGCAGGTTAAGATATAAAACATTTCTAGCACCCCAGAAATTTCTCATGCCTTGCCAGTCTATTCCTCTTCCAGAGACAACCACTATTCTTAATACTATCATGATTCCTTTTTTAACAATTTTTGCTGTTCCTGTTAGATACAATTTTATCTTTTTCTAAACTTTAAATAAGTTTGAATTGTTGTCTTAAATTTAGATATTACTTAGAAACATGTTTCATGCACCGCCTGTCCCTAACCCCATGAGAAATACCAGAGGAGTTTTCTCTCCTTTGATTCTTTGCCTCCATACTTTTATTACTTTCTTATTCTTCAGCACTATAGTAGCTTCTCCCCAAGCTAGGCTGGAAATATAGAATACTAAAGTTAGAGTTCAGGTATTCTGGCCTCCATCACTTGCAGCAATTCTGTCTATAACATCCATGGAAACTGGTCTTTTACTTCTGCCTGAAAACTTCCAGTATCTGAGAACTGATTATATCACATTTTTGGATATTTCTCTATGCTAGAGAGCTCCATTATATGTAAAGCTTTCTAAATATTTTTTTTGATTCATTTGCTCATAGTTATACCTTTTAGAATAATAAGAAATATCTAGTCTCTTTTTCTTATGGCAGGCTTTCAAATATCTATGACAGTTTCCTCATATGTCTTAAGATTTTTTTTCTTTAGTAGTTGGAATTAGTACTTCCATTCATGCCTTTGAAAGGCATGAAGGATACTATACAATTCTGAGTCTCAATAGCCTATCAGGGGAGAAGTTACTCTTCATGATGTAACACAACTGTTGGGGCAATATTATATAGGTTCCATCCCACTAGGACATTCAGAACAGCATATGTTTTTTTCCTCTCCTCAGGACCAGCTTCATGGACAGGAAATCGGTGCTGTTTCACTGGGCTTATACCTAGATGATCCCTGTGCTTGGTTTGATTCTCTGTCATTGTCATCTTAAAATTCTTAATATATTTTTAACAAAGGGCCATGCATTTCATTTTGCACTGGGTCCCAGAAATTAAATGGCCAGTTCTGCCTTGCTGGTTGTATTTCATTTGCTAATGCCCTATATATTTTGATTTTTCTTTTTTACTAATACTTCCTATAACTTCCATTAAGAGCGTATTGTGTTTTATAGTTCCTTTTACTCATTTCAAAAAGCTTTTCCTTAGAGCAATGAAAATAGGTTCATATTATAATCATGCTCATGTTATAGATGAATGACCTAGGGCTTAAGGAAATTCAGTGAATTGCCAAGTTTTTTATAGCATATTAGTAACAAAACAAGGACAGAACTAAGTTTCCTTACTTTAGCATTCTTTTGGTAAGACCCTTATGCTTTTCTCCTGAAATAATGCTATATTTAGATTTCAAGTGTTCAATTTGGATACTCTAGATTTATGAAATTTAGCTTTCTATAATTCCCATTTTTGTTCATTTCCCAAATACCACGTTTGACAACACTATGTATTGCTGACTCACGTTTAGTCTAGAATCCCCTCTATTTGCTTCTCAGGTCATTTACCCACAATTCCCTAGTCTTTTCTTACCTAATAATTGAAGCTTATTTTTTCTGCCCTAAGTGATTTACCTTGAGTATGCATTTTTTTAAAAAAGTAATCTTAGGTTAATTTTGAGAAAATTTTTTTCTTCCCTCGATTGAAATTCTGATCTATAGCTAATCTCCAGATCATTAAGGATGTTCCAGTAATTGGAAAGGAATTTCCATGTTTTTTTCCATTTTCTTCATTAAGTGCTCATCTAACTCGTGAAAGGATGTTAAACCAGCTTAAGCTGCTAAGACATGCCTTATCTGACCAAAAAGAAATTCAAAGCAGTTTTGTAAAAATGTAACTCCATTTGCAATTATATTAGTCAGGTGATGGGAAATGGAGAGTATAATGTAATAAGGTTATAATGATCATCTTATATAGCAAAGTCGATAGTGGTATAAAGCCTTAACATTGATGTTGCATCTGCATACTCTGCAGATTGATCTCTTAGCCTTGTGGGTTGGCCCAAATAAAACTTCCCATGCTTGCCGTAAGAATGTTGGTGCTCAGTAGGTGCTCAGCAATTATTCACTGAGTAAATAGATGAACCTGCAAGTCAGGGCTGAAATAGCCCGTCTCTCTTCAGTTTGGACCATTCTTTCCAGTACCCCAGTGCTAACTTCAAGCTTTGGTAAACCGCTGGCTTCCTTAGAATTGGCTCTCAGGGACTGTACCTCCTCTGCTCATACCTTTGGGTTGGCTGTAACCAAATACATCACTCTGATTAGAGTCTGGCTTCCCTTCTTTCCTCCCAATGTCTCTTCCCCAATATATCTTCAGCTCTACAACTCTAGGAACATTTGTTCCTCTTATCTGATTTTAGCATATGACTAGTTATGACTTTCTGTGTTCCCTTTCGCTATACCCAGTGTTGACTAGGCTGCCATTCCCAGCTTCTACTGTACCACCTTCCTCTCTGAGCCAATTAATACTTGCAAATTGTCATATACTCTTTAAACCCTGTAGGGTTCAGTGTATCCCAGGTGGAAAATTCTTGGAATGACTAAGACAGATGAGTGCCTCCTTCTGATCACATAACATATTCAGGATAAATGTTTTCTCCAAGCTGAGATTTGCAAAGCTTTATTGCTTATAGATAAGCACTTGTTTCATAAAAGTAGTCTGTACATTTGTTCTTACCGAGTCTATCTATGAATCTATGATAAGAATACCATCACTCATCCCCAAAGAAAAATGAGCTGCACTTGAATTATTCCCAACTGTTCTCATTTCTTAAAACTTAGTTGTTTGCTTAGAAGTCAAGAAAGATTGCAATCAACAGCTGGCAAAACAATCTTAATGGCAGAGATGGAATGTTGAGCATAACTTTGGCTGGCATTTTCAGGATTTTTAAATGCTTGGTTGCAACTGTCACTTCCTTAAGGATTTCATGAAGATTAATAATGTAAGAAAAAGGCCATCTTTCAAGTAACTACATATAGCAACTGTTAGCACTTTTTCTGGCAAATAGGGTAAGAAAAGAAATTTGTCTCCTTGTATGTCCATCCCTATTTTTCTTTTTCTTTTCTTCTTTAAAAATCTTCATTCTGCTTTTGTCAATTATATATCATTAAGCTGGAAAAATGTGCATTCCTATTACCATTATATCATGGCAATAACAAAATATAATAATATATATACATATAAGCATACATGCAGATACCTATATATGCATGTTTGTACATATGTGTATTTTGATAGTAACAAATATTAATAAATGAACTGGACTAGTAAATGTACTATAATAAGCACTCAACAAATATTAGTTATTATTATTGTTACATTATTATTTCTATAAATCATTAATACATTAATATAGAAAAGGAAGAATGACTTCAGCATGACAGTCTGGGGACCTTTACTGTCCTGCTCCCCTATGCAATTGTTGAAAACTATAACAGAAAAAACACGATTGTTTAAAATTCTCTGTAGAATGGTCCTAAGGGCAAAAAAAAAAAAAAAAAAAAAAAAACACATAAGTAAACATCTACTTAAAGGCATCTGTGAAAAGTCAGTAAGAAAGGCAAAAGTCCATAATGTTTGAATCAGAGCCAATTTCTCCTAGCTCACATGGAATTAATATATGACTCAATGATTCCATTCCTAGATATAGTTCAAGACAAATGAAAACATGTATCTATGCAAAAACTTGTACAAGAATACTTATAACAGTGTTATTTATAATGACTGAAATGTGAAACAACCCAATGTTTATCAGCTGAAAAATGAATAAACAAATGTGACATATCCATACAATGGAATATTATTTGACCATAAAAAGAAACAAAGTAGTATTACCAAAATGAAAGATACTACAAGAAAACTACAGATCAATATCCCACATGAATGTTAATGCAAAAATTCTCAACAAAATGCTAGCAAAACAAATTCAGCAGCACATTAAAAGAATTATACACCATGACCAAATGAGATTTATTCCTGAAATGCAAGGATTGTTTAACATATGAATATTGATCAATGAAAAATATATTAACAGAATGAAGAAAGAAAAACACACATGATGATGTCTATTGATGCAGAAAACACATTTGACAAAATTAAACACACTTCAATGATAAAAAAAGACTCAACAAATGAGGAATAAAACTACCATAATATAATAAAAGCCATATAAAATATATGAAAACCACACAGTCAACATCATACTCAATAGCAAAATACTGAAAGATTCTCCTACAAATCAGGAACAAGACGACGATTCCTGCTCTTACTATTTCTGTTCAACATAATATTGGAAATCTCACCCAGAGCAATTATGCTAAAAAAGAAATAAAGGGAACCCAAATTGGAAAAGAATAAGTGAAAATATCTTTATTTGCAGAGAATATGATCTTATAGGTACAAAACCTTAAAGATTCCACAGAAATTTGCTCCCCCCCCTCCTTTTTTTTAGTACACATCCAAGAGTAGAATTGTTGTGTTACAGGGTATTTCTTTCTTCCCAATCTGTTTACCTTTTATTGCCTTTTCTTGTCTTACTGAATTAGTTGTGACTTCTAGTACAGTGTTGAACAGAGTGGGGAGAGTGGACATTCTTGTCTTATGCCTGATTTTAGTGGGAAAGTATATAGTTTGTCATCATTAAGTTTGATGTTAACTGTAGAGTTTCTGTAGGTGTTGCTTATCGATTTGAGGAATTACCTCTTTGTTCTTAGTTTTCTAAGAGTTTTTATTATGGATGGCTGTTGGATTTTTTTAAATGACTTCTGCATCTATTGATGATCACACGATGCTTCTTTAGTGTATTGGTAGGTCAGTTTATATTAATCGATTTTTGAATGGTTAATCAGACTTGCATACCTGTAATAAGTCCCACTCAATCATGATAGTATATAATGCTTTTTATACATTGTTGAATTAAATTTGCTAATATTGTTGTTGGAGATCTTGCATCTAGATTTATGAGATATGTTAGTCTCTAGTTTTACTTTCTTGTAACATCTTTGTCTGGTTTCGATATTAGGATAATCCTGGACTCATTAAATGAGTTACGTAGTGTTGCCTATGTTCCTATTCTAAAAGATATTGTTGAGAATCAATATATTTTCTTGCTTATACGTTAGGTAAAAATTTGCCAGTGAATCCATCTGGGTCTAGTGCTTTCTGTTTTAGAAGATTGTTAATTACTAATTAAATTTCTTTAGTAGATATAGTTGTTTTTAAACTATCATTTTCATGGGTAAGAGTTTGGTGGATTTTATCTCAAGGAATTGGTTTATTTCATCCTGCTTATCAAATTTGTAGGCATAGAGTTGTTCATAGCATTCCTTTATTATCTTCTTAGTGTTTGTGAGATTGGTAGTGATGTTCCCTCTTTCATTTCTAATATTAGTAATTCATGTCTTCTCTTCTTTTAGTTAACCTTGCTACAGGTTTATCAATTTTATTCATCTTTTCAAGAAAACAGCTTTGGTTTTGTTGATTTTCTCTACTGATTTCTTTTTTTTTTCAATTTCTGCTATAATTTAAAAAAATTTTTTTCTTCTGCTTATTTTGGATTTAATTTGCTCCTTTTATCTAAAGTGGAAGCTTAGATTATTGACTTTATATATTTCTTCTATTCCAATATCTGCAGTCAATTAGATAAATTTCCCCTGGATCTCACGAATTTTAATAAATTATATTTTTATTTTTTTAATTTGATGTATTTTATTTTTTAAAAGTTTTAACTTTATTAAATTATTGAAGTGACATTGTTAAATAAAATTATATAGATTTCTAGTGTACAATCTTATAATACATCATCTGTATATTACATTGTTTGTTCCCTACCCAAAGTCACGTCTCCTTCTGTCATATATTTGACCTCCTTTATCCTTTTCTAACTTCCTCCTACCCCCATTCCCTTTGGTAACCACTAAACTGTTGTCTGTGTCTATGAGTTTTTGTTTGTTTGTATTGTTCATTTGTTGCTTTCAGTTTTATATTCCACATATAAGTGAAATCATGGATCTCTACTTTTTCCATCTGACTTATTTCACTTAGCATCATATTCTCAAGATCCATCCATGTTGTTCCAAATGGCAGTATTTCATCTTTTCTTATGGTTGAGTAATATCCCTTTGTATATATGTATCACATCTTCTTTATCCAATTATCTATTGAAGGACTGTTTCTAATTACAGTTGTCTCCATGTCTTGGCCACCAGGAATAATGCTATAATGAACATAGCAACACATGTATCTTTGCAAATAAATGGTTTCAAATTTTTTTGGTAGATATCCAGAAGAAGGGTTGCTGGGTCATTGGATAGTTCTAGTCTTTGATTTTTGAGGAATCTCTATACTATTTTCCATATTGACGGTCCCAATTTACATTCCCAACAGCAGTGTATGAAGATTCTTTTTTTTCTCCACAACCTCACCAACACTTGTTATTTCTTGCATGTCATCATGGAAGAAATGTTTGCTCAGGTCCTCTGCCCATTTTTTAGTTAGATGTTTGTCTTTTTGTTATTGAATTGTATGAGTTCTTTATATATTTTAGATATTCACCCCTTATTAGAGGTGTTGTTTGCAAATATTTTCTCCCATTCAGTTGAAGGCATCATTGTTTTGTTGATGGCTTCTATTGCTGTGTAGGAGCTTTTTAGTTTGATACAGTTCCATTAATTTATTTTTACTTTTAATTGCCTTTGAGGTCAAATTCATAAAATTCTCTCTAAATCTAAGGTCCCTGAGTTTAATTCCTATATTTTCTTCTATGCAATTTATTGTTTCAGGTCTTATATTTAGGTCTTTGATCCATTTGAGTTAATTTTGGTGCATGATGACAAAGAGCAGTCTAGTTTTATTCTAGTGCAATCCCCATCAAAATCCCAATGGCATGTTTTAAAGAAATAGAACAAAAAAATCATGAGATTTGTGTGGAACCATTAAAGACCTTAAATAGTCAAAGCAATCCTGAGAACAAAGCCAGAACTATCAAACTCCCTGACTTCAAATTATACTACAAAGCAACAGTAATCAAAATAGCATGGTATTGGCAGAAACACACACACACATAGACCAATGGAACAGAATTGAGAACCCAGCAATAAAACCACCTATAAATGGGCAAAGAATTTTTGACCAAGGAGCAATAGAAAAATGAAAGCCTCTTTAATAAATGATGCAGAGAAAACTGGATAGTTTAAAATACTGAAACTTCTTAGATACATTTGTTATTTAGTTGTGTACAGGTTAATCTATAAGTATTTGGAAGTTTTCTAGCTATCTTTTTGTTACTGACTTCTAGTTTAATCCAGTATGGTCTGGAAACACACTTTGTAAGATTTCTATTCTTTGAAGTTTATTAAGTTGTGTTTTATGGCTCAGAAAGTGGTCTGTCTTGGTGAATGTTCTATGTGAGCTGCAAAGAATGTGTATTTTTATTTTGTTGGATAAACATTATGTAGATGCCAATTGGATCCAGTTGATTGATGGTGCTGTTGAGTTCCACTATATGTTTACAGTTTTCCTTCCTGCTAGACCCATCCATTACAAATGGAGGAGCGTCATATGATAATTCTATGTTTAACCTTTTGAGAAACTGCCAAACTGTTTTTCACAGTGTCTTCACCATTTTACATTCCTGCCAACAATGCACAAGCATTTTAATTTCTCTATATCCTCATCAACACTTGGTACTTTTAATTTTTCTAAATAATAGTCAACATAATGGGTACAAATTGCCATATCATTCTTATTACCCTAATGGTTAGTAATGTATAACATCTGGGGTTATCTTTTGAGGTGACAAAATGTTCTAAAGTATCTACAATGTTCTAAATGTTCTAAAGTATTTACAAATATTTGTAAATGTATTTTAAAAAATTGGATTGTCTGCTTTAAATGATAAGTGAATTATATCTCAATAAAGCTGTTAAACAATGAGAAAAAAAACAAAAATAGAAAAGGAAGAAAAGGAAAGCTTAATATTTTTCTGTGCATAATGGCACAAAGAACGATATGGATATAACGCTACCGCTAGCTCCAAAAAGAAGAGCTGCTGCCATGCATAATGGAAACATCTCTGGGTAAGGGGACTGTGTACTGGTTGAGGCCAATTCTCGAGAATGCTGGAAGTGATTCTTCAGTGGCGAAAAATATTAATAGATGTGAGGAGAATCAGTATAAGAGAGATGAAAAATGCTAGTTGAAAAAATTAGTTTTCTTCTTCTTGATGAAGCAGGAGAGATTTTTGTGAGCTAGAAACATAAAATTTTTAGAAGCAAATGGAGCAAATCTTTGTTACTTTTATTTTGACAATGTAGTCTTAGATATGATGACAAAAGCACATGCAAAATAGATAAACTGACTTCATCAAATTTAGAAATGTTTGTACATTAAAAGACATTATCAAGAATAGGAAAAAGAAAATACATAGAATGAGAGAAAATATTTGCAAATCATATATCTGATAAGCATTAGTATCTAGAATACATAAAAAACTTTTACAACTCAACAACTGAAAGACAACTCAATTAAATCCTCATATGTTGGTGACTTAATCAGCCCTCCTTTGATGCAGAAGGCAGCAGAGATTCAGAGAAGTTAGGTTTCACAGTGGGTGAGAGGTGGCTGCTCTCAAGCCTCAGTCTCCTTACCCTCTTACTCAAGTACAGGCTCGGGGAAGAACTTAAATGTTGGCCATAATTACTGTGAATGGCTTCCTGGTCAGGGTATGAGATCCAGGAAGGGAGTATTTGGTAAACTCTCAGGCAAGTTATTTTCCTATTTTGGACCTTCGTTCACCTTTTTGTAAAATGGAAGTAAGAAGAAATAGGTTCAGGACTTCTACAGCCGTTTCTGGACACACAATGATGGCTCTCTGATAATTTGCCTTTATTTCCAAGCTAGAGTTTTTGGGGTTGTGTGGGCAGATGTCCCCTGAGGGCAGATAATGAGGTTTTGAGTGGTTCCCAGGGTGTTAGGTTAACATCATGCCCTCCCCCACTCCTGTTTTAGAAACCCTAAATCCCACTTATTACCTTGTCCTGTCATTTTGAGAGACAGTGTGTCTTGCTAGGGATGCCGTGGCACCTGGAGCCTCCCAGAGCCTGAGCTATCTGGGTTCTCTGCAGAACCCAGGCCCTGAAGGACTCAGATCTGGGAAGAGGTGAGTTGGGCCATGACCCGCCTCCTTCCCCGAGTCCCAGGACCCAGGGACCTGACCTCTGTTAGTCAAGCCCAGGAGAGGAGTTGTGGTGGGGAGGGAGTAACATAGAAAGCACTCATATGTTAGCCATTATTATTATTATTATATTATTAATATTGTATGAATAAGTAAATATCTTAAAATAGAAAAGGAAAGTTTAATATTTTTCTGTGCATAATGGCAACAAAAGCACAATGATATGAATGTTAATTCTATCACTAGCTCTAAAAAAAAACCACTGCAATGAACAACTGAAGCTTCCAAGGGAAAGAAAGTATGTGAAGAGAGTAAACCCAGATGGTCTATATCCTTGCTAATAAAGCCATGGGCCACAGAGCAGCAGCAGCAGTGGCAGCAGCAGCAGCACCTGTGAGTGTGTTAGAAATGCAGAATCCGAGGTTCCCCTCCAGAACTACTGCATCAAGATCTGCCTTTTAACAAGATCCCTAGGTGATTCTTTTGCACATTCAGGAGAGCACAGCTAAGTTAGCTTATGGCAGAGGAAGTCTGTGAGGGGTAGAAAGGAGGACAATTCTAAGATCCTCTAAGAAAGAATAAATGTTACATGGCTGACAAAGTTTCAGTCCCCAGGTGGGAATTTTCTTGAGGATTCATATGGCCAGAAATCAGTGATTTGGTAGAGGATTTTGCCAAGATCAAATTCTAACAACATAACCTCATTTCATATTATTTGAACATATTTAGGTGAGTCAGTGTTTGGTATTATTTACTTTTATGTAGTTCTAGTATTTGGGAAAAAATAATAAACTAACACAACAGCCTGTATTTTAACAAGTTTCCCAGTGATTCATATATACATTAAAGTTGAAGAAGCATTGGAGGACACACAACACTGGTAGCCAGAAATCGATAACTTACAGAAACTCTCGGAGAAAAAAATGATAAAATTGCTACAATTATCTACTTTTTGCTGGAAAGATCATGTTGTCCACAACAGGTAAGTATACTGTTTTTCTGTCAAATAAGAATACAAAACTGGGACTATTAATTTAACTGAATAACTATGCCAACATGGTTAATCAAAAAAATGTTCTGTAATACCATATTGACATTATCATTACAAAAAAGAACATTTTTTGCCCCAAACCTCTTGGAAATAGGGGAGGAAAGCCTGGACTTTACGCCCTAAAGGTTAAGTTCTGTGACTCAGCTCTGTTTTCTGCCCTATCATGTACAGTTTCCTAATTTAAGTGGAACATTAATGTTTCCTCTTTCTAACATATGCACCTGTGGTAATATCAATATAATAATGTTTGCATAAATGCTTTGAAAACTATAAATGTTGTAATTATTTTTAAAAACACAAACCATTTCTTTTTCCTCTCTCCTAATGATGATTAAAGATCAATTGACATTCATGGTCTTCCCGTTCTCAAGAGTTCTCTCCATACGTACGTGTGTGTATATGTGTATATTTACACGAGGCAAGTAAGACACTGAAGCCAAACGTTACAGGGTTAGTGGAAGCAGTGAGCTGTTGTTTATTCCCACTTCTGAAATCTTCTCATTGAGCTTACCCATTCTGCCACATGGTTGATAATGTTTCCCAAACACTACTATTTGCAGTTACAATCCTTTCCATTTTACTCTCTTCCAGATCTACCCTGTCTCTGCTCCAATCTGGAACACACACTGGAGACTATTTCATTTGTGGCGCCTTCCTGTTCATGGCTTTGGATGGTTCCCTTTTCACACCACAGGCAGCTAATTTTGTCATTAACATTTCAGGAAACACACAGTGGCATTTTAAGTGAAATACAAATTAGAAAACTCTACTGTTTCTTAGTTACTCTTTTCTCCCAAATTTGAAAAGAAATCACTATCAAATTACTTGTAACATTTATCTTTCTAAAACTCCCTAAGTTGTTGTCATTATTCTGCCAAACTCTTTATTTCTAGCCCCTTAGACAGAAATTATGCCCCTTTGGAGCAAGAGTGGGGAAAAAAATGAAACCCAATCCACTCAGAGAAAAGAATAGTTCTCTGAGGCACAAACACTTGGCACATACTTCTGCTTTGTTGTCTCTTGCAGTTGTGAATGTGTGAATTCATGTTGCTCCGACACAATTTCTGGATCATAGTATTCAATCAGTTTAAGTTGGTTGGTCAATTGATTGATGAAGATTCCCTTCATTTAACTGAAATTATAGATGAAGAGTATTCTCTTCGTTTTAAAAGCTAACATTTTATGGAATTTTTTACTATGTGCCAAGCACTCTGCATTATCTCATTCAGTTCCCTCCATGCCTAACAACCCTATGAGGTAGTGGCCATTGCTATGCCCAATTTACCAGAAGTAAAACACATTGGAATACATTAAGAAGTAGTTAGATTTCTACATTGAGTATTAATTCCATTAAGCATTAATTAATTTGTTCTTAATTAATTAATGGAATACACTTGGAACATATGTTTTATTTCATCAGGCAAACCCTCCTAGTATAAAATTAACCAGCACTATTAAGTATAATGTGCCAGGCACAATGATGTGCTTTACATAAATATTTCATTTAATTTTAATAATTGCCTTATGTAGGAGATATATTATTAAGATCTCTCTTTCATGGATGAGAAAACTGAAGCTAAAAATGTTTAAGGGATCAACTCAAGATTAGAAAGATAGCAGTAGAGCCAGACTTTGCAATCAGGACTAAATGCTTGGCCCATGTGGTATGTCGCTTCAAACCTACTGCGTAACTCACTGGTGAATTAACCACACTGGCAAAAGTCACCTTCTGCTCGCCAGACTTCCCTGGAACATCTTTTTTGAATTAACCTTCTTTTCTGGATGAAGAAAGAACTATGGAGTTGTTACCAGATCTGTGGCCTCTGCCTGTAGGACAATGGAGCAAATGTCATTTAGGAAAAATTATTCTAAATATAACCTTGTATCCTGTTTTATTTTTCATTTAACATTATAATGTAAAAGTTTTCTATTATTAAAAACTCTTAATAAGTATAATTTTCAATGGTTACTTAATTTTTAAGTAGGTGAATGTATTATAATTTCATTATCCATTTTGTTATGTTGACCATTTATTCATCACTTTTTATGTTATTTTTCATAAGATCGTAATAGTTATCTTTTAACGTAGAACTCCCACCACACCCCTGATTTACGTATAATGCATAAGAAAGGTACATAGAAGTGAATTTTAGTGCTTGGGTATTTTAGTCTCTTGATACACACTGCCAAATTGCCTTATAAAAGTTCTGTACCCAATTTATGTCACCTCATCAGGGTCACTGTACCCTCATGTCAGGTATAGAATAAAGGGAAACCTTTGCTAATTTTATAGGTGAAAAACTCTATCATATTATTATAATTTGTATTTGATTAATTATGAGGTGAATTACTTTTTTCATCATTTACTAGCCACTGACTCTTTTTACTTGACAATTTTCAGTTTCTATTTTTTTGCCCCGGTGAGTTTTTACTGATTTGTCTGTATCCCTTACTTAGGAAATTCAAATTTTGCCATATTTATTATAAATATTTTTCCAGTTATTGTCTCAGCCTAAAATAGTAACAGAAAGAAATATGATGCTTGACACCAGGAGAGAATAGCCTTTCAACAATGAAGTAGTGACAGGAGTCCTAGGCTACAAAGAGATCCAGCAAGATAAGACTGGGTAGTGTCCATTTTTTTCCCTAAGACACTGTAATGAATGATAACAAAGCTTATATTTTGCTTCAGATAGGGGGCAAAAATTTATTATTTGTTAAAAGGAAAGTGGTATATCACTAAAAAAACAAGAACAAAAACAAAACAGAACAAAAACCAGAACATAACCTATTGGGGGGTGGTTAAAAAATAAATAAAAGTGTCATATGTTCAATACCATGCTGGCAGGGAACCTTAGTTCCTGCCTCCTCCACCATCTTACAGAAGAGGAAACTGAGGTGCTCATTCTCTTGCTCAAAACAGTTTAAATGGTAATACCATTGACCCGTGAACAGCAGGGGCTTCAACTGCAGGGGTCCACTGACATTTGGATTTTTTTTTCTATAAATACAGTAAAAATATTTTCTTTTTCTTATTGTCACATTGGGGCCAATCAGAGTTTGGCATCTCCCCAATGGTAGGGGGTAGGAGAGAGGGACAACATTAGTGCAGACGTGCGGTTAATATTTTTTTTGGTTTTTCTTCAAATGACACAGTGAAGAATCACAGGTCATTGAGATTTAATAGTTTTATTAAAAATATGTTTTAGGAAGACAAAGAATGCCCCAAGGAGGCATAAGGTCCCAGCACTGAAACCAACACAAAGGGGCCAAATGGCTATAAAAGGTCAAAAAGGCCACCAAAGGCCAAAAAGGGAGGAGAGCCCCATAGGGCAAAAAGGCAAAAGGGAGATCTCAGAAGAGCAAAATAAAAAAGGAGAGAAACCCTGAAGGGCAAAGAGTTGAGAGAGCACTGAGAGCAAAATAAGAACCCAGAAGTGGGCATATCTGTCTTATATTTGGGCTGTGATGGGTGGTTCCAAAGGCATTCCTAGGTGATTGACAAGTGAGGTCATTTTGACTGACACCTGATTGACACTCGGCAATAACTTTGCCTATGTGCATGTGCGTACTCAGAATTCATTGGGGGTGTTCTTTGGGTGGTCTCTAGGCTGGGCCCCTATTCCTTTGTTCCCCTGTTGCTCACATCTGACTAGCTACCTAATATTATGATTTTATTAATAATATTTTTTTCTTCACAGCTTACTTTATTGTAAGAATAGAGTATATAATGCATATATAACTTACAAATTTATGCGTTAATTCATTATTTATGTTATCTGTTAAGGCTGCCAGTCATCAGTAGGTTGTCAGTACATTTGCAGATTCCCAACTGTGGATCAAAAATTCTGTTTTCAATCCACAGTTGGCTGAATCAAAACCCATAGATATGAAGTGCTAACTGTAGTTAAGTTTTTGGGGAGTCAAAGTTGTACACATATTTTTAACTGTGTGGGTAGGTTGGCACCCTAACCCCTGCATTGTTTAAAGTTAGTCAGAATTTAACTATTTTAAGAATTCTTGTTGAGATTCTATTTTCAGTGGGGTATATCTTACCAAGACATTACAATAGTATTCTCTTTCCTTGTTCCCACTTTATTTTTTAAAATTTAATTGAATTTTTTAATTTTTTTAGCTTAAGTCATTATTATTCTCCCCTACTTTTTGATCCTGACTGTGACCAAGCTAGGAGGTGCAGACTATGTGGGAGGAAGGAAATGCTGTTTGCACTGAGTGTTTAGAAACTTATTTTCTGTAAAGATGTAATGTCGTTATTGTCCTCTAGTGCCCTGGGCTTTTGTACCTTTTCCTTTTGAGCTGCAACCACAATGATGTTAAGATGATGGAAGTGAAATGGAAATTTTCTGATTCAGAGACAATTATATGCTTTTCACTGGCTTTTTTTTTCTTTCCTTTTTTTTTTTTAGTAAATATGTATTTAGCAGCCTCAGGTAGTAGAACTAATGATTATAGTTTGCCTCAGAAAAAGGAGGAAACAAACACTGTAATTTTATAAAGTACAAATCAAATCACCTAATTAGAGAAAGTAAATCTGCGATAATTACCAAGTTATAGGCCAGTTAACAATGCACAGTAAAAAGACCCATAATTTGAAGAAATACACCCATGTTAGATTTATTGAGAAGTAAATGTAATAAACAAGTGCATTTTTACTTAAAAAATACAAGCTTCATCTATAATAAATTAACTTCAAATGGTTCCTTAGATATCAGATTGCAGACTTTCCTATCTACATTTCTTCAGAGAATTTAAAAAATTAAGTATTTTAGGTGAAAAAAAAACATTAATCCTTAGTTGTGGGAACTTAAATATTCTTTGTTTATACCCCAACACCAGAAAGCCTATGTGATAACTGCCAGCTCACAGTAGCTACATGATGTACAAAAGCTCAGCTCTTAGAATTTGTTTCTTTCCATTTTCTTTGGCATCATGGTTGACATATGGCTTTTCCTGAGTGCTCAGTTTATGTCCTATAAGGGCTGCATCTGCCTGCCCCAAAAGACTCGAAGTCTATCAGAAACAGAAATTATGCCTTCCATCTTTACTTTCTTACCATTCCTACACCGTTTACTTAAAATAATATAATCATTCTGTGTGTGCAAGTGTGTGTGTGTGTGTGTGTGTGTGTAGATATCCTACTTTGCCTTTTGCCATAGAAGACTGAATTGTTCATACCTGAATGTTGCTAGAAGTGTTTCAGAGTTGGCCTCATGGCATTATGTAAAGTACTAACCAGCCTAAACTGTTTTTTGCCACATGTAACTATCACAAAATCTTGATAAAAACATGACAATCATCAAGTTCCCTTAACCAAATAAAACTCTGTATTAATAACTCAGATAACATTCCAAATTTCCTATACCTTTCATCTTCAACTCCTTAAAGTGTTAAAGAGAATTTCCATTAAGAAATCTCACCTTTTCATATTCCCCACAGCAGAAAGCCCAGGGGTTCCATTATCCTCTTCATTTTACCTGCTCTGGCTCACTGGGTATCCTCAATTTCACTGAGAAAGTGGCCATATACAAGAAATTTTCCCTAATTGCCTTATTTTCTACCTCAGAATCTTCTTATATCTTCTCTTTATTTTGTCTTCTCTAAAAATTTTTCCCAGAGCTTGCTCTTCAGTGTTTCTTCTATCATCAATTTGTCTCTCTTCATCAGTAAACTTGCTTAGACCACTCCCAGCTTAAAATTCATTCTAGTGCTTCAGATAACATTTCCTTCTTTTTGTTCTGTAATGGCTGAAAGTCTTTTGTTATGTTTCCCGCACTCTTTTAGCTCCCCCCATTTTAGCATATGTCTCACAATAGTTTTCTAAAATTGTTCTCTCAACAGTTTCCAACAACTTCTAATCAAACTAATAATTAAATCAAGTGATTATTTTTCAGCTCGTAGCCTCTTTGAGTTTTCTGCAACTTAACAGGCTATGTTGAACATTTCCTACGTGAAATGCATTCTTCTCTTGGTTTTCTTAAAATACAATCTTCTGGAACTTTTCCTATAATCTTCTGGAAATGTTCATGCCCTCTATCATCACCTTCTTTGTCTTCTTCACTATCTCTTCTCTAGATTTTGTAGTCTAGTGGACAGAATACTGATTTGTCAGCACAACCAAACTCCAGTTCTAGACTTTTATAACTCATTTATTCACCTGGAGATTGCTTACTCTCTGTAGTTCTTAGCTTTTATAGCTGTAAAATGAGAGTAGTTCATATCATTGCATTGTAACTCTGCTCTACAGTCTTAAGAATTCCTTTCAGATTTCTTGGCCACCACCATGGTTTTTATCCCTGTTCCAAACATAATAGCTATGCTCTAAGTCTTGTTTACATACTGGGCACACACAATAGATTGTCATCAATGGGAAAGATAAATCTGGAAATGCAAGTACTTTGGATAAGTGAGTGCAGTGGCTGTTAGCTTAAAAGAGTTGCTAGAGACAATTTTTAAATATCAAATTTGGTGAGGGAAACTATATCATAAAGTGAGACAAATGGGATGCTGTTAAGGGTGGAAAATTTTCAGGTGAGCCAACTTTTGTTTCTGTAATTTGCTTGCTTGTTTGATGGTAACCAGAGTGGTAATCCTCTCAAAGATATGCTAATGGTCAATTTCTGCTTCTGTAATCTGCTTGCTTGTTCTAGCCTTTATAAGCTGCCTCTTTTGGGTGCTCAGGACTGATCTTCTCTAACCCTGAGTGATAGAGAGTCAGTCGCTGGCTGGCTAATAAAGGCTCACAATTCATCTCAATTGGCTCCGTAGGTCTTAGATTCGATCGAACCACAACAATGCTAGGTATATCATCTATTGGAATGGTATTCAATATGGTAGACCGTATTCTCCACAGCATGTGATGATGTTGCAGGGATAGGAGGTGAAAGTGGTATTTGGACCAGTAAAAATACTTTCCTATTGAGACCCTAGCATTCATCATTAAGATCATCTTTGGTTTAAAATGTAAACATTCAGTATTTATTTTCTGGAGTTGATGTGAAAATTACATAAGAATATTTTAAAAGCATTTAACACAGTACTTGGCAAAGAGGTCAATTAATACTTTTTTGTTTGTTTGCTTTAGTGCTTTCTGTGACATTAAATGTTCCTGGGACCTATTTTTTTTTTTTCATCCACCTGTGTTCACTGACCCAAAGAAGTGCACAAGCAGAGGTTTGCAGTATAGAAAGAAAAATTTTTAAAGTTTAATATTGAATTGACCAATATGGAAGTGGGGAACTTGTGCTATAAAGACCTGCCTCCCTATGGTGTATAGATTATAAATTATACAGGGCAAAAATCACAAAATACCCTGGGTTAGGGTGTTGAGGGTCGGGAATTGTGCTGGGAACTGATTGGTTGGCAGTGAGGTAAGGATAATGAATTATTTCTTTAGGTCTTGTGGACAGTTCTGAGGTCTTTTCTGAAGTCCTTCTGTCCAGTCTCAGTAGCAGGGGGTCATTCCAACTTAGGGCTCAAAAGCTGAAACATGACTTAGGTCAAGATGTGCTCTTTAGACTGCCAAAGGTCTGGACCTTGTGACTATTAGTCAGATCTAAGCTACTATCTTCTGCTGCCTCAGGGGTTACTGATTTTCCAGGAGAGAGAGAGAGAGAGAGAGAGAGAGAGAGAGAGAGAGAGAGAGGTGATTTCTGGAGCTAGAATTTAAAACTTAATTCACTTAAAGTCATAGGGATCCTCGGTTTCATAAATGAGGGAATGCTAACATGCATTTTTCTGCATATAGTGGCCTAGCCACACATACTACTTAAATATATTAACAGTCTAATTTCTGCCAACTCATTCTGCAAAATCAAGACATAGAAAAATGCTTCAATGAGCAAGCAGGAGCACCAGGAGAGGCATTTACAATTATCTAGCTATGAGGAGTACTCTCCTATGTTTCAATGAGTGAAAAGGAAAAAAAAAAGGCACCACCTAGTTCCACTAGAGCTCCTGTCTTTTGAAAGTTGGAGAGATCAGAGATTGTTCTCTGAAAGCAGGGCATCTGAACTTTGGAAGCTCATCCCCACTTGAGAGGGACACTTCCTCCCTGCAGTGAAATTCTTTGTTTTATATCACATCATGCTGGCTGGGAAGATAATACTTGTGATTGCTTTTATATTTATTTTCCCTGAAAATTGCTGCCAGGACACCCCAGTTCTGTGCAGTGAATCATCATTTGTCACATCGCAAATATCAGTAGCACCTAGCTGATTTCACTTAAAATCAAAGGCATGGGGGGAAAAAACCCCAGCAGGAACAAGGTCCAAATCTCAAACCAAGCATTAAATGTTCCTGAAATTTCTGCAGCAGGTTTGATGTTCTTTTTATATAGGGAAATGGAGCCACAGTCTGCAATGCAGTATTGGTTGCTTTCCCGATTTGCTTAGGTTAGTTTCAAAGGAATTTCTGCTCTTGCTGTGCATTTAAGTGTGAATGACAAAGAGTAAGAGAGCAGCTGTGCCCATTAGCATCATCCTCAGGCATTGACTCTTCAAGAAGTTGGACACTAAGCTTAATATCAGTGTCCTAGTCAAGAAAGATGCTAAGCACATTACTTCTCACTCGGCTAAAGTCTATGACGATAACTATAGTGTGGAGCATGCCACAATTTTAAAGTCTCTTACAGCTTATTAAACACTTTCACAAATAATACACTGCCTGGTCCTCATACCCATCTTATAAGACAGATAGGGCAGAATTAAGCTCTTTATTTTCAGATGAAAATACACAGTGACTCAGAAAAGTGAATGAAATGTGTTGTCCACAATCGCAAAGCTAAGAAAAAACAGAGCTGGAACTCAAAACCAAGGATCTTATTTCTGAATCTGGAACTGTGCTCGACAAATCTCTTGTGTCTCTGCAAACAAACAGGCTTCTACTAAATAGTGACATAATGCTGAGACCACTTTAGGCATTCACATTTCTTCTTCTTCTCAATGTCCTGGACCCTGTGCCAGCACACAGACTTTTCTACGCTTACTTTCTCCCCATCCAACACTCTCGAGACCCTTTGTTTCCTATTTTCTGGAGTGGTGGATAAGTCTTCGTTCAGCTTTGCACTTCTAGTGAGTGAGGGGCTGGACGAATGATTGATAGTGGCTGTATAGACTAAAAATTGTCCCTCAAATTTTTATGTTGAAACCCTAACCTCCAATGTGGTCATTCTCTCTCCCCCTCCCCACATCCCTGCCATGTGGGGGACAGTGAGAGACAGTCATCAGTAAGCTTGGAAGAGGGCTGGCACCCTGATTTCAGACTCTCAGACTTCAGAATTCTGAAAAATAAATTTTTGTTCTTTAAGCCACTCAGTTTTTGATAGTTTGTTTGGCAACCCACTCTGACTAAAGGAGCAGCTTAATGCATGTCCTATCCTGGTTTGTTCATTTCTTTTGTAACAGGAAATAACTCGTAAATGCACATGCTTTAATCTAGAGTGATAAGCATTGGAAGCACCATGGTAGAGCACACAATCTACTGTGGTCTGAGGCTGGTCAGATCATACCGGGGAGCTTTCCTTGGCTCATGTAGTAAGTTAATTCTCCAAGGTGAGCATACTCTCAGTGGCTGCCTTTCTACTGCTCCCCATCTTCTCCATCACAACAGCTCCCTTGGAATTGAAGACTGGCCCACGGATGACTAGAAACTGGTGAAGTATTAGTCCTGGTTCAGATATTTAGTAGTCAATGAATGTGGGGAGTTATTTTCTCCTTGGGCTTTTAGTTCCTCACTGGTAAAATATGAAGATTAAATAATTTTATAGCCTTTTTTTGACAGTAAACTTCTGTTTTCCAATGTAATATAATCTAGATCATTAATACATAAAACATAAAATATGGTGCTCTCTTTTCCTTTTTTAAAAGAAACTTGCTAAGTGGGGAGGGAGGTGGCTGCAAAGGAGAAAGCAGCAGATATAGGAATGAGATTGTCATCTAATTCTTTGTGTATCCATTTAACAGACATTTATTTAGCTTCTTTTAGATAAAATGGTTGAAGATGCAAAGATATTACAAACCCCTATTCACGGTCTCTGTGTTTGTGGGAAATAAAGCATATGGATCAATAATTAAAACACAAGGTAGAAATGATAAGGAATCTATGCATATTTCTGCTAAACTGCTGAGACAATTCAGTGGTGAGAGAGAGAGATGGCAAAGGAGACAAGGACAGAGAGAGAGAGGAGGCAGCAAAAGCAGTAGTTGGTCTGAATCCTAAATAATTAAAAGGCATACAATTCTCTGTTGATTGTCATTTCTGAATAATGATATATGTATATAATTACTGTATATATTTATTTATATATTTATATATATTTGAAAGGGAAAGGGTGAGTGAAAGGGACAATGTGTGTTTAGTTCCAGTGTGACTTACTTTTATGTCCAAAGATCATTCCAGCCTGTGCAATGTCTCTCCTTATTCTTATTAAGATTCTCAAATGGACTTTCTTCCATATTATCCAGATCGGCCATCTCTGTTGATCAAATTTATCAAATAGTAGCTAAGCTCAAACACAGAGAGACTTCTTTCATTTCATTATGCCCTGATAAAATTCTTCCTTCATGAACCCAGACCTGTAAGTGAAATTTTACAGCACAAGGTCTGATAGTATATTAAGTAGCTTAGCTAAGCCTTCCTATTACACCCAGGAGCAGGAGTTTGCAGGTTAATTTAGTTTCCTTAATTACAATGATAAGGCCAGATAAAAATTCTGATACAGTACCAAGTTAGTAGCCTATGTGCTTAATTACCCTGGGTTGTTGAGATATTTGGTAATCTCTGCTTACTGAACTCCAAATTCATTAATGTACTTCTAGGAGCAATGCTTATTCCCTATACAAAGTTGCTTAATTTCTAGACTGAGATGAACCTTGATTCATGAAACTAAAATGGCTTCAGTTCCAGAGAAATTCTAGACCTATGCTGTGGTCACAAAACATTCTTATCATCAGGCAATGGTGGAAACACCTGTAACCAAAATTAATTTTATACTGCAATAAAGAATAAAAAGCATTTATTTGAGCAGCCTAGGAGACACAAATTCAGGTAGCAACCTAAATTGTGTTCCTGTTGAGACAAAGGGGAGGCCATTTTTTATAGTAAAAGTTCTCCCTAAATTTCTTCATTAGGTTCTATTTCATGTAAATGGGGTATTTAACGTGTACAGTTCTGATAGGTTGGTATAGTACAAACAAGGATACAATTTGGGCAGTTCCTTGGGACCGCTCTTGTACTTGAGATAGTGGGATAGCATGCCACATTTCTCAACCTCAGCACTATTGACACATTGGGCCAGATAATTCTTTGCTTTGGGGACTGTCCTGAACAGTGTAGGATGTTTTGCAGTATCCCTATCCTCTACCTACCAGTTGCCAGCAGCACCTTCCCGCGACTTATGGCAACCAAAAATGTCTCCTGGTATGGACAAACATCACCTGGGGCACAAAATTGCCCCTGGAAAGGAAAAACTGGCTGTAAGAGTTAAATGTGTGTCTCAGAGGTTAGAGGCTTTAAACCCAGGCCTCTCCACTTAGGGGTACTTAACTTAAACTCTAAATTTCCATATGTGTAGAAACGGATAAGTGTACCCACTGCAAAGCTTAGTCAGTGTCAAATAAATTAACATGTGAAAAGTTTTTAGAATTGTACCTAGTGCATAGCAAACATTCTATACATATAAGCTATTGTTCATTTTATTAGTGTCTTCCAGATGATCTACATTTTACAGATTTATTTACATAAAAACAAGGATGATTATAAAGAACAGACAGAGAGTTGCCATCCCAGAGTCTATGGCTACTTATTGTTCTAGTTTAGTAAAAGAAATGCACACTCTAGCTTGGAGTCATAGACGGAGGTGAAAATTCTATTTCTACTGCCTTGATTTGGCTACAGAAACCTTCTCTTTGTCCTTCAGCATTCTTCTTTAAAGAAAAGTATCACCCGTCCCGTAAGGCTATAAGGATCAAAATTATCTAGTACAAAACTGAAAAACAGAACAAAACAAAACAACAAACTCTTCCTGCCCCTGACTGCTTTCTCACCTTTCAGGCTTCTTTCTTCTTTTTTTTCTTTCTTTCCTTTTTCTTCCCATGTCTGAATATCAAAAGCTTTATTTTTATTGTTTATCATTCTCAAACAGTAATTTTCAAACAGCAGGGAGCTTATTAAGATACAGGTAACTATATGCAACTCCAGAATTTCTGATTCAGTAGGTCCAGGGGCGGAACCCAATCCTTTTCATTTCTAATAAATTCCCAAGTGGTCCTGATGCTGATGCTGCTGACCGCGGACCACTGAGAACAAATGTCACAGTACTTACTGCTAAGCTCTTTAACAGTGGTTCTTGATCTTAAGAATGCATCAAGATCTCCTAGGGCAGAGGTCCCTAACCCCTAGGCCACAGATCTGGTACTTATCTGTAGCCTGTTAGGAACCGGGATGCACAGCAGGAGGTGAGCAGTGGGGGAGTGAACAAAGCTTCATCTGTATTTGCAGCTGCTCCCCAGAGCTAGCATCAGGGCCTCAGCTTCACCTCAGATCATCAGGCATTAGATTCTCTTAGGAGCACCCATCCCTGGTGCCAAAAAGGTTGGGAACTGCTGCTTTAGAGGGCTTTTAAAGATCTATTGCTGGGTCTCATCCTTCAAATTTCTGATTTAGTAGCTCCATAGAGTAGAACTACTGCTCTATAAAGTTTCTCAGCTTGAGCTGCACATTAGAATCATCTGGGAAGTTTTAAAAATAAGAACTAAGGCCCAAGCTCTAGCCCAGACCAATTAAGTCAGAATCTCTGTAGTCTGTAAGGCTTCTTTGGTGGTTTCACTATGTAGCTAAGGTTGAGATGTTAAACAATAGGTATAGAAATTTACAAAATCTAAGAATGCAAGAAGGGAATTTGAGGTTTGTATTCATTATGTCTGATCCTAAACAGGAAAGCCAATTCAGAGTTTTTGATATGATGAGCATATATTTGATCCTGTCTACCTTGGACTACCGATGTGTTATAGAGACTTGTGGGCCCTGGGAGCAAGGAGGGCTTTGATAAGTAGTGTGTTCAGATTGGAAACAAAAAATTCATGACCATATGAGGCTAAAGTCAGAAATAGCTTTTTAAGAGATCAGATAAATGCATGACTATTCAGAACATTTAAAAAGACAATATGTATGTTTTCCAGGGCATCCTTGACTTTGACAGTTGAAGGTGTTGGTATTTTAAACACTTTCTCTTGATTCTTGATGATAGACCTAGAGGGATTTAACTCAAAATGACAACCCTGACTGTTTAATGATTAGATTCATTGTCCTAAAACAGAAAAGCTATATCTTTCATTTTTCTACAAGATTTTTGGAAGTGCCTTGCTCTTTTCTCTTCTAATGTTATTTGGACCAGCAATTAGATATAGAAACCAGATACATGCTGAGTGCTCCTGAATTATACAACAATGGATTCAAGGAATTTAGGTGAGAGGAGGACCAAGGAAACAAAGAACTGTTAGGATGCAAGAAGAACAGCCTGAGGCTAGGCCTCAGTATATCATCTGAGTGGGCCACCTGAGCTGAGGTCAGAGATGAGTTTTGAGCCTACCTGGTGAAGGCTACCTGGTGAAGACAGAGAAAAAAGGTGGTTTGGAACTGTGTCTGCCTTTCATGGGCTTTTCAGAGGGTGGTGGTGGTCACCTGGTGCTCTGTTGATGGTACTCACTGCCAGGAATTTACCTCACGTGTTTCTGAGCACAAGACAACATTAATTCATTGAGAATAATAGAAGGTTATCCCCTCGTCTGTAATTATAGCACTTTATTTTTTCAAATTTTTATATTTTTATTTTTCTCAATTATAGTTGACATATAAAAGTATATTAGCTTCAGGTTTACAACACAGTGTTTACACATTTATATAACTTATAAAGTGATCACCCAATAAATCCAGTACCCTTCTGACACTATACATAGTTGTTAAAATACTAACTATATACTCCATGCTATTCTCTACATCCCCATGACTATTTTGTAACTACTAATTTGTACCTCTAATCCACTCCCCCTTCACCCATTTCCCCATTCCACAATATGACAACCACTAAAATGATCTCTATCTATGAGTTTGTTTCTGTTGTTATTTGTTTATCCTGTTCTCTAGATTCCACATGCGACATTTGTATTTTTCTGTCTGACTAACTTTACTCAGCACAATACCCTCTAAGTCCATCCATGTTGTTGCAGGTAGCAGCATTGTGTGTGTGTATGTGTATGTATGTGTGTACATGTGTATGTGTGTGTACCACCTCTTCTTTATTTATTCATCCATTGATGGACACCCAGGTTGCCTCCATATCTTAGCTATTATAATAACGCTGCAATGAATGAAGATATGAATGCACATGGCCCTTCAAAGTAATGTTTGAGATTTTTTCAGATAAATACCCAGAAGTGGGATAACTGGGTTCTCTTTGTCTCTTGTTAAAGCTTTTGTTTTAAAGTCTATTTTATTGTGTATAAGTATTGCTACTCTAGAAATTTTTGTTTCCATTTTCATGAAACATCTCTTTTCATCCCTTTACTTTCAGTCTGTGTGTATCTTTCAATCTTAAGTGAGTCTCTCATAAACACCATATGTAAGGGTCTTGTTTTCTTATCCATTCAGCTACCCTATCTTTTGACTGGAGCATCTAATGCATTCACATTTAAAGTAAGTGATGCTAGATATGTACTTATTGCCATTTTATTATTCATATTTTTACATATTTTTCTTCTTCTTTTTTTCTTAAAGAAGTTTTTCTAACATTTTCTGTAATGCTGGCTTGGTGATGATGAACTCCTTTAGCTTTTTCTTGTGTGGAAAACTCATTATCTGTTCTTGGATTCTAGATGATAACTTTGCTGGGTAGAGTAATCCTGGATGTAGGTCCTTGCTTTTGATCACTTTGAATATTGCATGCCAATTCCTTCTGGTCTGCAAAATTTCTGTTGAGAAATCAGCTGATCATCTCATGGGAGTACTCTTATAAGCAACTATGTGCATTTTTCTTGCTGCTTTTAAGGTTCTCTCTTTGTCTTTAAACTTTGACATTTTAATTATGATGTGTCTTGTGGTAGGGCTCTTTGGGTTCATCTTGTTTGGGGCTCTCTGTATTTCCTGGTCCTGTATGTTTATTTCCTTCACTAGGTTAGGGAAGTTTTAAGTCATTATTTCTTGATATAGGTTTTTAATTCCTTGCACTCATTTCTCCTTTTGGTACCCCTATGATGTGAATGTCAGTAAGCTTGATGTTGTCCCAGAGGCCCCTTAAACAATCCTCATTTTTTGAGGGAGGATTCTTTATTCTTTTTCCTTGTTGCTGTTATGACTAGGTGTTTTCTGCTACTTTATCTTCTAAATCACAGATTCAGTCTTTCACTTCATCTACTCTACTGTTAATTCTTCCTAAAGTATTTTTCATTTCAGTTTTTGTAGTCTTAATTTTCGACTGGTTCTTTTGTATATTTTCTATTGCCTCTTATATATTTTCTATCTCTTTGTTAAAGTTCTCGTTATGTTCATCTACTCTTCCCCTAAGTTCATTGAGCATCCTTATAATAAGGGTTTTGAACTCTGCATCTGGTAGAATTCTTGTCTCCATTTTGTTTAGTGCTTTTCCTGGAGCTTTGTCCTGTTCTTTCATTTGGGACATATTTCTTTCTCTTCCCATTTTGGGTGCCTACTTGTGTTTGTTTCTATGTATTAGGTAGGGCTACTACATTTCCCAATCTTAGAGTGGCCTTACATAGTAGGTGTGCTGTGGGTCCCAGTGTCATAGTCTTCCCTGGTGACCTGAGCCAGGTGCTCCAGGTATGTCCCTTGTATAAGTTGTGTGTGCCCTTCTATTGTAATTGAGCCTTGGTTGCTGTTTGTTCATCAGTGGGAGGGATTGAACCTCAGGCTGATTTGTTGTAATGATGCCACGACCAGTAGATGTGCTGTTGTGCAGGTGACAACCCTACAGAGGCAGGATTTGCATTAGCAGAGCTCTCCTGCCTGCGCTTTCTGCCCTTTAGGTGTGTCATCCTCAGATGTGACGCCGGGTGGTGCTCTGGCTCAGACTGATGCTGGCCACTGAGCATGCCATCCGAGGCCTCCTAGGAGGGGCCTTGCCACAGGTCAAGTTCAGCTATAGCCTGTGCTTTGCCCAGAGCCACCTGACATAAGCCACCAAAACAATCAACATATGATCGCTACTCATGCGAGGCTTAGAAGTGCTTTGAGAGGCCAAGCCTCACATCGAGACCAGCTGACACTAGTGCTGAGCTAGGGGCTGCTCAGCTGGAAGTACAGGGCATGGTGAGGCCAGAGGCTGCTTATTTAGGTTTTGTGAGCCTTCGAGAGATTTTAGGAAAATCCACAGCATGAACCAAATAGGCCGTTTACATGGAAAAGCCACTGGCAGCAACTTGGGTGGGCCTGCAGTTTGGAAGGGGTGGTATTTCAGGGAATCATCAGGGTGGAGTGACCAGTGTTAGCTATGATAATGGAGATTCAGATATGGCATCTGCCTCAGTCTGCAAGCTGGGCAGGGGAGGGCTCAACAACAGAACAATGCCCTCTGCTAGCACTTCTGTCTTAGAGAAAGCCAGAGTGGAGTAAATCTGACAGAGAAATACAAATGTCACATGTGTATAAACAAACAAGAGAAACAAGCTCATAGATACAGAGAACAGTTTTTTGTTTGTTTCTCTCTTTCTGCATTGCATATAAGTAAAGTTAGTGGTGCTCATCAGTGATAGATTTTGAAAGCAGATGGTTTTTCTATTTGAAACTAGGAGAGCAAGAGTCTACCCTAGCTTCTAATCCCTGCTTCCTACAGGAAAAAAGATGAAGAGAGAATACACAAAGCAAACATTTCTTGATCATGCTCTTAACAAGTATAATATGACCTCAAGTCCTGTCTCTTAAAGCAAAGATTTTTATAAATGTCTTCCTAATAGAATTTCATGACTATTAAAGCAGAAATGAGGTAGACATTATGAAAAAGTAAAATAGTAATTGCAATATGTGGTAAAAAGTTAAAGAGTTTTGATTGTGCAATGGTTTTCAAACTGGGTTCTTCAGAACCCTGGTGTTACTAGAGTTGCCTTAGGGTGGTGAGATGTGATGGAGGGTGGGGGCGCATTTATCAGTTTATACCCACACTATGCCACCAGAGCTACTCTGCTTTCTTTGTCTTCATATGTAGGATAATTCAAACAGATCATATACTTTATATGACTTTATGCTGCAGATTTATACATTATTTATAATTAGATTATTTGTGGGCATTTCTTTGAAAGGTTCTACATTAGCTATAACCCTAAGCAGTAAGACTAGCATTTATTTGTGGCTGATAAACTGGTTAAGGTAGGTCTTATCTGACATATGCCAACTTCAAAAGAGATGACTGTGGAACATTAAAGGAGGAAGGGAACTCTCAGCCAGGTAAAGAAGTGAGTCATATAACTCCCGGCAACCAGGTAGGTCAAAGATCTATTCATGCTTCACAGAATGACCACCTCCAGTTGGAATTTGAAATGTTTAGTTTTCTGATGTTTCAGCCTAATATTTTTCTCAAAGAGCTTATAGTTAAAAAAACTCTTAATTAATTTATAATTAAACATATTTAATCCAAGGTCCATATTTTTATAGGTATAAAAACCTATCCCCCAGGACGCATGAACAACTTTCCCAAAGTCATCCAACTAGAGGTGAGATTAAGTTTTCCTAATTGCTTACCCAGGGTTCTTTCCTCTATAACAATGATTAAAACCATCTTAAGAAACTGATGCGTTCTTATTTCTAATGTACTTTTAATAGAAGCCCTGTGTACAAAACATAAATTAGCAGAGTTGCTTAGGAGAAGCTAAATTGGAGAGCTGGCTCTTAATCCTCGAGGCCTCTTTTATCCCTCTCTTTTTTTGTCTCTTGCCTCCAGTAGCAATCCCGGGGCTTCCATGGATCATAGTTTGAAAATGACTATCCTAGACATGGCATTAACCATGGGAGTCCCAAGGTCTTTGGGTTTCCTTCTTGCCATACCTGTTGTTTGTGTAAGTCATATTGAATTGACAGAATTGAAGGTACTAGAATTTCCACCCCAAGACCCTGCAAGGCAAAATATTAAAAATACTTTCTTGCTTTTGATTTATTAGATAAAATTAAAACAGTATGGCATTTACTAGTAGCTTAATGGCCTATTAGATGAACATTTTATTGCTCAAATAAATTGGAAATAATTACACACTATGTACTTTTTTAAGTCCACATAGTATCTTCTTTTACAACATTGTCACAGTTGTCCAAACATTGTTCTATAGAAATAGCATAAACTCTAATTAAATATTGTGTGAATTAAAAACATGATTAAATCTCTGCTGTATAATTCATTTAAAAGTGATCATGTGTAATATCACTTAGATTTTTATGGAAATAAACCACAATTGCTCTAGCCAGTTAACCTAAAAGATATTTATTCTTCCAATATTCTTCTTCTCCCTTATATTTCCCTTAGAGCTAGTGATGTTGGTCATCTTTTCATATATCAGTTGGTCATCAGTGTCTTTTGATTGTTTTGTTGTTGTTGTTGAGTTGTAAGAATTCTTTATATATTTTGGATATTAACCTCTTATCAGATATTATTTGCAAATAACTTCTCCCATTCAGTTGCTTGCCTTTTTGTTTTGTTGATGGTTTCTTTTGCTTTGCAGAAGCCTTTTAATTTGGTGTAGTCCTATTCATTTATTTTTGCTTTTAATTTCCTTTTTTCTGGGATCAAGTTCACAAAAATCCCTCTAAGACCAACGTCCATAAGTTTAGAGCCTACATATTTTATCATTTCAGGTCATGTATTAAAATTTTTAATTCATTTTGAGTAAATTTTTGTGTATGGTGTCAGATAACAGTCTAGTTTCATTTTTTTTTTTTTTTTTTTGCATGTGATTTTCCAGTTTTCCCAACACCATTTATTGAAGAGACTTTCCTTTCTCTACTGGATATTTTTGCTTCCTTGGTTGAAAATATGTGTGGGTTTATTTCTCGGTTCTTGAATCTGTTTCAGTGGTCTGCGTATCAGTTTTTCTGCAAAAGTGGCTATTTTTTTAATACAGAAAATATCACTCTATCAGCCTTTGAGAAAATGGGTAAAGCCAGGGTCTCATTAGAATTATCACAATTTGTCTTGCTGTTATATTTGGCGTTGTTTCTTCAAAGTAGGCTGTCCTGATCTAATTTATCTTGATGATTACAATGCATTCTCCTAGTATTCTTCTTTTTTGTTTAAGTCATTTGTATAGGACTTGTTTTAGAAAAACAAGTGGTAGTGGTTTAAGATAACTCAAGAACAATTACTGTATACTCCAAACAAAGAATATTCTCTCCAGTTCACATTCTTTCCTAACTGGAAGTTTGCTAAGCATTCATGGCACTCCCTTAATTTGTTTAGAGAATATAATAGAAATTCTAAATGCAGAATGTATGGTTGTTGCTATGAAGGAAACAGAAGAGAGGGTCTGGAGTGGCCTGAGAGGCAACAGTTCAGCAGGACAGTGGACCCAAAGATTCACAGATCAAGTCCATGCCTGTGCAGGCATGTCCAACCTTGCTGTGGGCCACACACCAGCCCACCAGGACTGCTGCTGTGATGAAATGTTCAGCAGCCTCATTCCATGTCTCAGGACTAAGAGTAGAGAAACCAGAAGTTTGAATTTGGGAGACATAATTCTATCACAAGATAGAATTAAAGTAATCAACTTGGAAGTCTAGAGTAGGCAAGTAGCTGGTAAGAGGTAAGCTGACTAAGGAAGATTGTAAAGGTTTAACAACCTTTGAGAAAATAATTATTGAATACCTACTGCTGTCAAGGAATAACTTAAAGGTCCTGATGTAGTCTCAAAAGTGAATAAGTAGAAGAGCAAGAACAATAATAAGGTACTCAAAAGGAAGGGTACAGTTGTAGCTTGAGATGTAGCTGTTGAGGGCCAGTTGGAGATTCTGGAAGCGGGCACATGAGATACCAAACTAGTTGAGGCTTTCAAATATGTGATTTAAAAAAAAATCTGGCAAAATAGTCTCCCATATAAATCTTTAATCAATCTTTTGACATACTCAGACAGTTCTCAACCAGTGGTATTTTCCTTCTCTCAAAGGCGCAAGTAAATAATACTTCCATAATTGTCCTATGGGCTTCACTTTATCATTGTCAATCTTCTTCGTTTCCCTTATCTCAAGGCTTTCTTAAAATGGAATTACCAATTTCATATAAAAGGCCAAAAACTGGCTATGAAAGATCTGCAGTGTTGTTCCGCTATAAGAAATCTTCTATTACTCTGAAACTCAGTGCACATATGTGTTGTTAATATGAGAGAAACTGGAATGTTTATACTGAATGTTTTCCTGGATAATGCAATCTGGAAGCTCCAGTAGCCCACCAAATTAAGCAGAACCAGGAGTTGTGCAATGCATCTGTTCATGGAGAATGAAGCACCCTTCACTTCACCAATATTTCAATGGAGACTATTTTATCTTCCTGATAATTCCTTCCCTTAAGACAATCAAGTTTGATATATATCCTCATTATAATTTTATGAAGCAGTAAATGCCACCACCCCTGTAGGGAGACAGAATCCACTGAAGGTTGAGACTTAGAACCAAATTGTTTTTTGAAAATCATAGAAAATATATCTTTGTTATATTCAACTTGTGTTACAGATTTTGTCATATCTGAGTCCTAAGCCATGAAGCTTTATGTTTTTTATAGAACTACAGGAAAAGGAGTGGAGGCACACCAAAGGGCTTTGTCTTAATTTTTAAATATGTTTGGTTGAAAGCTTTTCCTCTGCCAGGAGCTTTGCTAGTGAACAGCTAAGATTCTCTGAGAATATTAATGAAAGCTCTGTCAAAAGAGAGAGAGTGGAAATGAGGGCAGAGAGGGATCCTGTGGCTGGACTTGTTTAAGCTTTAGGATGACTCATAGGATGAAGAAGCCTAAAATAGGAGACAGACAAAACAAAAACTAAAGTTTTGGGCAATACAATACAAATACAAACTTCTTTAGTTGGCTGTTTTATGGAATTCTGGCTAAGCAAGGCTGTACATAATCATTGTTACTAGTATAGTTGATAATCAGTGCCATGTTTAGCCCACCAATAAGTGTAATTAAAGAACTCTATGCCTACCTGGGAACAATGCCTAGCAGTTTCTTAAAATGTTGTAATACTGGAGGTTTTGCTAATGAAATAAGGGGAGAGTTGCTTTATTTTGTCTAGTGGCAATACTCTCTATCGACCACAATTAAGTTGCTGTGAAGCTGCCAGTTAGATAATCGAGACCCATTGTTGTGCATTGGATGATTCTCATTAGTGGTTAAGAATTTAGGATTTGGATTAATAATGCTTAGGTTAAAATCCTGGCTTTTTTACTTATTAGATGTGTGACTTTGGGCAAGCAACTTAACCTCTCTATGTTATTTCGCCATATATAAGCTGAAAATCATAATAGCACCTCAGTTACAATGTTGTTTTTAAAGTTAAATGATATAAGGCAGATAAAGCTCTTACTTAGCACATTAGCACAGTACCTGACACATTGTAAATGATTTATAAATGTTATTAATGTTATTGACAACTAACGTTATGTAAATGTTATTTATCAATCAATTTAATAGAAGCACCCTAGTTACACAGGTATGAAAGTAGACACCTGCTAAAATGCTGAAGTTGTCCACTGTGCTTGTCTATTACAGCACAGTCTACAAAGCAGCAGTGAGTCAGGTGCAGAATTATGTTTCTTGTAAGTGATAAGACTGTTAGTTATTGTTACCACTTATGTAGCTTTTTTTCCCCCTCCAAAACAATGTTCTTTTTAAATTTATTAAATTCTAAGTCCCTTGGAAATAAGGAAAACACCTTATATCTCCAATGCTCAGAACTCAGTGTATGATTTAAAAATGATTGAAAAGCACTGACTATGAGTAACCATAATTTTATGCTAGGAATTTTGGTCATTATATATAGTCAATAATCACATGAATAATGTTTTAAAATATGGAGGGTTTCTATTCTTTTTAGATAGCTGTAAAAATGAAGATCTTTGCTTTGGGAAGCAGCTCTCACAGGTCTATTAATTCAAGATGGTTGGCACTAACACTGAGTCAAAGTTGCAGGTGGTACCCATCATCAGATTCTTCATCATCAGGATCCTACCTATTTCTCCTTTTGGCCTCTTACTTTGCTTGAAAGGGACTCTTTGTAGATTATTATTTCCAGATGACAGCTCTCATCAGCTCGGAATTAGATGAACTAATTATTCTTTTTAATTTTAAGTGCTGGATGCAGCACAGTAAGTATTGTGATGGCTCCAAATGGCTTGTGAATAAATGTGATAAGAGAAGATCGCATACATTTTCTAATTTATATATGGGCATTTAAAAATTATGTAACCTCATGAACCCAGGTCACACCAAGAACTTTAGTTGTTAGTTCTTTCTTAATTTCTTGTTGGGTGGTCTTGTCCAGATTTATCTACTGATGAATATAATATGTTCAGAAAGATTTCCCCCTTTTTCTGAATTAAAAACAGAGTAAGATATATATATAATTTACTGTCTTCTACTGTTTAGTGGAGAATATGTAATTAATCTTCGATTGATACTTCTACTATTCAGTACGATGGAGATGTAGGCTGGTCAGGGCACTGTAGATTGGGCGTTATACCACTTTGCCTGCCTCTGACATGAGGGCACATTGCATACTTCATGTCATTCTCTTACATTCTATAGCTGGCTCATGGTGTCATCCAGAGATCAGAAATTCCACCCTAAATACCATTTGATTAAAACCCTGGCTAGAATTTTTCACAAGCTCAGTGTCTTCCTAATCTGTTCTCTAAATTTCCAGAAGCCCTGGTTTGAGTACACCACTCTACCAAGTTATACAGCTCTTCACTTATCTATCTGTGTGAATCCCCAGAGGCCAGAACTTCTTACTCCTGACTTTACCTGCTTGTCATTTTTGTAGTTCAAGTATCAACAATTATCTAAATCACCATGTCCCAAATATTAGTTCACAAAATACAAGTTCTGGGAGATGCTAACAGATACCCATTCATTGCTATGTTTGGGAAATACTTTTCCTCTCTTGGAGAAACATAGTGTGTATTAGCACATTAAAGAATCTGAGATGCCTTTCTTAGAAGAAAAAATAAACTCATTTAATTTAGTTTAACTCATAATTCTTGGATTTATTTGAATCTATAGCGTTTGTAAAATTGAAACTCTTACGTTGTCCTATGAAATATTGTTCTACAGAACACCAGTTTGGAAAATGCTGGCCTGATCCAGGATTCCCAACTCTTGGGCCACAAACTGGTATCAGTGTATGGCCTGTTAGGAACTGGGCCTCACAGCAGGAAGTGAGCAGCAGGCAAGCAAGTGAAGCTTTATCTGTATTTGCAGCTGCTCCCCAACACTAACATTACTGCCTCAGCTCCACCTCAGATTATCAGGCATTAGATTCTCCTAGGAGCACCAGATTTTAGTGCGAAAAAGGTTGGGGACTGCTGCAGCGATGACTCTTTGATCTTCAGGTTAACCATCTGTGAGTTCTTTTCCTCTCCAACACTTTCCATCACTAGGATTCTGAAATTCCTCCCACGACTACCTGCTACATTCACAACATGGGTCATAATTTACAGGTTTGGCTTATTGGAACTTTATATTTTCTAGTTCCATCTTCTCCTCTCCCTATGTGTTCTTTGAGTTGGAGGGGGAAGGTTGTTTTTTTTTTTTTTTTAACTTTCAGAGTACCCTTTCAACTATTTAGCTTTCTAGGGGTACTTTGTTTCTGGTATAGGATACTGTTCATCTTCTGGCTTTAGAAAATATTTTCAGATGGCAATAAAAGCATACCCTGCAAATGAGAGCATAACTATCATTTCTTTATATCTATCTATCTTTCTAGTCATCTTTCTATATCTATCTATCTATCTATCTATCTATCTATCTATCTATCTATCATCTATCATCTATCTATCTCAGATAAAAAGTACAAAACAAGCCCTTGAGCTATATACCTCTGTTATATGACATGTCAGCAAGACAACTTGTTGGTCATGTACTATCAATAATGAACTTTTATTATCTGACAACTTGAATAAATCCATTGCAGACACTAATTTTTACTTCAACCACAACTTTAATTTTAGCCTTCTTAATAATGGTGGCATTTACCTGTACCCATTATAGGCAAATGACTTGTTAACTGTTGGGTTTGAAAGGTTGTGTTATAGCCTCTCTCTAGCAAGTGACGTTTTAGAGCAGCAAGGTCACCACCCACAGTAGGCTAGCTCCTCTGTGCTTTGGAGATTGTCCTAGTTTATTGCAGGGAACTTTCTTGATACTTACATTATTATTTTTACTGTCTATTCAAATATATCTCTTATTTCACCAGTTTTACTTCTGTCTCACCTAACAAGAACCCCTATAATGTGTGCTCTCATATTTTAGGATAGCAAATTGGACTTCATAAATAATGACTAGGTCTTATCAGATTTTCATTCTCAGTTATGTACCTAACATGTAGCCATTGGTTAATATCTGTTAATGGACTGAGTGAACGAATAGTTGCTATACATAGTTGACTAAAAAACCCATGATTCCAACCTTTGGAGCCTTCTACTTCTTTTAATGCAAAATCTCTTATTTTCATTTTCATTATTTTCTTCAAAAAATAGCATATCTCCTCTGAGGGTGTAAGAAGAGAGTGGTTTATAGCAGATGCTGAATATAGAGAACTGATCACCTCAAATAAAGGAAAGAAAGAGGGATTTCCAGTGCCATTTCTGAATAGCTCTGTAAATGCAAAAGCTGATGAATATGTGGTATAGCCTAGAGAAATGCAGAACCTGGAGGGGAGAAGAAAGCACTAAAATGAAATTTCGTAACTGGAGACACAGACCATTTGGGGAATCCCAAATCTGAATTTAATTTCCTTCTTTTATAGCTGAGGCAGGGTGAATCAATACCATCTGTTATAAATGGGATAACAGCCTTAGAAAATTTGAGGGAAAGAAGCAGGGAGGCAGTGAGGAATTAAAAAAATTGGGATGGGAAAAGTTAAAGTAAGTTGGCCCTTTAGTTTGACCCCTTAGATGAAAGGACCAAAAGAACATCAATGAGAGAGAATGTAGTAATAAGAATGGAGGGGAAGTGCACTGGCTTTAAATAGCTCAGAGGTAGATTCTGATCCCAGCAATATTACATAGTGCTGTGTAACCTTTGGTAAGTTACTTCAGTAAGTTACCTGTTTGAATCTCTTTTTTATTAATAAAAGAGGATAACAACAATTCTGAATTTTGAGGACTATATTTGTACATAATATAATAATAACAGTAATAGTGATAGATCAAGTCACTGTTGAATAGTTGCAGTACTAGCTTACATTTATTAGACTCTTATTCTGTACAAGGTCAAGTATTTTACATAGAGACTTTCATTTAATCTTTGCAGTTACCATTAGGGGAAGTTCTGCAATTATCTTCACTTACAAATGAATAAAATGAAGTTTGGACAAGTTAAATAAGCTGTCCAGATAGCACAGGTGTTTGTTAATACAACTGGAACTTAAATCCAGTCCACCTGACCCCAAAGCAAATTCACTTAACCATTAGGTCATGTTGTATTGTTTACTCATTGAAGAATCTACAAAAGTAGAGATTAAGACTAAGGTCAAGAATAAGGGAATTAGAGCTTAAAAATATCACGGAGAAGAAATAAAACCTGAGTGGAGAAGGACTGTTGCAGTATCCAGAGACCACATAGGGTGAGCCAACACTTTCATTGAGGTGCCTATAACAAAGGAGGAGGAAAGTTCATGCAGCCCTACAGATTGATCCTTAGCAAGAATGGCATCACTTCGGTACTCAAACTATTTTTGAAAAGTACAGATTAGGTATTTTCCTCTGTAACATATCCTGGTGAGCACGGCTGTATGAATAGAAGTGTTCTCTGGCATAAAGGAAAACAAGAAAGAGCTCCAGGGTTGCTTTTAGAGTCATAGACAAGGTAAACAATTAAGAACTCGACTCCCAGAAAGGAAGGAATGTACTCCTGAGTAAAGAGGCTTTCAAAGAAACTTTAAAATGATTCCAATGAGTTTGGAATGATTATTTTCATGGAAGCCAAGGCAGTGTTGCAGACACTTCAAAGAGTTTTTGAAAGGATAGAATAAGATAATGTATGTAAAACAATTATTCTGAAGTTCTTTAGTCATCATCAGCTGCCTGCTTCAGCATCTTCCCCTTCAAGGGCAGGGAGACTCACTTTGAAGGAAATGAGATCAACTTTAGAAACTGCAACTTTGAGATAAGGACAAATGAATTCATTTGGGATGAAATAAAGACATATTTGCTGTAATTAAGATTTCTGAGATAAAGATCTCAAGGTCAACCCAGAAACTGTATTTATTTTTAGGATATATTTCAGGCACAAAGGAGGAAGAAAGTTAAGGAAAACTTTGTGATGGTTCACAAAATAAATCAAGATCTGTTCTGTCAGGCTCAAAACAGTTTTGGGTAATTTATCAAAGCCAAAATAAACTCAGTACATTTACATACTTAGTTAATAATGGCTCTAATGTGAAAGGTCAGCTTTTCTGAGAAGTTTAAATCAGTTTCAATTATTTGGGTTGGTCATAACTGGGAGAACCTTACACAAATGCCCATGAGCTTTATAAAAATGGCTTGGTATGTTTACTAGGTTCTGACTAATTTAAACCAGCTCTAGCTTACCCAAAATTGTTCTCATTAGTTTAATTATCCTACATATGAGTGATGTTATTCTAGCATATAGTGTGGCTTATACTAGGTGCTCCATGCAGACTTGTTTCCTTCCTCTACATGTGGGCATGTTGTATTTGAGTAGCATCAATTATGTTTTAGGTGCTAATGCATGCATACTTTATCCTCCCTATGAGTGAATACTTATACTAGATTAATGTCTTACATGTATTTGGAGTTCAGTGTTGCTCGGCTTCACCTAGGTGTGAAAAGTATGCTATGTGAGAGTAAGGTTATACTAGAAAATTGGTTGGCACTTAATACACACATGCTCCTTTTTCTCCTAATTATGGGTTATGTTGTATTAAAACAGTGCTTAGAAATACCAGATGCTCCTTGTGTGCCTGTTTTCTTTTCTTATGAGTGAGTAAATTGTTTTAAAATAGTACCTAACAAATATTAGGCACTCAAAAATACTTGTATCATTCTATTGATTTGAGAGTGGTGTTGCATTAGAAAATTACCTACAGATATTTGGCACTTAGTACATATGTATTTTCTTTATCAATCTGACAGTAAACATTTACTAGAGTAGTACCTAGCAAACACCAAGCATTCACTGCAGGCATCTTACTTCCCCATGTGTGAGTTAAGTTGTACTAGAATAGTCCCTTGAATATCTGACTGGTTCAATTATCCGATAGTATGATTGCTTCCTTCCTATTGTATGAGTAATGTTACAAAAATAATACCTGGAATATACAAAGCCCTTAATACATGCTTCTATGTTTCCTCCTTTATGTGAAAAATGAACTAAAAGGGTGTCCGGCAAACACTAGTTGTTTCTTCGTGTTCATTTCCTCCTCATGTGTGTCAGTAAGGTTGCATGACATATGCTAAGTTCTCAATGAATGTTGTGTGGTAATAAAATTGTTGTAGACTAGAATGTGTCATATAGCGGTAGTTTAATCCCTGCTTCTTTCTTTTTTCTTATATGTGTGTAAGTTTGCACTAGAAAAGTATGTGGACATACCCTAGTCAGTCAATGCATCTGTGCTTCCTTCCCCTCTTTTGTGAGTACATTGGTATTAGAAAGTAGCTTCCATAGGTGGTCAATGTATGCTGGTATTCTCCCCCCATTAGTGAGTCAGGTTGTTCTGGACTTGTTCCTGACATAGATTAGGTACTCAATTCAATCTCATTTCCTTTCTCAATGGGTGAGTGACATTTTTTAGAATAGGACCTGATATACACTAGATATTCAATGTAAGTTCATTTCTTGTCCTTATGTTTATGTATGCCCGTCTTAGAATAGTACTTGGGATATACCAGCATGTTCTACGTATGCTCAATTTCTCCCTATTAGTGTGTGTAGTGCTGTAGAATAGTACTAGGCATCTATTTGAGCCTCAATACATACATATTTCCTTCCACTTATATGAGAGTAAATTTATACTTCAAAAGTGCCTATGTGCCAGACACTCAAAAACAGGCACTTGCAAAAAAAACTTATGTCCTTCACTGATGTATGGGTAATGTCATATAGAATACTGCCTAGCATATACTAGGCACTCAGTGCATGCTTACTTAATTCTTTGTGTGAGCAATATTTTTTTAATATATAGTTTGGCATATAATAGATGCTCCAAACAGGCTTGTTTTCTTCCTCCATATGTGAGCATGTTGTATCAAGTATATGTTAAGCACTTATATCAGTATCAGTCAAGGTTTTCCACAGAAAGATAAATATATGTATGTATGACGCACATGAAATGCTTAAGATGTGTTACCTTCTTTCTACATATGTGCGAGTAATGATGCATTGGAAACTAGAATATTGATTGTCTGGGATATATCTGCTTCATACAGGCTTATATTTTTCCCATAAATGTGAACAAAATTGTACTAAAATTGCATCTCTTATATACTAGGTTTCCTCTATATTTTCTTTTATGTTTGAATAAGATTGTAGTAGAATAGAGCTGAGTGTCTACTAAGGGCTCCATCCATGCTCATTTCCTTTCCTTACATGAGTAATATACTTAAATAGTATTTGGAATTACTAGTAATTTAGTGCATGATTCCTTCTTTCTCCTATGTGTGAGTGATGTAGAAGAAGAGTGCTTAGCAATACTTTGCGTTCCAGGAATATTTAATTCCTTCTATTAAGTGTGAGCAAGGATATAGTAGAAAATCACCTGGAATATGATCAGTATTCCATGCATGCTCCTTTTCCTACTCCATGTGAGAGTCATGTTTTTCTAGTATAGTGTGTGGCATATAAAAGGCACTTAATGGATACTTGCTGTCTTTATGTATGTGTGAGTAATATTTTTACTAGATTATTGCCTGTATACAAAGCACTTCATGAATGTTTATTTCATTCCACTTTTGCTAGAATAACATTTGACTAGAATAATTCCTGGCACAAAATAGTCGATCGATGCATACGTTCTTCTCTTTTTTGCCAAAGTTTGCATAATGTTATACAAAAATAGTCCTGGCATATAATTTACACTTAATGTATGCTCATAGTATTTTACAGTGTTAGAGTAGTAACATATTAGAATAATGTCCAGGGAATAATAGACACTAATTGCATGAATATTTGTCTCTTCATATGTATGAGTAATGTAATAAAAAGTACCTTGCATATGTTGGTGGTTCAATACATGTTTTTTTTTTTACATGATGTGTGTGTAATATTTTACTGCACTTATACTTGACATATAGTAAGTGCTCAATGCGCAACTATTTGTTTTCTTCTTTATGTGGAGAGTCTTATACTAGAATTGTGCCTGGCATGAACTAGTTGGTCACTTACACTTGTTTTCTGCTGCCTGTGTGAATGATATGATACTAGAATAATGGTTTTATATACTAGTTGTTATGTGCATAATTGTTTTCTTTGCTTATGTATATGCAATATTGGTCTAGCATCTACTGTGTGCTTATTGCAAGCTCATTTCATTCTGCCATGTATGAATAAGTTTGTAATTAATAGCACCTTGCATATACTAGGACTTAATGCATGATTACTTAATTCCACTATGTGTGAGCAGTGATTGAGAATAATTCTTGGCCTATAACAGGTAAACCATGCAAACTCATTTCCCTCTTTATCCAAGTAAAATGTACTTAAATGTTCTCTGGATGATTTTATGTAATTGATTAATGTTTTTGATTTTTTACTCGTATATGAATAATGTTAGAATAGAATCTGATACATATTAGGAGTACATTGAATCTATTTTTCCTTTCTCCTAAATAATTCCAGTTTTTGACAAGTGGCTCAATGTACGATTATATCATACCCACTAATGTGGTATTATAATATATTTCAGTTACTATTCTAGGAAAATCTTACCGTTAAATTGAGGAGGAAAATGTGCATTTTTGTGAGTAACATTGTACTGGAATTGTTTCTGGCATATTTTCAGTATTCAGGTAATTTTTTCCTTCCATTATATATGGGTAATGTTGTACTATAATAGTTCCTGGCATATAGTAGTTACTCAATGCATCTTTCTTCTTGTTCCCTATTTATGAATTTGATAAATGCCTGACGTTTACTAGATGCTCAATGAATTCTTTCTACTTCTTTCTTTGTACAAGTAAAATTGTAATAAAATAGTTCCTGGTCTTTACTAGATGCTAAATGTATCCTTTTTTCTTCCCTTAAGTTTAAGTAACTGAAGTTTGAGGGAGGTTGCATAGCGCATGACAGTACTGGGTACTTAAGACATGATCATTTCTCTTTCTGTGTGTTAGGTACAGTGTACTAGTAGCTCCTGACAAATATTAAGCATTCAATACACAGTCGTATTTCTCCATTTATTTGTGAGTGATGTATTAGAGTATTTTCTGGTATATGCTTGCCAATTAATGTATGCTTATTTCATTACTGAATAACATTATACTTGTGTAGAAACTGGCATAAAATAGGCACTTAATTGATGTATGTTTACTTTATCCTATTATGAGTAATATTTCACTAAAATATTGCTTGATTTACACCAGATACTCCTCTGTGTATGCTAGATTTTCTTAATGCCTGTATTAGAGTATTATTTGACTAGATTAATACCTGGCATATATTAGACAATCAATGCATGTTTACATTCTTTTCCCAATGTGTGAATTATAATTTACTATAGTAGTGTCAGGCATATTCTACATGCTTCATTCATGACTATTTCTTTCCCATATATGTTAACAAATTTGTACCAGGATACTACCTGCCTTATAAAAATTACATACAGGTGATAGTTTCTTTTTACCCTTTTGTGAGTAATGGCATGTTTGAGGCATTCCATTAAATATTGTTTTCTTCCCTGTGTGTGTGCGAATAGTTTTGTACTGGAATAGTGCTTGATGTATTTTGGGCCTTCAATGCATTCTTGTGTCCTTTGTCCTAAATGAAACTAAAGTGATACTAGAATACTTGTAGGCATAAATGGGGCACTGAAATGTTTCTAATAAAGTCTTTTCTATGTTGTTATTTTCAAAAATGATTATATATTTAATTGTGATTATTTATTAAAATTTCTGTCACTCCACTGACCAGTATCCACAGGGCAGGGATAGTGAGGATGTCATTTGTTACTAAATTACTAGTTTCTGGCTTATTTGCTATGAAGCCCACTATGTCTTTATTGCATTTTGAACGAATGATCATTAGGCCTATTCCAATCAAGGAGTTTATCATCACAATATAGATTTTTCTCTTTACCAGTCACAGTGTCTGCAGTTTAATTATTCTTTACCATATAAGTGTCTTTGCCTTTAACATTCAGGGCATAGTAGAAAAAAAAGTTTGATGTAGTGCCTGAGGGAAGAGAAAAGCTTCACATTAAAGGTCACCCCTTCTATGAAGAATGCAAGTTGACTCTCATATAGGCTTGTGAAGGTTGAGTTTGGAGCGCACTATAGCTTGAGCAGTGTTCGCCTGGGAGAACCACATGACGAGCAGACTCAGCAGGGCCTGGAGAGAGGTATGAACTGATGTGAGAGACCACTCAGCATTCCCAGCAAAAATGGGGTTTCCTATGAATTCCCAAAAGTGAGCGAGTGGATTCTAAGAGTGGGTTCTTTTGCAGGCTCCTATGTAAGCAGGAAAAACAATGAATGACAATAAAAGAAATTATGTGTGCGAATGTGATTTCATTTATATGCACAAGCTAGAGGTTCCCTGAGACATATAGGTTATAAAAAATTAAGAGAACCAGGAAGCTAATAGGACACTTTTCTTTCTTTCTTTCTTTTTCTTTCTTTCTTTCTTTCTTTCTTTCTTTCTTTCTTTCTTTCTTTCTTTCTTTCTTTCTTTCTTTCTTTCTTTCTTTCTTTCTCTCTCTCTCTCTCTCTCTCTCTCTCTCTCTCTATCTCTCTCTCTCTCTCTCTCTTTCTTTCTTTCTTTCTTTCTTTCTTTCTTATTTCTTGTTGCAATGAGTATTTATTTGAGATTAAAAAATAACTCTTCAGAAACACTGATTCAGGTAGAAGCCCAAATAATGTTTTGATTAGGAAACAAAGGCAATGGGTATTTTTGACAAAGGGAAAAGGAACAATTACATCAATACAAGGCATTGTACTGAAAGGAAGGCATTTCTATAGGTGTAGGTAATATAACATAGTGATGCTTATTCTAAAGAACATTTTTAATTTTCTGTCCAGACATCAGTCTGGTAGTCACTGTAGCAGAATTTACAATAGCCAAGATTTGGAAGCAACCTAAGTGCCCATCGATAGACAATTGGATAAAGAAGAGGTGGTGCATGAATACAGTGGAATATTACTCAGTTGTAAAAAAGAATGAAGTCTTACCATCTGCTACAACATGGATGGACCTAGAGGGTATTATGCTAAGTGAAATAAGTCAGACAGAGAAAGACAAATGCCATATAACTTCACTTATAGGTGGAATCTACAGAACAAAATAATTAAACAAAACAAACATAGATACAGAGAACATTCTGATGGTAGTCAGATTGGAGGAGACTTGGGGGGATGAGTGAAAATTGGAAGAAATTAAGAAGTACAAATTGATAGTTACAAAATAGTCATGGGAATGTAAAATACAGCATAGGAGATATAGTCAATAATATTTTAATAACTATGTATCTTGTTAGATGGGTACTAGACTTATTGGGGTGATTGCTTCATAAATTATATAAATGTCTAATCACTATGTTGTAAATATGAAACTGATGTAATATTATATGCCAACTATAATTGCAAAATAAAAATATTAACAAGAAAATAAAAAGTCTTAATTGTTTAGAATAAGTGGTATATAGTGTATTAAATATTAATGTAAAAATTGAGTTCTTTTCTCCAAGATTTTTCCAATGGAATTGTGTTAATCTTATCTGCAGTCAAAGCATTGCATATCTGTATTAAGTGTTATATTTAACAGTGCTTTTAAGTTCATAGCTCATTTGATAATCTAATAAAGATCAAATGCAAGAAACAGTGGCCTCCAGTTTACAGGTGAGCACAACGAGGATTCGGAAGAGCAAAGCCTAAGTTCACAGATCGGATAAGGGGCAGAGCTGCAACATTTCCAAATCTGTCCCTCTGTCTTTTCACATTAGAATTCTACTTTTCATAAAGGAAGGAAAGTCATTAGGCTAATGATACAAAATACGTGAATTTCATCTATAGCTGTGCTCATACTCTGGACTTTAGGCAGCTAAGAAAAAGAAATAAGCAGAGAAAGGTAACATAGAGCAGAATGAGTTCATGATCAAAGTCTCTGCCATGCCTGCTCAGTGTGAGATTTAATGCTGTCTCCCAAGGTGAAAGCCAGGTTGCTATTTCATGCTTGTGGAAAAGAATTACTGACATGGAGAGATGCTGCTCATTTTGCTCTTAGTCTTCCAGCTTCAACCATAGTTGCAGGAGATAAGTGGCCACAGAAGGGAATGAGATTACTTTTCACATAAAATTGGATTAGGAGTCCCGCTTCCCTCTTTGAAGTATTCCTTGAAAAAGTGCACACTTTCTTATTGAGGATCTTACAAATTATAGCTTTTAATGGATCTTACAACATAAAATGCACTGTGCTTGAACTCCAAACTTGTGTCATGCCTTGGTAAGTATTTTATGAATTGTAAAATTGAAAAGTAAGTTAAGATGCATAAGTGGCTGCTGGCTCCTTCATCTGATAAATCTTATTTGGGATAAGTAGGTACTATCCCCTTTAAGACCTCTTTCATTTCTTTTTATGGAGTTTAAGTGAATATCAATAAAAATGAGGAAATTCTAACTATGTGTCTTTGCTTCTTGGTTAACTATATTACTTAGCTATGCAAATTTTTTTTTCTAAATGATCAATAGGCTTTCTGAAAATATCAGCACTAGTTTTTTAATTTTAACACATCACTTTATGACTGATAATATGATTGGAGGTACACTCTTTGAAATAGATGTTAACCAGGGTAGGACCAAATTCTGGAGTGGCAGAGTAAGGGCCTTGATAAACTCACTTTCCCTCTAAAACAACAAAAAATGCAAGCAAAAATAAAATAAAATAAAAATCAATCATTTCAGAACTCTGGCAATTGACCAAAACCACAAAATGAACTGGACATTGTCTATACAACAGAAACTACTAAACTTTGGTAAGACAGCAGGGTCTGTGATGTTTGAATTTAAGGCTGGTCTCCTCTCTCACTCTCTCCACAGCTTAGTGGTGTAGTAGGAAAAAGCCAGCAGCACTGCAGAGAATGAAAAGATGGCACTGCTTTCGGAGCTTCATTAAAAGCATTATCTCCTGTGCAAAGTCAATTTTTGTCTGAAGTTTCAGCTCCCTGGGATATTTCTATGCTGGGATGACTATCCGAATAACTCAGAGTTTAGCTCAGTGGGAGGTGGAGAGATCTGATACTAGAGTTGTTACAAGGAACTCTATTTGTAACAAAGTTAAAAATACAAGGCTAGGAAAAACAGAAAAATAAGTCCACGTACACTGGGGTAAAAAAGCAGCCAACAGAAAATGTCCTGGTGGGGAGACCAGAGTTTGGGCTTAGTAGACAAAGATTTTAAATACGTTATGATAAATATAATCAAAGAATTATAGAAAACCATGTATAAAGAATTAAAAGAAAAGTATGAAAATGATACTGATAGCAGTAACTGCATAGGTACTATAAAAGGCAGTATAAAAGTGTTTTTTGTCTGTTATTTCTCTCCTTTCCAATCTGTTTTAAAAGACAACTGCATAATAATAGATATAAAATTATGTCAATGGGCTTATAATATGCACAGATATACATATGTACAAAGAAGGGAAAAAGAAGAATATTACAGAAGTTTTTTCATACTATTTAAATTAAATTAATCAACTAGATTGTTTTAAATTAAGGTACTAATTGTGATTTCCAGCGCAACCACTACAAAAATAACTTAAGTAAATAAAATATAGTGAAATAAACAATAAGTAAATTAAAAAGATACACTAGAAAATATATATATATTTAACAAAAATAAAAAGTAAGAATCAAGAAATAGAAAAAAAGGTATAAAGACATAAGAAAAACAAGTTGTGAAAGGATAGATTTAAACCCTGCATTATCAGCAATTACATTAGATGTGTGTGGGTTAAACACCTGAATTAAAGGACAGATTTTAGTAGAATAAATATAATGTCTACAAGATATGTGCTTTAGATTCAAAGACATACATAGGATTGAAAGTAAAAGGATGGAAACATTTACATGCAAGCCTTAACCAAAAGAGTGCTGAAGCAGTTATACTAAAATCAGACATGTTAGATTCTGAGACTGTTGCAGGAAGTGATACCTGACGGAGGAAATTAGACGCCCAGGCAGCTTTGTTAGAGGAAGGAGAATTTAATGCCAGCGGAAAGAGTGAGGCATTCAACAGATCCAAAACACGATCTCCCCTTGGTTAGATTTCTTACAGCTTATATAGCCTTGCAGTGTCCATGCAAGGGGCGCGTGATTCCTTTGTCTGAGGTTTCACATGTGCTTCATGACTCACGATGGGAGTGGGAGCTTCCAGTGGGGGGCAAACAGGGGGATGGAATTTCTAGACCACTGGTCCTATCTATTTACAGGTGATTTTGCCTTGTAGAGCCCACGACCTTGGTATTATCAACACTGTTATAGGATTCTTTGAGAGACGGGACACTGAGGCTATAAGCAGAAAGTAGCACCTACTGATGCCAGTACTTTTTCAACAGATTCCTATCCAAAGGCTGAGCTCTAATTGCAACATAACAAGCAGTTTTATGCAGTCTTGTTATTCCTACACAGCTACCAGAGATAAGAACATTAGTTGGATAGCAAGCTATGAATCAATAGATGTGAGCTGGAGAGTCTTTGAGGTGGAGGAGGTAGCTATGAGAAAACATGGTAACTGAAGAGCCCTGGGCAGAATGTGGGGAGAGAGCAGTTTTAACGGGCTGAGTCGTTTATTTCTGCAGGCCCTTTCCTTTGCATTTTTTCAGATGCCTCCTCTCCTCTCTCAAGACAAAAATTTTTACAAAGAAAAATAAAGACATTTTATTATAGTAAGAGGGTTAAATACCAATTTTTCATAAATTAGACAAAGATAGTACGAAAGACAAAAAAAGTCCAAAAAATTCGACATTAAAAAATCCCTTATGAATATAGATGCAGAAGATCTAAAAAAAAAAAAGAAAAGAAAAAGAAAAAAACTAGTAAACTCAATCAAATGACATATAAAAAGATTTATAAACCTGGTGGAAGATTTATCATAGGAGTGCAAGGTTGATTTAACATCCAAAAATCAATCCAGGTAGCGCAGCATATATATTGATTTCTAATTGCTGCTCTAACAAATTACCATCACTTTTGTGGTTTAAAACAGCACAAATTAACTATTTTGGCCAGCAGTCCAAAATCAGTCTTACACTGGGCTAAAGTCAAGGTGTCGTCTTTTGGATTCTCTAAGGGGAGAATCTTTTTTTCCTGCCTTTTTCAGGTTCTTGAGAAGTGCTTCATTCCTTGGCTCACAGTTCCGTATCGCACTGCCTTGACTTCTGTTTCCACTGTCACATCACCTGCTAATATCTTTGACATCCTTGGTTCCCTGTTTTAAGGATTCTTATGATTATATTATGCTCACCTAGAAAATCCAGGATAACCTCTTCAATATCCTTGACTTTATCACATTGAATAAGTCACTTGTACCATGTGAGGTAACAGATTCACAGAGTCTGAGCATTAGAACATATTCACTGGATCTGGACACATATTTTGCACTCATGCATTTTAGATACAGCTAAAGACTATGTCCCTTATGCTGTTTCCTCCATCTCTGTGATATTTATTATGTGGAATTGCATACTATCCAATTATTTTTTTGGTATCATACTGTATATATCCTTTCACTAATTTTGTTTAATTCAGAAACTCTTCTCTGATTCTTTTTTAGGGAGTATATCTTTCTTTGGATGATGATGATAAATAAATTACCTACGATGTATGAGATGAGATTTTCCTCTTTGTCTTCAATGCAGTATGTGAGACAATCATCAATAATTTGGTGTTTGAAGACTATTTCAGTTTGGTCAACTTTGGGGTATGCTAAATAGACTTGTGATTGATTTCTAAACATTAAGTTTGTATTTGTCTAGTGTTTTATTCATATAATCTTCTCATTAATTCAATGACAGCCAACCTAATGATCTAAATGATATGAGGATGGTTTTATGCTCTGCAATTGTTTGTGTGTGTGTGTGTGTGTGTGTGTGTGTGTGTGTGTGTGTTTGTGTGTGTGTGACTTTTTTCTAGGCCAAGCAGTTGAATTTTCTAAAAATTTTCAAAGAAATCTCAGACTCAGAAAAGCTTAAGGACCATTAACTTAGATTTTAGCTTTAAAATTTAGTTACATCTCTGGGTTATTTTAGTACCTAGTTTTAGTTACTCATTTTTTTTTCTAAAAATCACCTGATTATCATGTTGATGATAGTTTCATGTTTTTTTTTCTACAACATTATTTTCTGTTTTATATTTAGATCTTTAATCCATCTGAAATTGATTTTTGTGTTTTGTGAAAGAATCAGTATTTATTTTGTCCATGTATACAGCCAATTGACTGAACATTATTTACTGAAAAGACCACTTCTTTCCAGTGTTTCTGCATTTTTTATTGTGTTTATAAGGAAATTATGCATTTATTTATTCTGAGCCAATACCACATAAGTTAAATTACAATAGACTTGTTTAGGATAAATCTTGATATCTCATAGTATAAATTCCCTCATATTGTTCTTGAGATTGCCCTAACTATCCTTGGTTCTTCATTTTTCCATGTAAATTTAAAATTTAATTTGCCAAATTATATATGCACATATAAGCTTGCTGAGATTTTCATTGGGGTCTCAATAAATTTATAGATAATTTTGGTAAATCTGACAGCTTTGCAATTGTGTCTTTCAACCCATAAAACTTGGCATAACTCTCCATTTTGTTAGTTCTTTAATTTTATTCAAAAATACCCTTTAGTTTTTGAAAAAGAAGTCTTACTCATATTAATTTTTCAGACTGCAATTTGATTTTGATGCTTTAAAATTTTTAATTTCATTTTCTACATTTTTTTTGCTTGGATAGAATATTGTGATTGATATGTGTGTATGATCCTTTTTAAACACATATTTCATCTTGATCCAGCTCCTGCACCTACTATTAAAGCTCAAATTTGTAGAATTCAATAACAATGTCATTGACATATATAATGTATGTGTGCATGTGTATGTGTGTGTGCACATTTGTCTGAAAAAGGAACTGTGTTTTGAGTTATCTTCATTTTCAGGTAAAGAGATTTATCATTTGCTTCTTGATCCAAGTAATAAAGAGTAAATATTCTTAGTTGCCCTAGCTAGAGATGAAGCAGTTCCTTTTAACTAATGCACATGCTCAATGAGAAATTCAGTGAAATCCTTTCAAGGAACTAAGAATTTGCTCTAATAGATATTTTTAAAGAAATTCAGCAGATGAGAAAATAGAAATCTAGACAGGTTCACATTTATATCAGTCACTTTTAAATGCTGCTGTATACCAATCAGTTAATGATGTAGCCTTGGTTAATATTTCTTGTATCTGGCTAACTTGAACATTAATCTTTATTGGTTTGAATGTTTTTCTGACTATTTTCATGTTGCGGCTAAATTTCTGCTAAATCCTAGTCTTTATTTCTTTTCTGGATAACAACACTTGCTTTAAAAGTGTTCCTATAACTGGAGTGTTCCCAGTGCCTCTCCACCTCTTCCTTCTCCTGGGACCCAGTGAACCTATGGTGACATTTATATAAGTTTTTATTCTTCTGCTAAAAACCTAACAACCAATTTCAACCCAGGTAGAAGTCATATTGTGCAAGCTTACTAAATTTAATTTGCTTAATTAAAGTCCGTATGGAGATATTAAATCACATCCAACAACCTAACTATAAGGTGTTGTTTAATATAACAATATGTGATCTTGTGTCTTAAATAGTGCTCAGTTGCCACCATTGAGATCAGCCTCCATGGGTGGTGGCAGGATGGGCTAGGTAGGCTGCTGATGTGTTCGTGACTTTTTTATCCTCCAGTAATGCAAACTGCCAGCCTCATCTGTCTTGTCTCTGTACCTCCACCCTTGTCACTGAGATTAGCCATGGCGTGCATCTGCTGCTCAGGAGCTCTCTCTCCAGTTCTCAGAGTTGTAGATGTTCTGCTTTGTAACCCATCACTCATGGCTACAGTTTCTTCTTTGGCCTGCTGCTGCTAGCTTTGAGAAGATATGGGAGGCAAGCTCTGGGAAAGTGCGGGGAGACGACCTCTGGGAGAGTGGAGGAGGTAGCCAGGTACCATGACTTTGTTTTCTGATGGGCTATGGTGGCTGCTGGAACACAGCTGTCATACTTTTGTATTCTGCCTCTGCCCCAGTTGCTGAGTCGGGCCTTATCATATGCCAATTACTTAGGCAGGAATGCTTGGGTACAGAGAGAACACTTGCAGCCTCCCTTCTCCAGAGACCTACAGTGAGCTCTGTACTCTGTCCTAGGCATTTGTCTCTGCTTTTCTCCCTTCCTTCCTCCCTTGTTTGTTCAGATTCGCCCACCTTCAGAAGTTCCAATGTGTGGATCTCGCAGAGGTGTCTGTGTGTTCCGCAGGGAATCCTTTGTTGAATGATAGCTGTTCAACTTGTAATTTTAAGGAGATCATGGGAACCCCTTACGCCACCATACTTCTAAAATTTTTAGATTAAGATTTTAACCTCAGAATGTTTCATTTCATTCAGCATCATAAAATAATTCTTATTTCAATATTTAGTACATTGAAGTCACTTAATACATACTTTTAAATAAAAAACAACCACTTTTAACATGGCAAAAATGAAATAGGTCTAAATATTCAGTAGAGAAAAATTTATATACAAGTATATAAAAAGTTATGTGCAGTTATATAAATTATGTATAGTAAGGTAAATGTGGTAGCCAGACTTCAAGATGGTATCAGTGATCCCTGCCTCCTGGTATTCATACATCATGTAATGTCTTCCTCTGTAGTGTGGGTTATCCTTACTCATTTGTTTCTGATGAATAGCATATGGTAGAAGTGATGGTATGCGACTAAAAGACTAGGTCATTAAAGGCAGTATAATCTCTCTCTCTCTCTCTCTC